>CM077167.1:111143992-111673056 GCA_039583875.1 Platanthera guangdongensis
AATGTCCACTAGCAAGATAATAGGAATGTTATTACAAAATACTCAAAAGTCGGCCTTAAGGCCTTACAAAATGTTTCACTTGTCTTTTACATGATTTCCAAACCTCGGCACGCAGGCCGGCCATACATGAACAAAACATAAAACATTTCCATTCGGGCCTTCGAGGGCCAGCTTCGCAAAAAGGGCTTTAGCCCGCTATTGACCGCTTGGTCCAGCTGCACCTGCAAGCAAACAAACCACCGCACGGTGGCAAACAAAGCAACGGTCAGCAATGCTGACCAAATTATAACGATCCCGCCCCCAACTCGGGGCGGCGATGCTCCTTCCCTGCATTTCATTAGCACAAGCGAGCAATGCATATAATCATAGCCATTTCATCACAGACGTTGGCTCGTACGGCCACACGTCCCGTGCACTCAGGGCACATTCTCGGTGAACCGGTCGATGTTACGTCAAATAAAGCCATGAACATTCCGGACTCACCACCGCCTCTTGGACGGCCATTCCTATGAGCAATTTGTCTTCATGGTATTGGTCACGTCAAATTAAGCCATGGACCACCGAAGACCCCCATTTATGCCAACGGCGAGTCCCATGTAACCTTAGGTCGCTCTAACCAGACGACATAAAGCGGGTACGGCACCATCTAACCCGTGCTCACATCGCAACGACAATTTAAGCCATATGCGCGGGTCAAACTTTCACCGAGTCCCATTCTATCGCAAGTCACATAACCTCGTTATGTTCAAGTTGGCTTCCAAGCCACCAAGTTGGCAAGACCTCGTGTCCGCCCAGTTTTCCGGGTGCACCTTTGGGTTAGTCCCCAAGGCTCCCTGCTGCAATCTACCGCGTAGAAAACCCGAAAACACCAAATAGCACGGAGTCTTCTCCGGCCTTATGCAATGCAACATCACCGATCCGGACTAACATGTCCGGGTAGGCTTCAACCAAAATGCCTAAGTCCGTTCTCGCATACGGACGCTAAACAACGGGGACTTTACATATCTACCCGAAGGAACGCCTCCAACTCTTCGCAAACTCGCGAGAGGGGGCTTCCTATGCAAAGAAAGAGAGCTACTCATGCTCAAGATGAGGATCGTTACCCTTGCGGTCCTCTTTGGCGCCATCGAAAAGTAATCGGATGGAAATCACCGCACTTGCGTTGCCTCCGTGGATCCGGAGTCGGCTTGCGATTCGGAGCTCCGAAGCTCCTCCAATGGCGGATCTAGTTCCTCTTCTTCTTGCCTTAGCTTTTCTTTCTCCAAGGGTTTGGAGAGATAACAAGTGGAAAAAGTGAGGGTTTTCTAAGTCAAAACCCGGGTATATCCCTTCAGGAACAACCCCCAGCCATTGGATCCTCAGTCAAAGAAATGAACGGCTTCGATTCGGGACTGAAATGCCCAATCTGGGCCGAACACGGCCTGGCACACGCCCGTGTCCAGGGCCGTGTGCCTCATTCGCCGTCAAAATCGAATCACCTGGAACCTCACACGGGCATCGAACACGCCCGTGTTCGATCTGACACGCCCGTGTTCCAACTGACACGGCCGTGTAGCTGGCCGTGTACCCCATGATTTTCTCCCGTTTTCAACCCGAGCGCTGACACGGGTTCGGACACGCCCGTGTCCTTGCCCGTGTCACCTTGACACGCCTGGGCTCCAGGCCGTGTACAAGGTCTCGGCACTTCACGGCTAAGTGTCGACACGGGTCGACACGCCCTGCGACACGCCCGTGTCGCAGGCCGTGTGCCATGTCTCGACACACTGTCGACACCAAAGTGTCGACTTCGCGGGACGAGTGTCGACACGGGTTGACACGCCCTGCGACATGCCCGTGTCGCAGGCCGTGTGCCGTGTCTCGACACAACGTCGAAGCACTGTGTCGACTTCACGGCTAAGTGTCGACACGGGTCGACACGCCCTGCGACACGCCCGTGTCGCAGGCCGTGTGCCCAGTCTCGACACAATGTCGAGACCAAAGTGTCGACTTCACGCCTTAGTGTCGACACAGGCTTGACACGCCCTGGGACACGCCCGTGTCCCAGGCCATGTGCCTACAGCCAGAACTCAAACTGGCCCAAATTATTCCCCTTTGCTCCTTTGAGTTTCGGGGCGTTACAAAGAGTCTGGAATTCAGACTATAAAGAGAGAAGGATCTTTTGGCTAAATTCTCAAAGTCAAAGTCAGTCTTACCCATAATTGATGACTTCATCCTCCAAAAGGGTAAGACAAGATTAGGTTTCAAGGGAAGAACTAGGGTAGCTAATTCCAAAAGAAAAGGCAAAGCCCCAGTTCAACCACTAGCTTCCCAACCCCCTATTTCCTTCAGGAAAGTGATGCAGCCTACCAACAAGTATGACCATGACATTACACATGGTCCCTATAAGCTTGGTGATTTGAATGACAAGGGTGTAAATGCCAATAGGTCAGCCCATGAACAAACACATCATGTTCTTCAGGAATCATCAATGTTTGATGCACCAGCCCGAACACTCAAGAAAAGGACCACATACCTACAGTTTTAAGGACTGCTGACAGCAATGTTGTTAAGACTGTACTTAAAATAAGATACATTAGATATGAGTGTTGGTGTTGTGGCAAAGTGGGTCATTATTCCATTGATTGTTGGCACAACACTACTGTTAGGAAGAATGAAAGCTTATCTGTCAGAAAGGCTGCAGGCAAACATGTCATGTTTAAGTCCAACTTTAACCTAGAACCCAATAATTATTGGGGTTCTAAGGTTAAGTAATTTTATTTGATGCAGGGGAGTCCAAGTTGCCATACCCCAATATGGTACTTGGACAATGGTTGTTCCAGGAACATGACTGGAACAAGAAGGATGCTGAAGGATTACTCTCCCATAGAGAATGGACCCAAAGTGATCTTTGATGGATCTGAAAAGGGGGTCATCAAAGGGTTTGGTAACATTTCCAATAGCTCTATCACTGTCACCCAAGTGGCTTACGTGAAAGGCCTGAAACATAACTTAATAAGCATAAGCAAACTCAGTGATCTTGGTTATGCCACCTCTTTTATTAAGAATTGGTGTTAGATTAGAAGGACAAGTGATCAAGAGGTCATCTTATCAGGTTATAAAAAAGGAAATGTTTATTGTCTCAACTTTGATTGTGAGAATAAGAACTCTCCTATTTGTCTAGTTGCATATGAGAAAGCTTCTCATTGTGTCAAATGGCATAAGTGGCTGGCTCACCTGAATTACAAGTCAATATGCCAACTCTATAGTATGGAGTTAGTGAGGAATGGGTCCTCAGGTCAAGTGCATCCAGTGTGTTCATCTTGTCAAAAAGGCAAATAGACCAAAACATCCTCCCATACTCTTGATACCAAATATTCAGTAAGGTGTTTGTATCTCCTGTATATGGATCTATTTGGTCCTATGTCAGTTCATAGTCTAGGTAGGAAAGTCTATACACTTGTGATTGTGGATGAATATTCTAGATTTACATGGGTTTTCTTCCTGAGGTAGAAATCTGAAACTCTTACTGTCTTCCACAATTTTGTTAGGCAAATTCAGAATAAACTTCACAATTCAGTGGTCAAAATCAGAAGTGATCAGTGGACTGAATTTCAGTCTGAATGCATAACAAGGTTTTGTGAAGAACTAGAGATTCATCAAGAGTTCTCCTCACCTAGAACTCCAAAGCAAAATGGGATTGCTGAAAGAAAGAATAAGACTCTTATTGAGGCTGGTAGAACCCTACTAAGTGACACTTCTCTCCTAGAATACTTCTGGGCTGATGCAGTAAACACTGCATGTCATGTTCTCAATACAGCTTCCATCACCAAGAGCCACAAGAAGACACCCTATGAAATTATGAAAGGCAGAAAACAAAATTTAGCCTATTTTAGAATCTTTGGTAGCAAGTGTTATGTTCTTAATAATGGCAAGCACTATTTAACTAAGTTTGCTGTCAAGTCCCAAGAAGGGATATTTGTTGGATACAACAACAACAGTAGGGCATACCGAGTCTACAACTTGACTACTCAAGTTGTAGAAGAAACTATCCATGTAGTTTTTGATGAAACTAAACTAATCAACTGTGAGCTGTCTAGTACTTCTTGTAGCTCTACAGGTTTGAAGGAAAAGATGGACAAGCTAACCATTAGTGAAGACCAACCTGCAAGGCAGGATGAAGAAAATGATGGATGTTTTCCAGGGGAGTACAAGACCCACAAGCTGATGATAAAGATAATGAAGTACAACATGGTGAGGTGATTGGAGAAAATCAAGGTGTAGATAGATTGCCTCCAGTAATTAGACACCTAAGGGATCATCCAGCACACCAAATTATTGGTGATCCAAGTCATGGTGTTCAGACAAGGAGCAAAAACTTGAACACAATACTTTGCTCAAATTTCCTGTCCCAGATGGAACCCAAGAAATTTGAAGAAGCCATACAAGACCCAAATTGGATTGATGCCATGCAGGAAGAGATGAATCAATTCAGAAGATATAAAGTCTGGAAGTTGGTTCCTAAACCAAAGAATCACAATGTCATAGGGACTAAGTGGATCTACAGGAACAAGCTAGATGAAAATGATATTATAGTTAAGAACAAAGCAAGACTGGTGGCAAAGTGCTACAGAAAGGAAGAAGGAATAGACTTTGACCAAACATTTGTACTAGTGGCAAGGTTGGAAGAAATAAGGTTGTTCCTTGCCTATGCAGCTTATCAAAGGTTCAAGGTATTCCACATGGATGTAAAGTCAGCATTTCTGAATGGTGACTTAAAAGAGGAAGTTTATGTTGAACAACCCTCAGGTTTTGTAGATCCTCTCTATCCTAATTACGTATATAGGCTTAAGAAAGCTCTATATGGATTGAATCAAGCCCCTAGGGCTTGATATGAAATATTGTCTACCTTCCACATTGAGAACAAATTCTTAAGGGAGAAAATAGACAAAACTCTATTCCTAAGGGAATCAAAAGGCAAGATCATCCTATTATAGATATATGTCGGTAACATTATCTTTGGATCAACTCAAAACAACCTTTATAGAAAGTTTGCTAAACTTATGCAAGGGAAGTTTGAGATGAGAAGCATGGGTGAGCTGAAAATTTTCTTGGGACTCCAAGTTAGACAGAATGATGATGGCTTGTTTATATCCCAGTCTAAGTTCACCAAGGAGTTAATTAAGAAATATGGCATGGAGTCAGCCTCCACCATGAGAACTCCAATGGGGTCAAGTATGCCTATAGTCGTAGATGATGCAGTAAAACCTATAGATGAGTCTTTATATAGAGGGATAATTGGCTCCCTTCTTTACATAACTGCTAGTAGACTAGACATCATGTATGCTACATATGTTTGTGCTAGGTATCAAGCTTGCCCTAAATAATCTTATTATACTGCTGTCAAAAGAATTTTGAGATATCTTAAGGGAACACAAAATCTTGGCCTTTGGTACCCTAAGAATGGAGATTTTCTACTAACAGGTTATTCAGATGCAGACTTTGCAGGATGCAAAGAAGATAGGAAAAGCACAACTGTCATATGTCAGTTTCTAGGTGGAAGATTGGTGTCATGGAGCAACAAAAAGCAGACAAGTGTGGTTATATCCACTGTTGAGTCAGAATATGTAGCTACAGGCAGTTGTTGTGCTAAGCTATTATGGATACAACATCAGGTTGAAGATTATGACATCCATGTAAGTAGAACTCCATTATTTTGTGATTCTACTAGTGCCATATCTTTTGCTAGAAATCCTGTCTCTCATAGCAGAACTAAGCACATAGAAATCAGTTTTCATTTCCTTAGAGATCATGTTGAAAAGGAAGACATAAGTATAGAATTTATCAATACTAATTATCAAATTGCTGACATGTTCACCAAACCACTGGATGAAACTAAATTCAATTACTTTAAAATTGAATTAGGCATGCTAAACTTAGAATAGTATGACAAATTTGACTAAGTAATTATGTGTCGACACATAAAGAAATCTGTGTCGACACTTAGAAGTTAGTGTCGACACATAAGGACAATTCTGTAGACACATCAAGATGACAGTGTCGACACTCAAAATTTGGTGTCAACACATAGCTCTCTTACGACTTAGATATTGGTGTCGACACATACAGTCGTCTGTGTCGACACGCAGAAATTAGTATAGACTATTAGGGTTGTCTGTGTCGACACATCGCAGATGGTGTCGACACATAGTATTATAATATCTTTATATTATCTGTCGAGACTTTAGTAGTCTGTATCGACACAATCCCAACATTGTCGACACAATAAGCTTATTTCAACCCGCCTTTTGACCTTCTTTGTTTAGAAACATATAAATAGGTGGAAGTAAATTCCTGTCGACTACGCTCTCAGTATTCTCGAGACCAAACCTTTGTGTCGACAAGCCTTCATGTTCCTTCTTCTCTCTCTCTAGTCCCTAATGGTTCCAAAGCTGGAAGAGTACATCAATGAATGTTATGAACTAGTTCGTCATGCGTTTGAGACTGCCACGCCAGAAATCAAAGTCGTGATTAACCTAATCACAGAAAATGGATTGGAGTACTTGGTCTCAGAACCTACAAGGATATGGAAAAAGGAAGTTCTTGAATTCTACTCATCGGCATCCATGGATTTGACGAGCATGAAAATTAAGTCGTCAGTTCAAGGAACAATGGTAAAACTAACACAGAAAAGCTTAAGAAATACACTTTAACTTCCCAAGATTAAGGAAAAGGATGAAATAACATCTTCCATAACAAGAGAAGCTCTCCAATGGTGCGGAATGGATCCCACTACCAGGATTGGATCTTAAATGAATAGGAAGGGAATGAATTCCCAGGGCAAATTCCTATTAGAGATCCTAGGAAAGGTTATTCTGTGCAAAACAAGCATACATGATAGGATTTCAGCGTAAAAACAAACTGGCTTGCTGTTATTTTTGACAAGATCAAAGAAGGAATCAAGAAACCTAATCTGGGCAGAATACTGAGCATATATCTGGCTGAGAATATATCAGAAGTGATAAATCAATCTATAAGTTCTAAGATTAATCACATGAGAAGAATGGGCTTAAGGATATTATCTAGATGGGATAGGGTACTGTCCAAAGATGTCTCTACACCCCAAAAACCCCAGAAACAGGTTCAGACAATGAAGAAAACTCAACACCAGCCCACTGAATCTTTTAGTGATTCTTAGGAAGAGGTTGTTTTTAGCTCAGATGAAGAAGCGGGAGAAATAACTAGAAAATCACATTCTCTATAAAATGTAACTGAAAGTCAGATGCAGGGGGAGCAGATTCCTGCCACCAACATCTCAGTGGATCAGGTCCAGGAAGAGCCTCATCAAGGGGGAGCTAATGAGCCATTACGAGATTCAGCTTAACAAGAGGCATTACCTTCAGGGGGTGCTCATGCGCAAGAGTCAACTGTCCACACAGCTGCATTGGATAGTGAAGTAGCTACACAATCTATACTTGAGGTACTACTGGATATCAATCAAGCTGCTATAAATACTTACAATGATACACTGACTGTGCATATGAATGATGCTGAACAGACTAACCAAGACAATGTACCTACATATGATTTTACCATGGAAGACACTTTTGCATTTGAAGACAGTTTACCTGCTGAGAAAGAGACTGTTCTTCCATCAGTTCAAATGGAAGAAGAGGTAACTCTAGAAGAGTTATTTCCTGACATACAAGGTGCAAGGACTGAGGGGGAGCCACCAAGAATAGAAAAAGAGATGCCCATCATTGCCATAAGTCAAAAATACACAGTGGATATAGAAAGTTCATCTGGTTCCTCAGAAGATGAAGAAGCCTCCAGGGCAAAGAAAAGAAAACTTGTAGAACTAAGGAAAAGGAGCTCAGGCTATAAGAAAGCCATGTAGGCTATTTCACAAACTCCAGCCCCAGCAGTAGACTTCAGTTCACTTCTGGTGTAGCTGCAAGTAAAGATGGATGAACAAAGAAATGCACTTGAAAAACATGTTGAAGAGAGCAACAAGGAATTACAATTTCAGCTGGCCCAAGATATCAAATCTATCAGATTTGAAGTGAATTTGCATAAAAAGGAAATGACATATTGTTTTCATAAGGGAGGTAATGATGTAGCCTATTTAACTAAGCAACAAGTGGAAGATAAGACTCAAATAAATGATATTGCAGTTAAACAAGGCTATGCTCTGGAAAACCAAATTAGAATGAATGACAATCTAACAGAACCACACAATATTATTGTCACAGAACTACAGAATAAAGCCACTGCTTTCACTGCAAACATGGTTAAAGACAAGTCTGAGTTTAATAAACAACTCAAAGCAGATTTGGCTAATGTCCACAATGCTATTCAGGACTCTCAAAAAGTGATTGCTGATCAACTGCAGAAATTCAGATCATTCTATAAAGAAGGCACCAATTACCTAGCTAATCAGATAAGATTTCAAAAGGATGATCTAAGAGACCATATTGAAAGAGAAGTATAAAGGGGGAGAGAGTATTAGTCAATGCAGGCTCTGATCATGCTGAATGGATCATTAATGCTATCAGAGCAACTCTTTGTTATCCACCCATATGTGATGATGATAACACTACAGAATCAGGTATTCAACCAGTTTCAAATGAAGGGTTCAGTAGGAAGTAGCTCAAATTATTTATCTACCTACTAATTTTGATGAAATTCAATATGTTGTTCAACAAATGTATAGTGCTCCACAGGAGGTACAGAATGTCATTATTGAGAAGGTCGAAATGTCTGAAGCTGCTTTGAAAAGAGAGCAAGAAGCTCAACTTTCTAAGAAAAGATTTAGAGAAGCATGCTGAATTAAAGCCTGATTTTAAAAATGGTGTCCCACCTCCATAAACATTATTCTCACTGCCTGGCAAGCCGTTAAAGAGAACATGCATGATAGAGGCAAGTGGTATTCTGAACAAGAGTAGAGCAAATATCAGAAATGCTGATAAATTGTAAATATACGCATTTTTGTGTACAATAAATAAGTCATTTTTGTTACTTTTTGTCATTTTTACTATTTTTTCAATAAATTGCTCCTATTGTGTAAATATTATACTAACTTCGGAAAATTGTCAAAAATTAGAAGTACATGCCCGTGTACTTACTGGTCACGCCCATGTACAGGTCGTGACATTTCAAATTTCATGAAATCGGTCGCAAAGTGAAGAAATTGAAGAACACGCCCGGCCACACGCCCGTGTCAACCCGATAAGCCCCGTGCCGAGCCCCGCGTCACCACGCTCAATGTTTTAAGCTCGACGATTGTCAACCGATCCAACACACCTATGTCAAATGATCTGACATGCACGTGTCATTCCCGATCGATTATCAAAGCTTCCAGCTCGACAAAACCGCGTTCAACATTCGTCGACCTGACCCGACAGGCCCGAGCCAAGATGCCACACTGGCGTGTACTCCTCCACCTTGCCGATAAGACAACGCCGACGACTTTTCGACGCGACCCATGCCCAGTTCTACCTCCCCGACATGCCCACCGGCACGCCCGTGATATGGGGCGTGACCGTCGCGTTTTCAGCCCAAAGTCAACTAAGCCGTCACCTCGCCGGATCGAATCATGAACAGTACCGACACGCCTCCTGACACGCCCGTGTCAGAGGGCGTGTTCCATGAAATTTTTCCCTATAAATACCTTTGCTCTGTATGTATTTCTTTTCCCCTTTTTGGATCCTCTTTGCCTATGGTAGGTGCTGCCTAAATGCTTTCTTATGCTATGTAAGGGATTTTCTTCCCCCCCCCTCTCTTAGTGTTTGTTTTAGCAATCTTGTAATCACTTTTCCATTAATAAAATGTGTTAGTTTTTTCCCTCTTGCATAGCTAGGAATCCATTTATGCGCCTTACTCGAAGTGATTTTTAATGTTTGTTATTATTTTGTTTTTTTATGTCTTTCAAAATCTTTTTAGCTTAAGTCTTTTGTCTAATTTCTAGCCGTCGTAATCGCAATTTTATTTTCGTGCACTTTACTTGTTTAGGTTTAGTTTATTATTTTTACTTTGTATTCATTTTTATAGGTTTATAAAAATGTTTCAAAAGGTGGTTTTTAATTTTCTTTAACTTAGGCTTTTTAGGATTGTAAAACTTTTTGTCTCTTTTAGCTTTATTTCCACCTTTTTAGCATATTTATAAAGTTATAAGAATAAAAATATATTTATTTTAATTTTTCAAGCACTTCCATTTTGCGTTTATTATCAAAAACTTTTGTTCCGTTAATTTATTTTTCACTTTTTATGCATTTCTACATTAATGCGGTAGAAATCTAGTTATTTTAATTTTTCAGCAACTTAGTTTTTCCTATTTTTTCGCTCGTGTGCGTGTGTGTATGAGTTAGATTTTACTGCTTTCTTTCAATTAATGTAGAGTGTGTGCGTGTGCTCTGCTATTTCCGCCTACTCGTTAAGAGTTAAATGATACAATGTTTTATTTCTATAGAGTTGTGTTTAATTTCATGTCGAGTGAGTGTGTTTTACTTCCTGCAGTGTGTGTGCGTTTTCATTTATGTAGAGTGAGTTTTACTTTATGTCGAGTGTGTGCATGAGTTTTTACTTTCTGTAGAGTGTGTGCGTGGGTGCATTTATTTTATCCAACTCGTTTGAGTAGGACTCGCTTTATTTTGTCTCGCCCACTCGTTTGAGCCGAGATTTGTCATTTTCTGCTTTCATTTCAGTCTTACTCATTTGAGTAGGACTTGCAATTTTCTGCTTTCCTTTACTACTTTCTTTTACCGCTTTCTGTCCTGCTTTATTTACTGCTTCTTTTTATCGCTTTAACCGCAAGCCGTCCCCATTCCGATGAGTGGCTAACCGTTCTTAGCCCTCAGTATTGAAGGAGTATTGGGACAAATAAAATACTTTAAATAATAAAATGTCCTCTTTTTCTAATTAATTAAAATTACTTACAGTTTGACACATGTTTACGACACGTAGAACCACATATCGATGTGTGGGCTCTATTTTCTTAGTCCATACGCTAGCTAGCCGAGAGGCCGTGCGTATGAACCGATCACCCCTTGGTAAAGAGAGTTCAGCACTAACCCTCGAGAGAGGAGGCACGCAAATTCGACCGGATTGGGTTCCCCACCCAACATCGGGGTTCTTAGCATAATGCGGGCGTTAAGAGGAATCCTTCATTGGACGAGAGTCCGGTCGAATAGTTTTAGCATTCAGGTGAGCGATATTCTTAGAGATAAGTGAGCTCATTTTAGTGGAACCTTCACGGCCAAGTCTCCGCCTTAATTAATTTGAAATTTAGGATCTCTTTTTATTAAAAGTTCATTTTAGTTCAAATTTTATTTGATGCGGTTGCGCTAAGCTTTTTATCGGCTCCACCTTTTATGCTTTCAGTTTCTGCCTTTCTTTTGTTATATATAAAAAAATATAATCCGATAAGTTAATTATCGGTAAAATAATAGTCCACTCCAAGTAAAAGAAGAAATATTCTGCCCGACCCCGAGAACAATACGACCTCGATATTCCACACCGGAATATCCTGTACTACACATGATAGGTGCACTTGCCTACTTTCGTTAAAACTCGATCTCATCTGTTTTATATCCAAATAATAAATCCGCGCGCCCCGTTTTCTAAATAAAAACCAATTCCGATATTTCTAAATAAACCGTCAGGGTCGCTGCAGGAATACTCATCAATTTTTGGGGTTTTAACACGCATCAAGTTTTTGGCGCCGTTGTCGGGGACTTGATGCGGAAAATTATAAATCAATTTTTTAGCGCCGTTGTCACGGACTTGATGCAAAATATCAATCAAGTTTTTGGCGCCGTTGCCGGGGAATTTTTCGTGTCATTATTTTGAACTCTGGAGAACCTATTAATTTTAGCTATTTCTATATATGTAACAAAAATTAAAAATGGCCAATAAAAACAATACTAATAATCATAATAATAATAATAATACCACTTAAAAAAACAAACAAAAACTTTAAAAATTATAATGTAACTATCAATAAAATTTATTTTTTGAAATGACGTCGTTTCCAACTAAAAAAAACAAAAAAATTATTATCATATTATTATCCAAAACAAAATCCTAAAAACTAAAAAATCCTAAAAACTAAAAAAAAAACTAAAATCCTAAAACTAAAATCCTAAAAACTAAAAAAAACTATAAAACTCAAAACTCTAACAATCTAAAAAATCTAAAAGAACTAAAAATCTAAAAAACTAAAAAAAAGAACCATAAAAAATAAAAAAAAACCCACAAACACTACCTAAAAATCAATTAAAAATAATAATAATAAAAAACTACTTAAACACACACAAAAAAATAATATAATAATTTGTTATTAAAATATATATTTTTTGTTTAACTTAATTTATTTTGACTTCATTTATTTTAATTTATTTTGTTTCGCTTCGGCGCACTTCACTCTTGTGCCTGTTTGGGGTCCGCATTTCTGTACGCACTTTTGTAGCTAAGACGTTAGCTACTCCGAGTCACCCCCACTTGTCACCCTATATCGCCCGCAACCTTTTGGCCGAATTTTTCTTTTTTGTTTTTTCTGTTATATTTTTGCTTTTTCTTCTAAATAATGCAGGGTATCAACCCGAGCCTCCCCGTACTCATCTTCAGGGAAGCTTCTAACCTCACTTTTCCTTTTTTTGTGCATATTATATTTTGTATATTATCGTTCCGCATACTTATATTGTAACATTGGGGACAATGTTGGGTTTAAGTATGAGGGTGTTTTCCTATTCTGCACATTTTTATATTTCGCATTTAGCAAAAATACATAAAATGCATAAAAATTAAAACCTCCAAATTTTTTTTATAATCAAAAACCTTAAAAAAATTCATAAAACAAAAATTCAAAAAAAAATTTCTTTTACTTTGTAAATCTTTTTTGAAAAACATAAATCTTCCTCTCTCCGCCCCATCTCTTCTTATTTATAAACAAAAATTTTCTCTCTTTCCCCACTATCTTTTTGTAAATAACACCCTTTCTTTCCTTTTTCTTGTAAATAAATTATCAAAATACACTAAAAAAAATACAAAATTTAGAAAAACAAAAAATCCTAAAAAGAGAGAATAACTCTAAAAATTCAAAAAAAAAGATAATAATCACAAAAAATACAAAAAAAGTGATAAAAACTCTAAAGAAATCAAAAAAATTTAGAAATTATGTAACAAAATAAAATCAAATATACCATATCTTAACCTTTTTTACTTTCCAAAAATCTAGTTTCGAGTTAATTTATATGCAAATTTTACTTATTCTTTATTTACTATTCATTTATTAATTAAAGCTTGATAGATTTAAGTGACTGGGCTTAAGTTTTAAAGAATTTTTTATGTCTTTTTCTTATAATAGGGAACTTGTTTTTCACCACCACTTCTAATTTTTATAAATAGAAGCTCGTCTTTTATGTTAGAAAATAACAAGCATGGATTTCAATTATTTCTACTTCATACTTTTAGAAATATAGAAATGCTCATTTTAAAAAGGTTGCTCTCAAAACCTTTTTATTAAAATCTAGTTTTCTTTTTGAAAAAATAAACCCACCTCCATTTTTTCATGCCTTACTTGGCATGCTTACCCATAATTTATCCCATAAAAAGATCTTATGTCAATGGGAATAAGAATTCATTCCGCAAACATAGGCACTCAATATTTAAAAAGATTATATGTTATGAAGTAAGAGGATAAAATTCATTACTCCTATGCATATACATTGGGTTATTTATTATTTATGAAGAAAGAAAAAAATGTTATATGTTAGGAAAATAAGATTTCATTTTCCTAATTATTCAAAAGAAAAAAATATATGTAGAGGTTCGAGCGAAAAAATATACCATCGCATCTAAATCCAAGTCCTCTTCATAAGCCACCAAACCACTTATCCAATTTTAATGATTCTAGAATTAATCTAAATTGTTTTTGAGAGCATAATTTTTCAATTGCATTATTTCCTTTATCTTCTTTTAAGCTAAATTTTTTTATATAATTTCAGTCCATCTTTGTTAAACTAACAAAAATAAATTTTTGCTCTCTATTTTATTTTATCTAGAAGTCTTTTTTGAAACTCTTCCTATATTTATAACATTTTCATAATTTATGATTTAACTTTATTACCCCGGATGTTTATTTTGATCTTACTTTTAATTAATTCAAGCGGTAGCTAAATTAATGTTTTCTTTAATTCCTTATAAGTTTATCTCCAACTTTTGCTCTGTAATAGCAAAAGCTTAAGTATGGGGGTATTTGATAAATTATAAATATACGCAATTTTGTGTACAATAAATAAGTCATTTTAGTTACTTTTTGTCATTTTTACTTATTTTTCTTTAATAAATTTCTCCTATTGTGTAAATATAATACAAACTTACTTTTATTTTGATTTTCAGAAAATTTCGGAAAACTGTCAAAATTAGAAGTACACGCCTGTCTACATACTGGTCACGCCCGTGTCCAGGGCGTGACATTTCAGATTCCGTGAAATCGGTCGCAAAGTGAAGAAATTGAAGAAAATGCCTGGCCATACGGCCGTGTCAACCCGACACGCCCCGTGACCGAGCCCTGTATCACCGCGCTCGATGTTTTGCGCTGAACGATTGTCGACCGATCGAACACGCCCGTGTCCAATGATCCGACACGCCCGTGTCATTCCCGATTGACGATCAAAGCTTCCAGCTCGATGAAACCGCGTTCAACGTTTGTTGACCCGACACGCCCGTGTCGAGATGCCACACGGGCGTGTACTCCTCCACCTGGCCGACAAGATCATGCCGACGACTTTTCAACGTGACCCGCGCCCAGTTCTACCTCCCTGACACGCCCACCGACATGACCGTGACATGGGGCGTGACTGTCGTATTTTCAGCCCGAAGTCAACTAAGCCGTCACCTTGCCGGATCGAATCAAGAACAGTACCGACTTGCCCCCTAACACGCCCGTGTCAGAGGGCATGTTCCATGAAATTTTTCCCTATGAATACCCATGTTCTGTATGTATTTCTGTTCCACTTTTTGGATCCACTTTGCTTAGGGTAGGTGCTGCCTAAATGCTTTCTTATGCTATGTAAGCGATTTTCTTCCCCCCACTCTTAGTGTTTGTTTTTATCTTTCTTGTAATCACTTTTCCATTAATAAAATGTGTTAGTTTTTTCTCTCTTTGCATAGCTTGGAATCCATTTATGCTCCCTACTTGAAGTGATTTTTAATGTTTGTTCTGATTTTGATTTTTTTATGTCTTTCAAAATCTTTTTAGCTTAAGACTTTTGCCTAATTTCTAACTGTAATAATCGCAATTTTATTTTCGTGCACTATACTTGTTTAGGTTTAGTTTATTATTTTTACTTTGTATTCATTTCTATAGGTTTATAAAAATGTTTCAAAAGGTGGTTTTTAATTTTCTTTAACTTAGGCTTTTTAGGATCGTAAAACTTTTTGTCTCTTTTAGATTTATTTCCACCTTTTTAGCATTTTTATAGAGTTATAAGAATGAAAATATAGTTATATTAATTTTTCGAACACTTCCATTTTACGTTCATTATCAAAAACATTTGCTCCATTAATTTGTATTTTCACTTTTTATGCATTTCTACCGCATTCTTGCGGTAGAAATATAGTTATTTTAATTTTTCAGCAACTTAGTTTTTCCTATTTTTTCGCTCGTATGCGTGTGTGTATGAGTTAGATTCCACATCTTTCTTTCAATTAATGTAGAGTGTGTGCGTGTGCGCTGCTATTTCCGCCTACTCGTTAAGAGTTAAATGGAAAAGTGTTTTATTTTTGTAGAGTTGTGTTTAATTTCATGTCGAGTGAGTGTGTGTGCGTTTTCATTTCTGTAGAGTGAGTTTTACTTTATGTCGAGTGTGTGCATGAGTTTTTACTTTTTGTAGAGTGTGCGCGTGGGTGCATTTATTTTCTCCTACTCGTTTGAGTAGGACTCGCTTTATTTTGTCTCACCTACTCGTTTGAGCCAAGACTTGCCATTTTATGCTTTCATTTCAGCGTTACTCGTTTGAATAGGACTTACAATTTACTGCTTTCCTTTACTGCTTTCTTTTACTGCTTTCTTTCCTGCTTTATTTTCTGCTTTCTTTTTATCGCTTTCACCGCAAGTCGTCCCCATTCCGATGAGTGGCTAACCGTTCTTAGCCCTCAGTATCGAAGAGCATTGGGACAAATAAAATAACTTTAAATAATAAAGTTCCTCTTTTTCTAATTAATTAAAATTTCTTAAGGTTTGCCTCAGGTTAACGACGCGTAGAACCACTTATCGATGTGTGGTCTCTATTTTCGTAGTCCATATGCTAGCTAGCTGAGAGGCCGTGCGTATGGACTGATAACCCCTTGGTAAAGAGAGTTCCGCACTAACCCTCGAGAGAGGAGGCACGCAAACTCTACCGGATTGGATTCCCCACCAAATAGCGGGGTTCTTAGCATAATGCGGGCGTTAAGAGGAATCTTTCGTCGGACTAGAGCCGGGTCGAATGGTATTAGCGTTCACGTGAGCGATAGTCCTATAAATAAGTGAGCTCATTTTAGTGGAAACTCCACGGCCAAATCTCCGCTTTAATTAATTTGAAATTTAGGATCTCTTTTTATTAAAAGTTTATTTTACTTCAAATTTTATTCGATGTGGTTGCGTTAAGCTTTTCATCAGCTCCACCTTTTATGCTTTCAGTTTCTGCCTTTCTTTTGTTATATATAAAAAAATATAACTAGACAAGTTAATTATCGGTAAAATGATAGTCCTCTCCAGGGAAGAGTAGAAATAATCGACCCGACCACAAGAATAATACGACCTCGATATTCCACACCTTAATATCCTATACTACACATGATAGGTGCACTTGCCTCCTTTCATTAAAACTCGATCTCATCTATTTTATATCCAAATAATAAATCTGCGCGCCCCGTTTTTTAAATAAAAACCAATTCTGCTTTTTCTAAATAAACCGCCCGGGTCGCCGCGGGAATACTCACCAATTTTAGGAGCTTTAACCCGCATCAAGTTTTTGTCACCGTTGCCGGGGACTTGATGCGAAAAATTATCAATCAAATTTTTGACGTCGTTGCCGGGGACTTGATGCAAAATATCAATCAAACGCCAAGATACCATATATTAGTTTAGAAGAGATCTCAAAGCTGGAAAAATACCTACTACTTCTGTAGAGCCTAGCAAATACTTTCCAAAGCCTTATCATTATTTTCAAAGGCAAAAGGTCAAGGATGAAGAGATAAAGAAGAAGGATCTTAAAGGAAAGAAGCCGGCTGATGACACTGAAGCTAATGTACAAGCTGGAATTCAGGCTGACAAAGGAATTGTTATCAAGGAACATGATCAATCCTAGAATAAGATGGTCTAGGCTTTGGTCAATGTAAAATTTTGGAGTAAATCATTGATATCCTGAACATATATTAATAAAATTCCTTGGTCTAGTCTTAATTTGATATTAGATACTTATAATTTTGTAATGCATGTTTATTATGTTATAACACATTCTGTGATAATATCGATACATGCTATGACTGCTTATGGTTACTCTTGTCTTTGAAATACTTGTTTACATCATAATCTTTGATTTATTATAAGTGATGTATATCATTGACTAAGGGTTATGACTTCTCCAAATAGGGGTACATTGTTGGGTACATTACAAAATGTGTACCAGATTTGGAGAAGCCTCACCTACCTCAATGATATTCATCAATGTGTATTTGAAGGTGTGTTCTGTTTCAATGTGCAGGTTAAGGACATGCAGAAAAAGTTTCTAAGTACAAGTGTCGACACCTGAGAAGAATTGTGTCGACACTTAGGAAAGGCTGTGTCGACACCAGAAGCCAGATTGTGTCGACACACAGGACTTGTGTCTACACACTGAAAATCTGTCGACAACAACTGTGTCTACACACAAGACTTGCGTCGACACATTCCAGAATTCTATCAATAATAATTATGTCAACACACAGGACTTGTGTCGACACACTCCAGAATTCTATCAACACCAACTTTGTCGAGACTAGAAGCAGTTGTGTCGACACATAGGACTTGTGTCGACATATTCCACAGAAGCTGTGTCTAGTAGATAAAGACGGGCTATGTAGACACTATGAGAGTTGCGTCGACATCATCAAGAGTTGTGTCGACACATGGTCTATTTGTGTCAACACATTTGAAGTATTGTCTCAACACTTTTTCTGCTATGATAGAGTATAATGAGGCATCAGGTGTCAAGATAGAAGACTTGACATCTGTCATAACTAACAAAGCTATTGTATCTATCAGAGCTATCAGAAGGCCGTTATGAAATGGATCAGCCGATATCTCAGAAGGATCTATATAAAGACCTGTTCTATCATCAATATAGAGTAATAATAAGAGAAGATAGAAGAGAGAGATCTAAGTAGAAAGGACTTGCCATCTTCAAGTCATAAAGAGAAGGCAGATTCTGAACAAGTCTGTAAGAAGAATTCAGAGCCACATCTAAATAGAAGTAGGAAGCTGGATTGAAGATCATATCCAACTTCACAAGAAGATCAACCTTACTTTGTTCAGATTCAAGAAGCTTTGAAGAAGCTAAGACATGTTGGATCTAAAGCAGTCAGATCTTCCAAGAACTGATCAAGAAGACTTCACCCATTTCTCTCTCTACTTGGGTGAAGGATTTATTCTTTCTAAAATAAATTTTCTATGTAGGATCTTTTATATATCTGAGTATAGGAGAGTTATCTCTCTGAGTTTTAAGCATAAGTTTATAAAGGCTGAGGTAGGGCTGAGTGCCTGAGGTAGGGGATTCATTTATCTGAGTTGTAGGCCTGGTGAAAGAGGCTGAGGTAGGGCTTAATTGCCTGAGTTGTAGGAGTGTGGACTCACTCTGAGGTAGGATTCTCTGGAAGAATCTGAGTTATAGGACTTGTAGAAGTCTGAGCTGTAGGAAACTTTCAGGGTTTTGAGTTGTAAGATCTGAGGATCTGAGAAGAAAGAAGGGAGTTAGGCCGAATCTAGTATATAGCTAGATATGCGAAGGGGGAAAGTGGATGTACTCATCTCTTGGGAAACCACTATAAATCTGGGTGCAAAAGTCTGGTCATAATCAATTCCTTTCTCTTGCCTATAGCCTTGAGCAACAAGCCTTGCTTTATTCCTTATTATGAGACATTGGGCATCAAGCTTGTTCCTATATACCCATTTAGTTCCAATGACTGCGTAGTCTTTGAGTCTTGGAACTAAATCTCATACTCTGCATCTCTCAAATTGATTGAGCTCCTCTTGTATTGCAATAATCCAGTGGGGATCTTGCTCTGCATCTTTAATGTATTTGGGCTCAATTTGAGATATGAAGCAGACATGCATCAAGTCTTGGTTGAGTTGATGCCTTATCTGGACACCAACTGAAATGTCTCCAATCACTTGAGAAACAGGGTGATCCCTAAGTTTGACAAATTCAGTGGGTGGAGTTGGTTGAGCAACACCTTGGGGATAAATTTCTCTTGTGGAATTTCATTAGCAGTTGGATAGGTTTCAGCCACGTCTAAACTTTCTTCTTCACTTTCTTCTTCAACTTGTGGAGAGGGATGTATTAGAGCCTCTTAGGTGAGGCTTAGATAATCCAATCTCTCACACAAGTGAGGTACATGCAAGGTGCTGTTGGTAAAAAATTTTTTCTCCTTATAAGACATGTTAGCTTCATCAAAAGTTACATGAACAGATTCCTCAATTTTAAAAGTAGATTTTTTAAACACCCTATAAGCTTTACTGACTTGGGAATATCCTAGAAAAATTCACTCTGCAGCCTTAGCTTCAAACTTTCTAATATATTTCTTGTCATTGTGATGAATATAACATATGCAACCAAATATTTTAAAGTATGTGATTTTAGGTTTCTTCCCTTTAAGCAATTCATAGGGAGTCTTATTCTTAAGTTTATGTATAAAGCTTCTGTTCAATACATAGTTTGTTGTGCTCACAGCCTCTGCCCAAAAGAATAGGGCATATAAGCATCTGCAAGTAATGTGCCTGCAACTTCAATTAGGGTTCTATTTTTCCTTTCAGCTACCCCATTTTGTTAAGGAGTTCTAGGAGCTGAGAAGCAAAGCCTGATACCTTCCTCCCTACAGAACTCTTGTATAAGAAGATACTCAAACTCAGTACCATGATCACTTCTGATCAATGCAACTGGAGTAGAGTACTCAATCTATATGTTCTTGAGAAAATTTGTAAGAACCTTGAAGTTATTAGACTTAGATCTCAGAAAGAAAACCCAAGTGAATCTTAAGAAGACATCTACAATAACTAGAGTATCAGATTTCCTTCCGAGGCTTTGTACAGTAATATGGCCAAAAAGGTCCATGTGTAGCAAGTACAAGATTCTAAGTGAATCACTCTTATTAACTGATTTAAAGCTAGATTTACTTTGCTTGCCTAATTGACAAGCCCTGCAGAGGCCTTCCTACTTGTAGGGACCAGAAGGCAATCCTCTAACAAGGTTGTCTTTAGATAACCTAGCAATGTTTTTTAGATTAACATGACCTAATCTTTTATGTCATAAATCATTCTGATTGCTAACAAGATTAAATAAACAAATATATTATGTTACAGATTGAAAATTAACTACATATATGTTGCCTTGTCTATTTCCAATTAAAGCAGTTTGGTTTTATTTAGTAGAAATAATACAAGAGCTTGAGTTAAAAGATACCAGATAACCTTCATCACATAGTTGACTTATGGAGACGAGGTTATGTTTCAGTCCACTTACATATACAACCTTTTTGAAAGTAACTTCTCCAATCTTAAATTCTCCAGAGCCTTCAGTCTGGCCACAATTGGAGTCACCAAATATTACTTTTGGTCCTAGCTTTGCCTTGTAATGAGTTAAGTTGGCCTTATTTCCAGTCATATGTATAGAACAGCCACTATCCAAATACCACTGTTGCTCTATGGTAGGATAGTCTTTCACCTGCAATAAAACAGATTAGCCAATCCTGAACCAGGTAACCTTGGGTCCTTCTTTCTTTACATAGTTAAAACTGGAAATAAATGAGTATTTAGGTTGACATTTGTATCCAAAGGGGTGATATCTTTTAGGTGGTATAATCCATTGATTAAATTGATTGATAGTGGATCTTGGTTGGTTATAAGTTTTAGAAGAATTAGAATTTCTGTTATACTGAACTGCATTTGACGAATTCTGGTGCGTTCATCGACCCGAGTTCTACGAATTGGGATGAGTTCGTCGAACTCCACTCAGAGAATGAAAGCAGTAATTTTCTGAGCCCCAAAATCGTCGATCTCTGGTCAACAAATCATACTGGTTTCATCATTCGTAGTTTAATGAATAATTATAATATAAAGCTGCATTCGCAGTTCGTCGACTAGTGTTCCACGAACTGTACATATTTCATCGATCTGCGTTCGACGAAATATGTTGAACATTGTTATAATTTGGATTTTTCTTATTTGTTTCTTTTTCTTATTCTTTGTATTAAGCACAGTTTGTTTAATATTATTATTGGTTTATATCTTTTCTTTTCCCTTTTCAGAAACAGATTTTATAGGAGTAGTTAATATATTTTTCTGAATTAGTGGGTGTTAGCTTGATAATGCACCTAAGTCCAGCTTGCAATTTAATTTGGCATTTACTATGCTTGCGATGTTCATCAACTTGATGCTTCTCCCATTTAGGGATTCTTCAAGTTTCCTAGCCTCAGCTAACTCTGATTTTAATGAGATTATTTGCTCTTGAGCTAATGTTAATTCATCTTTTAATTTAATGTTTTCTGAAACAAAGTTTTCTTAATCAATTAACTTTTCGCTAAGTGATTTAATTTCCTTTTTAGAATTTATTAAATCTATGCACATGGATTTAAATTCAATTTTAGAATTATCATAACTATAATCTAATGAAGATAGTACCTGATCAGGTTCAGATTCAGAAGCTTCTTCATTATCTGATTGTTCTTCAATATCATATTGGCTACAGGAGGGATTGATAGCAATGAGGAAGACTTCCCTTGCCTTTGCCTCTTCTTCCATTTCACTGGAGCTGGAGGATGTGTATTCATCTTCTGTGCCACTCAAGGTTTCAGCCACAAAGCCCTTCTCCTTTCTCTTGTACTTGCTGGAAGAATGCTTGCTGTAATAATGCTTCTTGGAGTCTTTTTCTTTTCTTTTCTCCTTTTTTTGACTTTCAGGACATTCAGAAATGAAGTGTCCTGGTTTTCTACACCAAAAATATACAATTTTTTTAGTGGGTGTTTTATCATACCTGGGATTGTCATCATCCTGGAGGACTTTTTCCGGAAGTCCTTCCTGGCCATTTTGTAGAATCTCTTGGCAAAGAGACTTATGAGTTCTTCATTGACTATTGGAGCTTCAGTCTCTTCTGCTGCTTTGAATGCTACGTTCTGCTCCTTCCTTGATGTTGTATGTGTCTTCTGTTCTGCAGCTTCACTGGACTTGATCAACTGCTCATAAGGTTTGTGCTTTCCCAGGAGATATTCTGTGGAAATCTCATTAAGACTACTGGCCTCCTTGATTGGCCAGGTCCTGGAATCCCATGGGCTTGTGGAGTACATGAAGATTTTATCATTCACCTTAGTGAGAGAGATGTACTTGTCCAAGGTCATCAATTCATTGATAATGGAAGTTAATCTGTTGTACATGTCACTAACAGATTCTGATTATTCCTTCTTGAAGTTCCCATACTAGGAGATGAGAGTTGATCTTCTATCCTTTCTCTCATCTGCTTAACCAGCAACTATCTGGTTGAGGGAGACCCAGATAGCCTTTGCGGATGTGCACTCAGCCACCTTCTGGAATATATCATCTGACATAGTCTAGGCTAAGATTTTCATGGCCTTTGCATCTGCAATCTTGGCCTTTTTTTGTGTATCTGTCCACTCAGGTGGTGGAACAACATGAGTGCTTGATGTTGATGTAGATGTAGACGTTGTAGGTTGAGAAGGACCTGTCAAAATAGAATTGTAGATGTCCTCATCAATTAAATTCAAATACAAACTTATTCTTGCCTTCCAGATAGCAAATTTATTCAAATTGCAGATTGGAGGTCTGGTGCTTTCATAATCCATATTCTGTGCCATGCTATGAACTAAATAACCCTAAGAGAAATAGAGATTAGATCTAACACAGGATCTTTTGGTTCAAGGCTTACCTTGAACAACCAAAGAAAACTGCTCTGATACCAATTGAAAGATGGAGTTTGACCTGATTTACTCTAGGTGGGGTGAATAGAGTAAATTAAAATCTTTTTGCTGTTTTATATATTATAAGAGTAATGAAAAAGAGAGATACCAAGTTTAACAGAAAGCAAAAGCAATCTAAGTCAATCTAATCTAACACAGCACATCTAGCCTAATCTATCACATCCACAGCAAGAACAACAAGAAATGGGCAACCAGACAACACAAGAAATTTTATCGTGGTTCCCCAACATGGGTACATCCACCCTTCTACCACCCTGGTAGGAATCCACTGGCAGGTTTTAATCAGGTGACTGCCACCTATGAGCTTTTGATCAGGTGCTCAAAAACCAAATAAACTTTTGAAGGGAGTTAATAAAACCTATATACAGATGGGGGAGAGAGATTGATGGTGTCTTCTCTTTCTCTATTCAACAAAGAAGACTAGTAGATTTGCTATTGTCAAGAACTCCTTTCAATATCACTTGGAGTCTTGCACAGAGTGTAGGTCTTCAGTTTTCAGCCTTGACTTGAAAAGGTTCCAGGAACTTCTGACTGATAGAAGTTTGTTGTCCTTGAAGAATCCTAGAGTGGAAGTTGAAGAAGGCTCATGATTTGTATTTGTTGTTGTTCTTCTTCTTCAGTAAGGTCAAGGAGAAAACAAAATGTTTTCTGTACAGAGAAGGTTCAGAATGTTTTGCTGTAGATCTTTTTTGTATATGTATCCATGTAAATCTTCTTTGTGTACTAAGAACTCTGTCTTCTTCTGAAGAGAAAAATCTCTTTTATATCTTCAGTCGTATTCTCCATTGAATTTTGAATTCCATTGCATTGAATGCTGACTGCCTGGAGAATGAAATATGGATGGAGAGAATATTTGCATTAATGAATTTCCCCAATTATCCCAACTAATTAGGCAAGTATTTAACCTGATGAAGACCATAATCAATGCTGCCACTAAAGTCTATATTCAGAGAATATATGCATTAATTACATAGGAAAATATTGCTCAATAATATGGAATAAGGACAGAAATTGTGGGAAATACTAAGTCTGGAGCTTCACAGAAATCGTTGACCAGAGAATAGATTCGTCGACTTGAGATCAAAGTTCGTCGACCATAGACATCATGTTCGTCGACCAGAGAATTCTTGTTCGTCGACCTGAGATCCAAGTTCGTCGACCTGAGATCAGCTAACTGGTTTCTGTGAAAAGCTTCCCAATTTCGTGGTCCAAGTTCGTCGAGCTGACAACTTGTCTTCGTTGACCTGAGTTTAGAGAAAGTATTCTGGACATAATGTGTTGAAGTTGACCTTTCAAGATTTCGTCGACCTGAGCTTGCATATCATCGAGCTCAACTCAGAAAATTTACTCTGAGTTCTTCGAGCGGAGCACGACTATCGTCGAGCTGAGTTCGATGAACGTTGAACTCATTTTCTGAACTTGATTTTCTTCTAAGTCTTGAGTCTTCTAGAGTATTTAGTTGGTTGGTCCATGTGTGGTTTAATCTAAGGACTTAGCCTAAACTCTAGGACACAGACATGACTCTGGCTATACATTGGTGGGTCAATCATCCTAATTAGTAAACCTAGCCCAAATCCAACTAGGGATCCAACATTATTGCTAAATAATATGGAATAAAGAAAATAAAATAAGGTAAACACCAAGTCTGGAACTGCAGCAGAAATCGTCGACCATAGAACAAATTTCGTCGACCTGAACTCCAAGTTTGTCGAACTGAGAAATCCTGTTCGTCGACCTCAGAAAACTTGAACGTCGACCTGAGATCAAAGTTCGTCAACCAGAGCTTAGCTAACTGCATTTTGTGAATAACTTGCCAATTCTGTAGTCCAAGTTCGTCAAGTATAGATTTCTTCTTCATCGAGCTGAGTTCAGAGAAATATTCTGGAAAGAATGTGTTCAAGTTGAAATCCAGACTTCATCGACCTGAGCTTGAATATCGTCGAGCTCAACTTAGATAATTAACTCTGAGTTTGTCGAGCGGAGCACGACTATCGTCGAGCTGAGTTCAATGAACGTCAAAATTATTTATTGAACTTGATTTTCTCTAAATCTTGAGTCACCTAAGGTTTTCTGCTGGCTAGTCCACATATGGTTAACCAATTTACTTAGCCTAAACTATAGGACACAAAATTCATGACTCTGGCTATACATTATGGGCCAGACATCCTAGTTATTGAACCTAGCACAAATTCAACCAGGGATCCAACACTTATCCATCACTTATAGAAGATCGACTCATCTATCTTCTCAAGGTGGGATAGGCGGATAATAAAGTAAGGGGGAGCCCCAGACTTGGCTGTGGTAGAGGAAGATCAAGCTCTTGAGGTCAGGATTACCTCTCTAGACTTGGCCGCAGATTACCGATGTTCCATCTTCCAGTACAGATGACTCCATTTTGAAAGCATTTGAACTGATGTTAGCCAAGCCACAATCTAAGTATTGTGTCGGCAAGTGTATCGATCGTAGTAAAGTAATAAAGTTGAGGAGTTGAATCCCCGGATATCGATTCCTCGACGAGTGCAAGTAGGGAGTGAGATTCTGTTATTGAAAAAGTGATTGCAAGTGTTAACGTAAACAAAAAGGGTTTTGGTTTGGTGTTTCCTTACTTTAACACTAATTAACCTATTACGGGTCGCCGTCACCGCGTCTCTTTGGTGGATTACTCAAGAGAGTAATATGAAAGATGGATGAGGCAATGAGGGTCGCAATCACCTCTTCACTGTGTATACTTCTAGCTATCGCTAGAACGACACTATATCAACAAAAACATGAAAAACTGAAGCTCACCAATAAAATCATGATCAAAGATATAACAATACATAGACATGCTGAAATACTTAAAATAAGCAGTGTTCTTAAGCAACAATCAAATAGACACAAGTTCAGAACAAAGTTACTACAAGAGGAGGGGAAGAAATAAAACCAAACACACAAAGGCTTTTCGAGATTCGTGGACGGAGTAAAGGGTTATCGGGCCTTGTCCGTGCTTGGTCTACCGATGATATCCGGGGTCCAGAAGGGTTGTCACCTCATTCCAATATCTCTTATTCTTCGTGAATAGTTACAGGGCTAAATTTATCCGGAGAACTCCACGTATGCAACACCTTATGAGATTGAAACAGAGCTTGGAGTTTGAAGAAGAAAATGTTGGCCGGTGATGAAGCTATTGCAAGCTTTTGGAGGGAGAAAGGTGTAACAACCCCATCCGTTCATATGATATATCCTAGAAGGTCCGGCAGGGGCCCCATAGTATATATCACAAAACATGCGGTGAAGGTACGGGATGATAACAGAGTAGCACAGCGCACCTACCACAAAGCATTCTAGCAGAAGCCTATACTACCACTTGAATTCCTCTCTTGAATGTCCAACAAATAAAACACCATATTTGATAGCATGCCTATTCCGTACTCCAGTACCGGATCTATATGCCAACAAAAGGGGATTTCATGAATCACCCAATGATTCCCAACATCAGCCACCTCTTGGTGGGGAAATCATAAACATATGCCAAAAGGAAGCCTTCACATGGCAAGAAAGAAAAGTCGTTACCCTTGCAGACCGCATCATGAAGCTCCTAGTTGGTTAGAAAGAGGTTTTCCTCCGCAAGACTGGCCTTGGACCGCAGCTTGACACTCTCAAGCTCCACCAGCAGCAGCCCTTCTTCTTCTTCCTCCTTATTCCTCTCCCTTTCTCTCTCTAACTTGTAGAAAGATGAAGGCACTAACCAAATGAGAAAATGGTCTCAGTTTTTAGCATTAAAGAAATAGGAAAGAAGCTCAGCCCTTGAATCCCAGCTGAAGGAATGGACGACCACAAATTTGCCAGAAAACCTAATTTTTGCCTGACACGACCTGTGACACGCCCGTGTCCCAGGCCTTGTGCCTCAAGCGGTGTTCAACCGACTTATCAAATCCAGTGACACGCCCATGGTACACGCACCTGTCATGGGCCGTGTCACCCAACACGGCTTGAGACACGTACGTGTCTCAAGCCGTGTTCACCAGGCTAAAAAATCTCAAAATCACCAGAGACTCACACGACCTGTGACACACCCGTGTCCCAGGCCGTGCCAATACACGACAATAGACACGCCCCAGCTCCAAATCATTGGGCTGAGTTCGTCGACCTCGCTGACATGCCCTGTGACACACCCGTGTCATAGGCCGTGTCCTAAGCACTCAACGATCGTCGACAAGATTTTGTCGACCACTCGTCGACAATTCACTCAGGGGGCACACGCCCTCCGACACGCCCGTGTCTGATGGGATACGCCCGTGACACCAGGCGTGTTCCCGCTCTCGAAGAATGTCGAGTTCATTTTGTCGACCTCAGGACTCAAGTGTCGACAGGGGCGGTCACGCCCCTTGACACGCCCGTGACACGGGGCGTGTCACCCCAAAAATTAGCCTGCTGAACAAAAGGGGCTGTTACAAAAGGTGACTAGATCAACTCTCCAAGGAGGAGAGAGAAAATGATGGCTAGAGGGATGTTTTCCCGCTCAAAGGAGCAGAAAAGGCGGGCTGGGTCGGAATGGATCAGAACTCCCCTCAGGAAGAAGAAATCTGCGCTTTAAATAGAAGCAGGTCAGAAAAATAGGCGCGCACGGTTTGGCGGATGACCGTGTACAAATCGTGCAATATTAACTTTCAGAACAAGGCTGTGGATGGAGAAGCATTGACCCGTGCGTTTTACCACAGAACAAGCCCGTGTGTGAAGGAAATCGCACAGCTAAACACAAAGCACAGGAAATCAGGATAACACAGGGGAACCGTGCATTTTATACGCGCACGGCCGCTTCTGCCCGTGCATAAACAAAGCACGCGACTAACCACAGATTGGTACAAACCACAAAGCTACAAGAAAACCTTGCGTTTCCTTCGTGCACGGTTTTGAAGAAATCGTGCGTTAACCATGTGTGAAGATTGTAAAACTCAGCTCGACGAAATTCGTCGAGCTCAACTTGATGTTTATCCAGCTCAACAAAACACACGATCCGGTACAAACCGTGCGTGAAAGAAACACATGACCGTGCATTTTCCACAAATCAAAATTCCTGCCTTGGGGAAACGCACTACCTGCACATCAAAAACCAAAGCTGGAGCAAATGCTCCCAGCACCAAACATACTACAAAGAATAGCCAGAAAGAGCAATGGGGAGCACCATGTGCATACTCCCAACAAAAAAATGCGCAATTGCACACCCTCGTTCCAAAGTGGTGCACAGAATGGTCCAAGATCGAATGATGCAAATATAACCGATAACCAGTTGAAATGCAGTGCACGTGTGAGAAAACAAGCAAAGCTGAGTCCGAAAAACCCTATAAATATCGGACACATCACACCACCAGACTTAAACATTTGCTCGTCCTGAGCAAATCATCTCTCCGTGAACTAGAAAAAGCTAGATGGCTTATAAATTTCCAAATAAAGCGAGAAATTGAAAACAACATTAGCATATAAAATATAATAAATACAATTTGTCATTATGCTATGAAGTTTATAAATTTTGGCAGACGTAAATAAGTATTGTAACTACTCAAAAATAGAAACCTGGAGAATCGTTTGGTCATGCATAGGGAGAAAGTATGCAGACCACTCAGTTGAGCATTGCCAAAGACCGGGGCTAGGAATCACCTCCAAAGAAATCCATGAATGTCGGGGACCACACGCTTGCCCGTTCACACTCTCTCCATGGCACTAGTTCGGTTCACACATGAATTAGTGGGACTTTAGGTGAAGAGATGGGGCTTGGATTTTTGTGAGATAAACAAAGATAAATAAGAAGGATATGCACCTAACCCAAATGAACTAGCATAAAAAAGAAGCTATCCGCTAACCAAAATACATGCAGGTACACCACACCCCCAGACCTAATTTTTAAAATATGGGTGTGTGCACAGCCTACTCCAAATACAATCTCATCTCAAATAGAATTTTCAATTATACTTTTCTTTTCACTTTTCATTTCACCATTATTTTTTGGTATATTTTTTCAAATCATATTTTTATTTTAACAAATTCAGTAAATAAAACTTTGGAGCACATCCACATATTCACAAGGAATATCACCACATCAACACCCCAACATGAAAATATAAAATTCTAAAGTCGACTTAGGTGTGCTACTAGGATCGACTATGAGACTTTGGTGAAATAATGGTGGAGCTGAATCAAAAGAAGTGGTATGCACGACGAGGCTAGCGAGGATAAGAAGTTAGGAAAGATCCAAAGCTCAACCGCGCCAAAATGATGGCCTACATCACGCTCATGCTATTGAACTAACCTATACCCATGCTTTAAGAATAGCTTGGGGCAAGTTATTAGCCAACGAGAAAGTCTATCCATCCTCTCGAGTCGAGCAATACGAATCTAACGGCGGTCTACACACATCCCTACGCTACCATTGGATTCACACCAAATTCACCAATTTTTGAGTAGAATAAATAATAATTACGCAATTAGAAAAATATAGAACTATAAGCATAAAAAAATTAAATCTACTCCAATTTCTACACGAGACGAGATCACTTGACTAGGAGCACAGCAGGGTTTACATTTTACTCCATCTCATAATCCTATGCCAGCACAACAATTTTCCCAAATCATACAAAAGAAACGAGTTTAACTCGCATCACGCTAACAGCTAACCACGCTCTCATGTGAGTGTAGTGGTGTGCGATGTAATGAACTAATCAAAATAAAACAATAAAAGCTTCTAGTATACGAATTAAATGTGTACGTTTAAAAGGTAACAAATACCGGCTCTCCCCCAGACTTAAACTAAGCTACACAACATATGGTATTGAAATTAAAATCAGATAGATACAAGGGAAGAGGTTACCCAATGCTCAGCTAGTGACCATACCAGAAGATGTGTGAAAACACAGAAGTAGGTTCGCCAAACAAAGAGTCACCAACCCGCCAATATGAATTTGTCTTGAATACTTGCATGGGTGAACTCTGCAAAAAAAAAGAAAAATCAACCAAATATAAAGAAATACTAAAACTAAAAAAGACATGAGAAATAAAAATGCAGGAAATGGAAGATAACTACTATGGTTATTGTCCGCCCAACACAACTTATTTGGCTAAGGAAAAGGTTCTAGCTAATTGGCCTATGAAAATAAAAGTGCACAGGTAACTGTTCCATTATCCGTTTCAGTAACGCGTACCGATACGACGATAAAGAAGTTACCCTTCTACCTAAATAATAATACCTGCCCAACACAGTTAGAGGAAATTGGAAGTAAGAAGAGGAGGAGCGCTGGTCCTCACTCATCTCACCACAAAATAAATCCTTGCCCAACAAGGTATCGTCTACAGGGAGACAGCATGTAGAGAAAGCAATGAATGGAGATTACTCAATGGAGGAGGAATCAACCTCATTGTGAAAGAGGATGCTATCACTCATGACTCGAGCTGACAGCTCCAACTCCTCCCGAAGCACCAGCGAACTCTCAACAAGCACAGACTCAGATACGGAAATGGGATCAAGAAATAAAGGAGATTAAAAACAAAAAAAATCAAAAAAGGGGGAGTGGTCCCGGTCTCACTCCCAGCACGATCCAAGCATTGATCATCATCAGTGTCATATGTGTCATAAAGGGGGGAATCCGAGAACTTGAGGTCTACGGTGGTAAGGGGGACAACCTTGTCCAATAAGGAGGTGCAAATATCCGCATAGAAAAGGGAACATTCCTTATCCCAACGGGGTACGTAAAAGTGTTCCGAAGATCCACCTTCTACGTTGGAGATAGTAGTGTCATCATCCCACTTTGGCGCAACCTCAGACACCGAATCATCCAAAAATACAGCATCATCAGCCGACTCACAAGAAACGGGAGTAGCACGATCAGGCAAAAATTGTAGAGGGGCGAAACAGCTCTCAAAATCAGGCATAGAATGAGCAGGCCCCGTCGCAAAATCATTCGCAGAAGCCACCCCGTTGACAGGAACAATCTCTGCGTCCCATACAGGAGCGCTCATGAGTTCCTGATCCTCTTTTTGTGGGCTAACACCAGAGTGATTGTCATCACTCAACGGAGGCTCTTAAAAAGGGAGTGAGGGACTCATGAAGGATCTGTATGCGGCGAGAGATTCTTCGGTAATCTCAACTGGTAAAGAATGAGCCAGATGAATGATGTTAGTGTATGGGCTAGGCAACACACTAGTAGGCCTATCCACAACAGTCTTCTGCGAACAGGAGGTTGCTGCGCACACGCCCTCAGAGGGAGAAGGCTTACACAAGCGAGGGCAATCCTTCAACATATGGTCTATACCTTAACATAGCAAGCATCAAATACAATGCTCGGCATTTAAAATATCCATGGCGTCGATGTATTAGTGCAAAGTGTCATAGAGATGGTACTCGGCTGCGGAATACATCGCGAAAAAAAATATTTACTGAAAGGGTGCTACACACTAGAATAAAAATAGCACGGATCTGATTTCTAAAACAAAAAATAGAAAGGGCAAAAAGAAATAATCAACAAATTCTAAAAATTAAAGTAAAGAAGAAATATGCAATCTACAAATGGAAAAGGGCTTCTATCTCCTATCTCTCTCTCCAAAAACTCACACGACTGTGTTCCCCAGCAACGATGCTAAAAACGTATTGCGTCGGCAAGTGTACCGATCGTAGTCAAGTAATAAAGTTGAGGAGTTGAATCCACGGATATTGGTCTCTCGGGGAGTGCAAGTAGGGAGTGTGATTATGCTATTGAAAAAGTGATTGCAAGTGTTAATGTAAACAAAAGAGGTTCTGGTGTGGAGTTTCCTAAGTTTAACACTAATGCACCTATTACGGGTCACCGTCACCACATCTCTTTGGTGGATTACTCAAGAGAGTAATATGAAAGATGGATGAGCCAATGAGGGTGGCAATCACATCTTCGCCGCACACACTTCTAGCAATCGCTAGAACGACACTATCTCAATAAGAACATGAAAAACTGAAGCTCAGCAACACAATCATGACCTAAAATATAACAACACATAGACATGCTGAAATACTAATAAACAGTGTTCTTAAGCAACAATCAAACAGCCACAAGTTCAGAACAAAGTAACTACAAGAGGAGGGGGAGAAATACAACCAAACGAAGGAATGCAATCTGAATTTTGCGGTCGGAGTCAAGGATTATTAGGCTGACAGATGCGGGTTACATCTGATTTACTCTAGCGGGGGGGGGGGGGGGGTGAATAAAGTATTTAAAACTCTTTGGCTATTTTATATTTTTATCAGAGTATATCAGTGATACCAGTAGAGTAATAAAAGGAAATGATGTTCTGATCTAATCTACCACATCAAAATATCACAACACAGGTAGCCTAACACAACCACAGCAAGAACAATAATAAAAGGGGCAACCAGACAACACAAGAAATTTTATAGTGGTTCCCCAACCATGGTACATCCACTCTTCTACCACCCTGGTACGAATCCACTAGCAGTTTTTGATCAGGTGACTACCACCTATGAGCTTTTGATCAGGTGCCCAAAAACCAAATAAACTTTTGAAGGGAGTTAATAAACCCTTTATAAAGGAGGGGGGAGAGATTGATGGTGTCTTCTTTTTCTCAAACAACTGAGAAGACAAGTGGATTGCTGTTGTTAAGAGCTCCTTTCAATATCACTTGGAGCATTGCATAGGGTGTAGGTCTTTGTAATGCCCCCACCTGTCACATGACATATAACGGTGGGTCCGGCCGGGGCCCCACGCCATATATCACAGATAAGCGGAGGAATGATGTGTGGAAATTAAAATCGATGTGTATCCTTAACTCATTCCATTCTAGCGCAGCATTGTTATGTTAGCATGAACTCAAACCAGAATGTCCACCAATATATAAATACCACATTTATATATAACCACACCAGGAATGTATACAACCCACACACCCTGGCCTTATGGCCTTACAGGTTCCTCTTTTACACATCAATAATTTCGTACATCGGCACGCAGGCCGGCCACACATGAAATCCAAACACATCTCTTCGCATGGCCTTCAAGGGCCTGACACAGGCCGTGTCCTCACTCGACACTCTACACTCGACGATCGTCGAGCAAAATTCGTCGAACGCACGACTCGACACAACCCAGGCATGGCACGCGCTGGGATACGCCCGTGTCCCAGGCCGTGTCACCCATGCCTGAATCCAAAATGGCTCATATTGACCCAATTGACTTCGGGGTGTTACAGTCTTCAGCCTTGATTTGAATATGATCCAGGAACTTCTGACTGATTTGAAGATGTTATCCTTGAAAGCTCCGGGAATGGAAGTTGAAGAAGACTCTTGATTGTGATGATAATTCTTCTTCTTTTTCTTCTAAAAGATCAAGGAGAAAACTGGTTGTTTTCTCTATAGAGACGAATCTGATTATTTTGCCGTTAGTCTTCTCTGTATCTGTATTCCTGTGTGTTCTTGATCAGTTCTCTACTATGTCCTTCTGAAAAGAAAATCTCTTTTATATATCTCTGTCAAATTCTCCTTTGAATTTTGAATTCCATTGCATTGAATTCTGATTGCCTGGAGAATGAAATTGGGCAGGAGAATATTTGCTTTGATGAGTTTCCCCAACTGTCCCAATTAATTAAGCAAGTAATTAACCTGATGAACACCATAATTAATGTTGTCAAATAACGGTTGTATTCAGAGAATATGTGCATTAATTACTCAGGAAATTATTGCCAAATAATATATGAAATATGGACAGAAAAGAGGGAAAACTCTAAGTCTGGAACTGCACAGAAATCGTCGACCGTAGAACAGATTTTGTCGACCTAAGATCCAAGTTAGTAGAGCTGAGAAATCATATTCGTCGACCAGAGAAAGCTTGTTCATCGACCTGAGATCCAAGTTCATCGACCTTAGTTCAGCGAGTTGCTTTCTGTGAATAACTTGCCAATTCTAAAGTTCAAGTTCGTCGAGTAGAGATTTTGACTTTGTCGACCTGAGTTCAGCGAAAGTAATCTGAAGGAAATAGTTAAAGGCTGAATTCCAGAATTCGTGGACCTGAGCCCGAATATCATCGAGCTCAACTCAGAGAATTATCTCTGAGTTCGTTGAGCGGAGCACGACTATCGTCGAGCTGACTTCGACGAACGTCGAACTCACTTTCTCAGCTTGATTTTCTTCTAAGTCACGAGTCTTTTACTGGCTGGTCCATATATGGTTGAACCTAATGACTTAGACTAAACTCTAGGACTCAAAGACATGACCTTGGCTATACATTTTGGGTCAGACATCCTAGTTAGTGAACCTAACACAAATCCAACTAGGGATCCAATATGGGTCTTGTCTGAGCTCAGTCTACGGATGACGTCTGGGGTCTAGAAGGGCTGTCACCTCCTTACAATAACCCGTCTTCTTCGTGAATAGTCGCTCTGCTAAATCTATTCCGATAACTCTACGAATACAACACCTTATGAGCTTGAAACGGACTTTGAGTTTGGAGAAGAAAATGGTGGCCAGAGATGAAGCTATTACAATATTTTGGAGGGAGAAAGGTAGCCGGATAAACTCTCCAAGGAGGATAGAGAAAATGTCGGCTGAAGGGATGTTTTCTCGCTCAAAGGAGCAGAAAAGGTGGGCTAGGTCGGACTGGATCAGAACTCCCCTCAGGAAGAAGAAATCTGCACTTTAAATAGAAGCAGGTCAGAAAAATAGGAGCGCATGGTTTGGCGCACGACCGTGTGCAAACCGTGCGATATTAACTTTCAGAATAAGCCTATGAAAGGAGAAGCATTGAACCGTGCGTTTTACTCGCGCGCAGGTGCTTCCGCCCGTGCGTGAAGGAAATCACATGGGTAAACACAGCGCATGGGAAATCCTGATAACACAGGGGAACCGTGAGTTTTACACGAGCACGGGCGCTTCCACCAGTGTGTGAACAAAGGGCACAATTTACAACAGATTGGTACAGACCAGAAAGCTATCGGAAAACCGTGTGTTTCCTTTGCACAAGGTTCCTAAGAAACCGTGCGTTAACCGTGCGTGAAGATCTTCGAACTCAGCTCGATGAAATTTGTCGAGCTCAACTCAACATTTCTCCAGCTCAACAAAACGCACGATCGGGAACAAACTATCCGTGAAAGAAACGCACGACCGTGCGTTTTCCACAAATCAGAATTCCTGCCTTGCGGAAAACGCACTATCTGCACATCAAAACCAAAGCTAGAGCAAAAGCTCCCAGGACCAAACATACAATAATGAATAGCCATGGGGAGCACCATGTGAATACCCCCAACAACAGATTGCACAATTCTACACCCTCGTGCCAAAGCTGTGCAAAGAATGGTCCATGACCGAACAATGCAAATATAACTGATAATTGGTTTAATGCAGTACACGAGTGAGAAAACAAGCCCAGATGAGTCCGAAAAACCCTATAAATATCGGACTCATCACTAAGTTTGAGTCTGAATGGCCTAAAAGAGGTCAAAGTTAAAATTAGCAAGCTGGATAAGAAGCTGGATTTGTGGTTTATTCAGGGTGGCCAATCAATCGCTCATACAATGTTAGGATTGAAGAATAACATGGTGGTATTAAAGAATGCTGATTCGAATGTTCTTACATTGATTGTTTCCCACAATAAAATGATGGCACATTTTGATTCCACAATGCTCAACTACGTTAAAGCCATCGCCACCGAAGCCAAAAAGGGAGATAATGCCCATACAGCTAAGGCAGATTTGCTGGGAACTTCTATGGGACAAAACTTCATGGCAACAAATGACTACATGTATTATAATTCTGAATGGCTATATAATCTACTGACCATAAATCAAGTTCCCATTATGCATGTACCAACATCTGACGAGGTTCATCCTTGCCAGGATTACTCTCAGTACTGGTCAGACACTCAGAATCAACAGAATTTTGATCAGGATATTGCTGCTACTAATGTGTTATTCCCAGAGGTTCAGAGGACAGAAGACCCTGCTCCCCTAGTTTATAAGAAAAGGTGATATGGGGAAGGCACGTCGAAAGTCAGGCCTGATCCAAAACCAGTCAGAGTAGAGCCAAATAAAGAAATGGAAGAGGTCTGGAGCCCTATCTCTAGAGAAATCATATTGGACATATTCTCTTTGGTTGATCTTGGAGTAGAAAAGCATCAACATCACTATGACCAAGAGGAATGGAACAAATACAAGGTGTTATGCACAAAGAGGAGGATACATTTCAAGAACAACTAAGGTGTTGATCTGATGCCAACAGCCCCTCCTAGATACTATCCAAAGCCAAGGACCTATTTTGAAAGACAGCGTGTGAAGAGGCAGAACAGGCAAAATCAATGAATCATATGTATAATGTTGAATGTTTTGGGCTTCCCTCTTAAAAACTGAACAATTTGATATATATATATATATATTTATATGATTTCCATATTTATCTGGAATGCGTGGTTATTTTTAATTTCATTTTTGTTAAAGTTTTATTATTCATTATGTGCAATTCACCTTAACTTGTAGGATTTTGGCTTCTTCAAAAAGGGGAAGATTGCTGGGTACTTGCAGGTTCATATTGCTAAGTACACACCAATGTCAGGTTACAGTGGGTCAGTAAACACAGTAATACACAATGTAATCCCTCATTGTATAGGCCAATATGTTGACTCACATGTAAATTTCTATTGGGGTATACGTTTATCACAAGTACATGAGAAGTTTCAAGGATGGTCTAGGCTTAAGAAAAACACTAATTTTACTTAAGTAAAATTCAGCGAGTTTGGTTAAGCATACATGTCGAATTCGTCGAGTATCGTCATTGATACATGGTAAATTCATCGAGTATACGTGTCAATACCCGTCAAATTCATCGTATATACTTAGGGTAAATTCATTATGGTTGTGAAAAATCTGTTAAGTAATATTCGTCGAGTATCATTGTGCATACACATTAAATTCGTCGAATGTATCTAACGATACTCGCCTAATTCAACAAATATGTTAAGTGATACAAGCCGAATTCGTCGAGTCAAGTCGACACTACTTCTCAGGATATTTCCAACTCTAATTTGTCGAATATAGGCATTAATTGTGTCGAGTCTCTTCACCTATACTCGACGAATTCGTTAAGTATGACTAGTGATACTCGACAAATTCGACGAGTATCACTTGTCGTCATAGTGTCGAGTGACCATCCGGCCGGGGATGATTTGACTAATCCATATTCGTCGTATATCAAGATGTTTTCGACGAGTATCATTATGATACTCGATGATATTCGACGAATTTGAATTAGGTCACTTTTTCGATATTTTCAAATCCTTCGACGGGTTCAGTCGGCCATGCACAGCAACTTTTAGGGTTCCATTTTTGGAATTCCTTTATAGTCGTTTTTTTTAATTCTCTCCATATATACGTTAGGATGAATTTTGAAAATACAGATCTTGCTAATTGCTATTTCGAAATCACAAGGCTTTCCTAAATTGTAACCAACGGCTCAACATCTCTGATTTCGTGATTTTTCCAGTTCGGCCGCTGACAAAGTGCAATATTCATTGTCTTCGACTTTCATAATTGGATTGTTCCTTCTCTCAAGATCTATACTCCTCTAGATCTAGTTGTTTGAAGATTGAAGGTTCATGATTCAATGTCTTCAAAGCTTTCCACTTTCCAAGTTTTCCAAATCATAAGATCTACTACTTTGAAAAATGTCGGAGCGAAGACTTGTCATCGTTGTTGTATTGTATTAATCATTTACTGTTGCAGGAGATTGTTTCTCCGAGTTTGTAGATCCGTTTGTGGATCGAGTTTGTAGATCTGTTAGTGGATCGAGTTTGTAGATCCATTTGTGGATTGAGTTTGTAGATCCGTTTGTGGATCGAGTTTGTAGATCCGTGTGTGGATCGATTTGTAGGAGAGTTTGTTCTCCGAGGTGTAGGAGCGTTGCTCCGATTTGCAAGATTGTTGATAATCTGAGAAAGGTGAAGTAGTTGAATCTAACCCTTCGTGGTAGATAGGCGAGGCGGGACAGTAGATGTACCCAACATGGGGAACCACTATAGATCTATGTGTTTGTGTGCTTGTTTATTTTTGAGTAATTTGTAATCCACAAAAAGACAAAAAATTCACCTATTCACCCACCTCTAGGTGAGTTCGGTAGATGATAGATACTTTAATTAATGTTTTTAAGTGAAATTTATGGAAAATGTATTTTTGGGGGAGTTCCGGCGGAAGGGGATAAAGTCTATCCTGTCACGCTACCGCTCGGCGGTAGCAGATTGCCGCGCCCTGATAGCCCCTAAAAATAGTTTTCTTAGACATTTGAAAAGTGGATTTTTTGTGTTTTGCAGATTATGGCTTCTTCCAGCTCTCAACCATCACGATAGAGTTTCTCCAAGCTATCTCAAGTACCTACATCCACATTCTCAGTGATATATGAGGCCACCATAAGTGTGTCGATGGTCATCGACATCGATAACCATTATATTGACATTTATAGTTACTTGGATCATTCGGGATTTCTCACCGTGATTTCAATCGGTGAACCATATTCGTCGGTGCTTATTCATGCGTTCTATATTAACTTTAGGGATCCAGCTCACACACAACAGTACAGAAGAGTGCAATCGTGTATCGGTGTTGAGATTGTGACTATACTCCTTAATGATCTTGAACGGAAGTACGTCTCGTTCCTCGATGGGGAGTGACTTAACATTGTTGAGTCCTTTAGATTTACGCAGGACTGGAGAGAGATTAATAAGGTTCTCTATGGTGTAGAGGGGCATCGAGATCTCATCATCACCATGGACACACTCATGCCGGATGCTCGCAACATCCAGTACGTTCTACGCCACTCCCTGATGTTCAAGGTTGGGGATAGCAAGAAGATCACATCACAGCTTTCTATGGTAACGTTTTGTATCCTAGAGGGGAGGAACTTCAACATATCTGATCTTATACTAATGATGATGCGCTACACATATCAGCTCAAATCTCCTGACTGCTAGTGATTGAATACTATGTTATTTGGCAGAGTGATATAGAGTGTCCTCTTGGAGAAGTACCATGCCACCAACTATTTGTCGTACCTTACTGATAGCTTCCACCAGATCTACAGAGTATATGAGATTCCTACTACATCATGAACACAACCACCTGCTATAGAACCTCTGTTACCCCATGCAGGATCCCTTAGGGAAAGCAGTCGCGATATCTATGTGATGGTGGAGTAGCAAAGGAGGGAGATTAGGCAGACAGCTAAGGAGGTGAAGGGCATGAAGAAGATGCTTAAGAAGATGATGAGCAACCTCAATATTTCTCCGACTTCTTCAGAAGAATAGCATCTACACTTCATCACTTCATGTTTTGGTATTTGATTGCGCTGCCCCCTTTGATGTTATTATTATTATTCCGGTTTGTAATAAGATAGGTAAAAACATTTTTGCTGGTAGTTATTCTACTCGTACTATCAATCATGTGTTTAGTTTTATTACTATTGTTTAGCTTTGTGATACTAACCTGCTTAGCGAGATTTTTTTGTCGTTCTTATTATTTTTTTGGATATATTTATCATGTTAGTTCAAACATATAACAATAAAACAATAAAATAAATAGTAGAACAGAAGAAAAAAAGAAAATAAAATTATTGAGCATATCATGAAGTAAGATATAGTGTCGTTCGTTTTGAGCTTACTTCACGCAATGGGTGGATGTTATCTTAGAGGAGATTTAGGAATCCAAGTGAGATCATGTGTGGCGATTCTCTTGGGTACCTAAACACTCTGTGTCATCTTATGGGTACATAATGATGAATGTGCCCTTTTTGAGTAGTATAAGGGCGCCATTTTTAACTATGGGCCTCCATTCATACTTCTGTTTAAGTTTCTCTTTATATTGCGAATTTCCATTAAGATTTCTACGAGTCTTTATGTGATGATCTTCAATTGAATTATTGGCATTGGAGGTTTAGATATATTGAAATTGTTTTCCAAGTTAAAAGTCTTTGGCTTAGCATAGGGACTCATAATGTAGTGATTGTTTAAAGGAATCTACATTCATTTGCTATTAGGTTAGGAGTAGTTTGTTTTTGTAAGTGAGGATAATTTCTATAATTAGGAATTTCACTTACTTTAGCTAGAGGCTTCATACTCCTTTTGATTGACCTAATAATTACATGATGGATCATATTCAACATGCTTTCGGGCTTTGCGTGAAGCTTAGGAGTTGTGTTTTGTGAGTTCTTAACCATAATTTTCTTAAGCATGTTGATTTTTGTAACTAAAACTTTATTTTTAGTTTAACAATTATGTCTAGCTTTTTTGTACACAATTGTGCTATCTGTTATTATTACCATTGTGATCTAGAAGTGATCAAGTATGTGGCCTCATTGCCAACTCTATATTAGCCTATCATGGTTGCACATAAGAATGAGGAGAAATTAGGAGATTGGATTTGTATGATATAGCTCATATGATGAGTTCAAAGACTTAGAGCAGTCAGGTTGAAAATTAACGAGTGCTTTGAGAGCAGTCAACACCTTCGTCGTGTTAAGGGTAAACTCGTCGAATGGCGGCATTGAGTGTGTTAAGTATACTCAACAATTTGTCGAGTATAACACTTAAGCATTGAGTGTGTTCAGTGGTTCGTCGAGTATTACACTCAATCGTTGAGTGTGTTGAGCTTACTCAACGATTCGTTGAGTCAAGGTATTGATTAAACGAATCTGGGTCTTAGGAATTGAGTACGTTGAGTCCACTCAACGCCTTCGTCGAGTCAAAGGTTGATTCGATGGATAGTGAACTTAGGTGTTGAGTGCACTCAACACCTTCATCGAGTCTTATGACGAATCAGCGAGTATGGCGCAAAAAGTGTTGAGAGAATTGAGTCCACTAAACGCCTTCGTACAGTCATGCGTTAAGTCTGCTAGGGTTGGCGTTGAGTTCATTGTGTATCTTATAGATACACGACAATTCATCGAGTATAAGATGACACTTGACGATTTGTCGTATATGCCATGGATACTCGATAATTCATCGAGTCAAGGGTTGTCTGGCTAAAATTCTTGATTCTAAGTATTGGATCTGCGGATAGCGATAAAAACGGTCTTATTGATTCCTTGGAGTATAAATAGGAAGTTTTAGGTTTTCTACTTTATGCGATCATTACTTCTCATCACTTGAGTCGCACTGTGCGAAAATACGAGAAACCTAAAAGACTGACGGAAGCATTCAGCCGTTCCCACCGCCTTCACTGATCCCGATCCTCGCGTGTGTTGTTGCCGCCTCTCCTTTAACAGATCTAGCAGTCTATGGAGACGTTGAGTGTCCTCTCCCGACGTAGTGCTTGTTTGATAAGTGATTGTGGGTTCTCCCGATCATGTGGATTTGTTGTAGACGCGTGGATATACTTTCTGCACTCAGGACTCGAGCCGCTCAGTGGCCGGCTGAATTTTCTGGAGCATCTAGGTTGACTATTGACTCAATCCCACAAAGGTAATTTTATTTACAATAGGTTTAATTCTTGATTCATGTATATTACCAGATCCTAATTCTTTGGGCTTTCCTTGTTCTTTATTTCCACTGCGCACAATCTGTTGTGTGTGAAGAAAAACCAAACAGTGGTATCCAGGTTCGGTCATTATTCATCGTTTCAGAAGTTGCTAAATACATGGCATGTAAATTTGGAGATTTTAGAAGTGTTCTAAAATGCCTAAATCTATTCTTGGAACTCCACCAAGAGCAGATGTGATTTCTTTGTTGCTACTCGTTAACAGTAACTGTCACTCTTGTTGGTTTGTGAAACCAAGTATGTGGTAGATTTTGAATCTCACACATAAGGTAATAAGCTTGTCTACTATGTAAGTGGAGTTTGTGTTTCTCATATCTAATGCATCTAAATCTGAAGATTTAGAAGTGTTCTAGATATTCAGATTTAACCCAGATCATCAAGTGTTGATGATTTTATTGTGCACATCTGAGATACATTTGGAATATGATTGTTGTCGTTTCATTCTGTGGATGTGCACATTGATTAATTGTTAACTACATTTAAATGTTAATCAACAATTTAAACATCCCATATGCAACATTAAGTATTCAGATGCCTTCTGATGGATGACACTCTTCATGCCTCGATCGATGAAGTGTGGGCTTGCTAAAGCAAGGTGAAATAATCTATCTTGGTAATGGTATGAGTGGATAAATATGATATCCTACTTGTGACATTAGGTCAAACTTAACTGGGTGACCTCAAAGGTTGAGTGCCCAGAGTAATATGGTTAGCATACACCATATGATGCAAGCGAATAAAGAGTTATTCACCAGCCATACAGGAATTGCAGTGTGATGCAATTGGCAAGAGTTGCCTACCTAATAGCCGCATTGTGAGGTAAAAGCTAAAGCTGACTCATAGTGTTAGTGAAATATGGAACTTGTTCACTAAGATGGTTACTCGCTAAACTCTTTGAATTGATATCGAGGGTTATCAATTTGATAAAAATAGAGGGAGTTATTTTGATTAAGGCCCTAATTGAAACAAAATGAAGTACTAATTTTCTTTGCTTGATCCTTGTCGAATTTCCATGGCAAGTGGTTCACATTCCACCATGTCCCTCTGAGCGATCATTGAGAAGGAAAAGCTGAGCGGGACGAATTACTTAGACTTGTACATGAGCTTGAGAATTATTCTCAGGCAAGAGCGAAAGATCTATGTTTTGGAAGAGGAATCCCCTGAAGTGCCTACCGGGAATGCATCCTGTGCTGATAAGGATGTTTATAAGAATTATCTTGACGACTCCTTAGATGTTGAATGTCTCATGCTGGCAACCGTAAAAACTGATCTATAAATGAAACATGAGAACATGAGTTGCCAGGAAATTGAAGAGCATCTCAAGAAAATGCTTCAAGGGAAAGCACGTCAAGAGATATTAGATGTAACTAAGGCATTATTTTAGTGTAAGATGGGAGCTCGGGATCTAATAAGGACTCATGTATTGGAGATGATTGGGTATATAGAGAACCTTGAGAGAATAGTGAAAGTGCAAGGTAGATCTGAAATACTCTAGAGGGGGGGGGGGTGAATAGAGTATTGTGTTCTCAAGAATAAATTCTTTACAACTTTTGCTGTATTCCTAAGTGAACAGGTCAGTAAATAAAATAGTAAGCACAGCAAACTATCTAATCACAGATCACAGACAAAACAAAAGAAAAGGGCAACCAGACGACATAAGAAAATTTATAGTGGTTCCCCAACCTCGGTACATCCACTCTTCTACCACCCTGATAGGAATCCACTCACGTTTTTGATCAGGTGCCTGACACCAATGAGCTTTTGTTTAGGTGCTCAAAAAACCAAAACCTCAAGTCTTTTGGTAGGAGACATGCAACCAGGAATAATTTCGAAGGGAATTAAAACCCTGTACAGGAGTTAAAAATGAGGTGATGGTGTCTTCTCTTTCTCAATAACAACTGAGAAGAGTATGGATTGATGTTAGCAGATTTTGCTCCCCCTGAGATCTTGAATTAATCAGGAATGCTGGAGCACTGCTTCAGGGTGATAGGTCTTCAAAGTCCTAGAGTGCCTGGACCAGAGATTGCTTCAGGAACGTCTTTTGACAGATGGAGATTTGTTGTCCTTCTGAAGTTATCCTGATAATTGAAAGAAGAAGACTCTTGATGGTGATTGATTGTTCTTCTTCTTCTTGATGAAGTTATTCTCTGGCCAAGGCTTATTGCAGTCAAGAACTTTAGATTTCTGTATAATTGTTCTTCTTTGCAATCTGTCTGTGTGTCTGTCTGATTGTCTGTATTGCTGGATGTACTATTACTATGTTACTGCTTAATCCTTTTCTTTTCTATGTCTCTTTCTGACTAAGGAACATTCGAAATTTGAATGTTGAGAAGTAATTGCAGGTGGCCTTGGAAAGAAGCGGCAATCAATAATTTCCCCAACTGTTCCATGGAAAAATGGCATCTAATAGTCCGTAGTCAATGTGCATTCTAATGGTAACATTCTGAGAAGATCAGGCATTAATAACCCTGGAATCATCGCCAAGAAACGGGACGAGAAACTGGAGAAGAACTAATCTGGAATCGTCGAACGAAGAACAAGAATCGTCGAGCTGAGTTCACAGTTCGTCAAGCTGAGCTTGAGTTCATCGAGCAGAGCTCCAAATTCATCGAGCTGAGAATGATTTGATCTGAGAAGACTCTTACTGAGAAGAAATCAAATCGTTGAGCATAGTACTGAATTTATCGACCTGAGAAGTTGACTTCGTCGACCTGAGAAGTTAGGGACTTGAGGTCCAAGTTCATCGAGCTCATATTATAGTTCGTCGACCAAAGCCCGAAGTTGGACTTAAAAAAATTCTGAAGTTGTCCTGACTTTAGCTTGTAGAAGAAACCCAGTCTTCGTCGAACAGAGAAATAAGATCATCGAGCTCAGCACAAAGAAATGTCTCACGATCGTCGAGCGCAGAACCCCTTTCGTCGACCTGAGTTCGACGAACGTCGAACTCACTTTACTTAGTCTTGAAATATTCTAAGACTAGAGTCTCTAATGGTCTTGTTGATAGCTGGTCCATCTGAAGATGACTCTAAGGACTTGGCCTAGACTCTAGGACACAAAATTGACCCTGGCTATACATGATGGGTCACATCCTAGGTTAGTGAACATAGCCCAAATCAACTAGGGATCCAACAATCTCCCCCTATTTGGGTGAGGTCACTAAGAGACACAAAATAAAAAGAAACAGAAAAACAAAGCAGGAAAAGAAATATATCTGGTAGAGAATTACTAACACATGCAGCAGATATATATATAAGATTTGTTTAAACAAATAGCATAGTTTAACAAACAAATGCAGACAGAAATTGAAACAAACTAAGGATTACTTGTTTGACTTTTTATGCAAAGGCTTGTCTTCTGATTTGTTTTCTCCTGGCTTTTTGAAGATGATTTCTCTGTTAGGATCTTGAGCCTGAGCTTGAGTTATAGTCATGTCAGCTGCCCCAATGATTTTCAGTGAAGTATCTCTGGGGACAACTGCTTCTGGATGGAGATTCATATAATCATCAACATTGAATAGCTTGTTTTCCTTGTCAAATCTTTTCAGTTCGTCTGTCCTGTATTCAGACATAATTGAGAGACTTGAGATGTCTTTTCCTTCAGCTTTGGCTTTATTAATCAATGACAGACCAATAAGCTCCTGGAACCTAGCCATTCTTGCAGTATTAGCTGTTTCAGGATCTTCAAATGGAATTGGAGGAGAGTATGGTCTTTTTGGACTATCAGCTTTCTAATCTTCAGATGTTTGTTACTTTTGCTGCTGATGCTATTGTTGTTGATTTCCTGAGGATGGTTGCCTCTGCTGGCTGCTTACAGATGATCTCCCTGACTGTCTCTGATAGGATTGCATGGGGGCAGATCTCTGAGAGCTAGAGCCAGAGGAACCAGTTGCTGGAGGAGGAGGAGGAGATGGATCCTTTCTATATCTATGGACTGGTGGAGGAGATTATCTCCTACTTCGTTTTCTTTCCTTCTGCTGGTTCTTTGACAACCACATCCATGCAGGAATTCCCTTGTAAGGAGCAACATTTTACAGAATGTAATAAGGGGTGTCAGCAGTGGGATTAGGTTTAGGAGCTGGAGGAGGAGGAGACTTCCTTTTCTTTGTCAGCAATTTCTTTTTCTTCTTTATATCATCTTCATCTAAATCATCATCATCATCTTCTTCTTCACTGTTAGAACCCTGAGGGTTATCATAAAGAGAATCCAAAGCTTTTAGTGTTTTAGCATCAATAACAGCCTTTTCTGTAGAAGCAGGGGCAGAAGTTGAAGTTTCAGGAACTGGAGTTTCAGCAACAATAGAAGAAGTAACTGTACAGGAATCAGAAATAATTTGGACAGAGCTTTCAGCTGCTGCCTTATTCTCCTCTTCAATGTCACCCAGGATTAGCTCATCCAAATCTGGCATAGGAGAGTCATCCATGACAAAAACTGGGGCTGAGATATCTTTTGGAATAACTTCTTTACTAGGTACAGGTGTTGGAAAAACAATAGGAGGAGCAAAACTGTCACAGAGTTGCTTAGCAACTACTGGACTTATTGGAGAGGTATATGGGACAATAGCCAACTGTAGCTTAGTAAAGTCTGCTAGAAGAGACTGCACATATACAGTATCAAAAACTTGCAGTAATTCTTGTAGATTGACTGTGGGATTAAGAGAAAAATCACTAAGAGTTTCAGCAGTATCCAAGTCAGCAATATCCATATCAGTATTAATAAAATTAATCAAATCAATTATTTCTGTATCTGTACAATCTGAAAAAATTTCTGAAGTTGTATCTGCTGGGGAAGTTGTATCGGAAGCCTAAGCTGCTGTTGCATCTGTATCTGCATCTGCTTCTTCATCATCAGCCATCTCCCCCTGCCTGGGTTAAGTGGGGACTGAGGCTAGGCCTTGGACTGAGGAGGGGCAGCAGAGAGGGCAGAAATATGTGCTGATAAAGAATTAATGGAATTCACAAGAGGTGTAATGGCCTCTGCGATAAAGGATTTAATGAGAGGGGTGAGAATGGTGATAATAGATGATATGGTAGATGAATCAAAGGAGGAAGGGGAAGAGGATGGAATGGAGGGTAGAACTGCTGATATGTGATGAGTGGATGGTGATCAAGATGGAATTGTGACATCTGGCATGACAATGTCTATGGGTAGGGTGTAGGATGGAATGGATGACAAATGAGGGGGAAGTGGAGATTGAGGAGGTGTGAGAATATGAGTGTCATAAGGTGAAGCAGGATGTATGGGTTGTTGATTAGCTTGCAGAGGGGAAGATGGAGATGGAGATGGGATGTTGGTGATGTCCAGTGGTGGAGATGGAGGAGGAGTAGGCACATGAGGAGGCTTCTTGGCTGGAAGGGGTGCTGGAAGAGATGGTGGAGGGGGAAGGATCTCCTCAGCAGGTGTGGGAGTGGCTTTAACAGCCCTGGTGCCTTCTGAAGCAGGGATGGAAGAGGAGGAAGCCTTGTATGGCTTGGAGATAGTCCTCTCACATCTGCCAAACAAAGCATAGGTGAGGCGCCTGCTGGCATTGATGAAAATGATCGGGGAGACCATGAATTCACCAGCCTTCTCCTTAAGGAAGATCCCCAGGATTCTTCCAAAATAGACCTCTTTCTTGCTGTTTTTCTTCTTAATCAACTGAAAGAAAATCTTGCTCCAATCAACAGAACGCTTATTCACCACTGCACACATGATAAGGAATTGATGTCGGGTAATATAGTCTTGTGCGGTGTGCTTGCCCATAAGTATCTTTCCCACAATATCCGCCAAGAACTGATAGGCGGCAGATAGTTGTTTCTTTAACAACTTATTAGGGTTGCTTCCAGAAAACCCCATCAACTTCAGCATCGATGTAAACTCTTCAGAATCCATTTCCAGATCATCTTCTCCATTTAATAATCCAAAAATCTCAGAAAGAATTGCGAGAGATAAGGAAACAACATTACTCCCTATAGTTCCTGTCAAAATATTTTCCTCAGAGACAGTAGACATGTATACCCATTCTCTAATTTCCATTCCATGTAGTTTTATCCTTCGGGTCATGAAATCCTTTAGACCGAGTTCCTCTAATAGTTCTAGAATGTAGAGGAATATGGGTCAGAGTGTTGGAAAGAATCGAAGTCCATGTCGAAACCTGTGTCAAATTTCATCGCAGCCAAAGCTCCTACTGGAATCGCCATTGATGACCTGCAAGAGAGACAGAGAAAACAGCGATCAAGAGCAAGAGAACTGAAAGCACGGGACGGAGGTCGAAGAAAACCTAGATATAAGATTTTCAGAATATGAATCGACAATCTCCGTTCAACGAAAAAGAAATAATTCTTCGAACTGAGCTCGACGAAATAAATTATAGACAAATAATTCGTCGATCTCAGCTAGAAGAATCGAAAATAGTTCATCGAATAGACTCTGTTCGACGAAATGTCTTCTGAAGAAAAGTTCGTCGATCTCCGGTCGACGAAACTTGTTTCCACACAGAGAATTCGTCGATCTCCGTTCGACGAGAATCTCTCAAACTTTCCCTAATTCGTCGAACTCCGTTCGACGAACTCTGGAAAATTTGTCGAATGCAGACAGAAATTAATTTAACTCCTCTCCATTGATCATTCCCAGTTGATTTATAAAGAACATATGATTTTTCTCATCCAAGGGTTTGGTGAAATGTCTGCTCTCTATAGATCAGTAGGAATATGGATTAAGTTAATTTTCTTTTTGTCTACATTATCTCTAATGAAATGATATCTTATATCAATATGCTTAGTCCTAGAATGGTGAACTGGATTCTGTACTATAGCAATAACACTAGTATTATCACAAAATAATATTGAATTATTTAAGTTGACACCATAGTCTAGGAGTTGGTTATGTATCCATAACATCTGTGAACAGCAGCTGCTAGCAGCCATGTATTCTGCTTCTGCTGTTGATGTAGACACAGATGTTTGCTTTTTACAAAACCAGGAGACAAGTCTCATACCCAGGAACTGGCAAGTTCCAGAGGTACTCTTCCTGTCCACTCTACATCCAGTATATTCAGCATCTGAGTATCCAGTTAACTCAAACTCTGACTCTTCAGGATACAAAAGTCCTAGATTAGGACAACTCTTTATATATCTCAAAATTCTTTTTAGGAAAATAAGGTGAGATTCTTTAGGGTTCACTTGAAACTTAGCACAAAGGCATGTGACATACATTATATTAGGTCTGCTAGCTGTTAGGTATAATAGGGATCCAACAATTGCCCTATAATGTACTGATCCACAGGTTTCCCTGCTGCATCAGAATCCACAATAGCATTTGTAGCCATAGGTGTTTTCATTCCTGAAGCATCACCCATCCCAAACTTGTAAATAAGCTTTGTAGCATACTTAGCTTGGGAGAGGAAGATACCATCAGGGAGCTGCTTCACTTGGAGAACAAGGAAGTAGGAAAGCTCACCCATGCTACTTATCTCAAATTTAGAATGCATGAGGTCAGCAAACCTCTTGCATAATTTGGGATTAGTACACCCAAAAATGATGTCATCCACATATATTTGTACTAACAAAATTTTGTCCTTATGATGTCTAGTGAAAAGAGTTTTATCTATGGTTCCTCTTGTAAATTTATGCTCTAAAAGAAAGCTTGCTAAGGTCTCATACCATGTTCTTGGAGCTTGCTTTAAACCATAGAGAGCTTTATGCAATTTAAATACAAAAGAGGGTTGAGTTAGAGAGATAAAACCTGGAGGTTGTTCTACATAAACCTCTTCTTGAAGTACTTCATTCAAGAATGCACTCTTGACATCCATTTTGAACACTTTGAATCTCCTGTGAGCTGCATAGGCAAGGAATATTCCTATGGCCTCTAACCTTGCAATAGTGGCAAAGGTTTGGCCATAATCAATTCCTTCCTCTTGTCTGTAAACTTGAGCAACAAGCCTAGCCTTGTTTCTCACAATGTTCCCTTGAGCATCCAACTTGTTCTTGTCGACCCATTTGGTTCCTATAACTGGGTAGTTATGAGGTATTGGAAGCAAATCCCAAACTCTACATCTCTCAAACTGATTTAGTTCCTCTTGCATTGCAATGATCCAGTGGGGATCTTGCTCAGCTTCATGGATAGTGATAGGTTCAGTCTGAGAGAGAAAACAGGCATGCATCAAGTATTGGTTGAGTTGATGCCTTATATGAACACCTACTGAAATGTCTCCAATCACTTGAGATCTGTGGTGATCTCTAAGTATGACAAGATCAGTTGGTGGAGTTTGTTGAGCAACAGCTTCTGTATTTAATTCCCCTTGAGGAATGGTACTAGCTGTTGAGGGAAGTTCAGCCACTTCCACTTGAATTTCTTCTTCACTATCTTTAGCACCCCGTGGAGAAGGATGGGTTGACACCTCTTGGGTAAGGTTTAGTCCATCCATAGACTCACACAGCGGTGGAAACTGCAAAGAGCTAATGGTAGAAATCTCTTTCTCCTTATAAGACATGTTAGCTTCATCAAAAGATACATGGACTGATTCTTCAATTTTAAGGGTGGATTTATTAAAAACCCTATAGACCTTGCTTACTCGGGAGTATCCTAGAAAAATACCTTCTTCAGCCTTAGCCTCAAACTTTCTAATGTATCTTTTGTTATTTGTGTGAATGTAGCATATGCAGCCAAAAACTTTAAAGTAAGTGATTTTAGGTTTCTTCCCTTTAAGTAATTCATAGGGGGTCTTATTTTTTAGCTTATGTATGAGGCTTCTATTCATGACATAGTTGGCAGTGTTTACAGCTTCTGCCCAAAAGGATAGAGGCATGTAAGCATCTGCCAATAATGTATCTGCAGATTTAATGAGTGTCCTATTTTTCCTTTTAGCAACTCCATTTTGTTAGGGGGTTATAGGAGCTGAGAAGCACTGCCTGATACCTTCCTTCTCACAGAACTCATGCATAAGAAGAGACTCAAACTCTGTGTCATGATCACTTCTGATCAATGCAACATGAGTAGAGAACTCAATCTGTATGGTCATGAGAATATCTGTAAGAATCTTAAATGTATGTGACTTAGCTCTCAGAAAGGCTACCCAACTGAATCTAGAGAAGTCATCAATAATCACTAAAGTGTAAGACTTCCCTCCTAGGCTTTGCACTGCAATGGGCCCAAATAGATCCACATGAAGAAAATACAAGATCCTAGGTGAATCAATTTTATTAATGGATTTCAAACTAGTTTTAGTTTGCTTGCCTAATTGACAAGCCCTGCATAGGTTTTCCTTCTTGTAGGGGCCATAAGGTAAACCTCTAACAAGGTTGTCTTTAGATAACCTATCTATATTCTTAAGGTTTACATGCCCTAATATTTTATGCAATAACTCATTTTGATTACTAGTGATATTGAGTAAACAAACATCAGTTGTGGCAGAAATAAAATCTACTAGATATATGTTCCCTTGTCTAAGTCCAATTAAAACAGTTTGGTTTTCACTATTAGTAATAGAATAAGAGGTAGAGTTAAAGTGCACCTGATAACCTTCATCACATAATTGAATTATGGATATAAGGTTATGTTTAAGTTCTCTTACATATGTTACTCTTTTGAAGGTAACTGCTCCAATCTTCACTGCTACATATCCTTCTGACTGGCCACTGTTTGAATCTCCAAAAATCACCTTTGGTCCTAGCTTGGACTTGTAATTGGATAAATTTACCTTGCTGCCTGTCATGTGTTTGGAGCAACCACTGTCCAAGTATTAGGTCTGACTCACCCTTGGACAGCTCTTCACCTGTACCTGTAATGAGAAACAAAACTCAATTATTCTTGACCCAGGTTACCTTGGGTCCTTTATTTGGTTTAAAAGAAAAACTGGAAATAACTGATAAAGTGGGTTGAGATTTATAACCTAAGGGGTGATATCTCCTAGGTGGAATAACCCAATCAACTACTTGATTAAATGGTTTATTAGTTGGCTTGGAAGTTTTGTAGGAGAAATGATTTAAGTTTGGTCTTTCTAGGTTCGACGAAATGTTGTAAGTTCGTCGACCAGAGTTCGACGAATAGGGGTGAGATCGTCGTTCTCGACTCAGAGAATGACACTAGTCATTTTCTGCACCCCAAGTTCGTCGACCTCTCCTCGACGAACCATACACAGTTCGTCGATCGCAGTTAGACAAATTATTTTTACTAAAATTTGCGTTCAGCGTTCGTCGATCTGGGTTCGATGAACTGGCAACATTTTATCGATCTGAGTTCGACGAATACTGCTGAACCTTGTTTTTATTAGTTGTTTTCTGATTTTGATTTCTCTTGTCTATGGGTCTTGGATTGTTTACAGACAATGGTTTGTTTATAATCTTTTCCTTTCCTTTGGTGGAGACAAATTTAATAGGCGTGGTAAGAATGTTTTTCTTAATTATGGGGGGCAAACTTGATGAAGCACCCAAGCTCAGCTTGTCATTTAATCTGGCATTCACTGTGCTTGTTATGTCCATCCGCTTGAGACTTCTCCCGTTGAGAGATTGCTCAAGTTGTTTGGCCTCACATAAATCAGTTTTTAATTTAATTATCTGTTCATTAGCTAGAGTTAGTTGATCTGTTAGTTTAATGTTTTCTGAATTAACAGATTCAAGATTTTCTAGTCTTTCTCTAAGAGTTTTTATTTCTTTTTCTGAGCTAATTAAATCTAAACATATGGCTTTGAATTCAATTTTGAATTAATTAGAAGTAAAGTCAAAATTTGAAAGAACCTGATCTGCCTCTGAGTCTAAGGCTGCTTCATCTTCAGATTCTCCTTCTGATCCTGAATTGCTCCTGAAGGCATCAATTACCATAAGGCAAACCTCCTTGGATCTTGCTTCTTCCTCTTCTTCACTTGAGCTGGAAGAGGATGATTTTTCTTCAGTGTCACTCCAAGTCTCAAAAACAAAGCCCTTGACTTTCTTTTTATATTTGCTGGAGGAGGGTTTGCTGCTGTGCTTTCTCCTAGAGTCCCCTTCTCTATTTTTCTCCTTCTTCTGATTTTCTGGACATTCTGAGATGTAGTGTCTAGGCTTTCTGCATCCAAAGCACACAACCTCCTTGGTTGGTGTCTTGTCAAATCTGGGCTTATCATCCTGCCTGGATGATTTCCTTGTGAAATCCTTTCTAGCCATCTTATAGAATCTTTTTGTAAAGAGTCTCATCAATTATTCATTTGATGCTGAGGTCTCACTTTCCTCAGATGCTTTGAAGGCTATACTGTGTTCCTTTCTCACTGGTGTTGTTGTCTTTTGTTCTGCTGCTTCTCTTGTTTTGATCAGCTGCTCATAGGACTTTAATTTGCCTAGCAGAGATTCAGTTGATATATCATTGAGGTTTCTGGCTTCTTTGATAGGCCATATTCTTGAATCCCAAGAGCTAGGGAAGCACATCAAAATCTTATCACTCACCTCTATCAAGGTTGTTGGGTCCGACATTCCTTCACTTGACCCATGACGCTCTTCTACTTATTTAAGAAATTAAGTAGCACCCTTTCCAACAGTTCGGGCTTTTGGAACAGTTGGTTATGCGCTTGATCCTTCAATTGGTATCAAAGCCAGGTTGGTTAAACAGACCACACCTTGGTGGTTGCACAGGCTAACACCTGAACCCAAAGATCCCTAGTTAGATCTGTTTTCTTTTGAGTTTATTATTAGGTTTTGTTTTCACAAATCATGTCCCAAAACAAAGATTATGCTAGCACCAGACCTCCAGTGTGCAATCTATCCAAGTTTGCACTTTGGAAAGCAAGGATCAGATTATACATGAATTCTATTGACTAGGATATTTTTAACTCTGTTTTGACAGTTTGTCCAAGACCTCCAGAGAACTCAAGTACAAATGTTGTTCCACCTCCATCAGGAATAGATGCTGACATCAAGAAATGGAAGGTAGCTGATGCCAAGGCTATGAACATCTTAGCCCAGACAATGTCTGATGACATCTTTCAAAAGGTGGCTGAATGCAATTTAGCAAAGAAAATTTGGGACAAACTCTCTGAAATAGTCTCAGGCTCAGCTGATGAGAGAAAGGATAGGAGATCCCACCTCATATCTCAATATGAGAATTTCAAGAAGGGAGAAACTGAGTCAGTTGGAGATATGTACAACAGGCTCAGTCTCATAGTCAGTGAATTTAGGACCTTGGATAAAGAGATCTCACTACCTGAACTCAATGACAAAATTCTAATGTGCTTCCCTAGCACTTGGGATTCAAGAATCTGGCCAATCAAGGATGCCAGAAGTTTGAATGAGATCACCACAGAAGCTCTATTGGGTAAGCTCAAATCTTATGAGCTACTCATCAAGAATAGAGAAGAACAGAAGGCTGCCTCACCAACCACAAGAAAAGAGAAAACAATAGCTTTCAAGGCAACTGAAGATCAGCCTGAAGACAAAGTCACAGGCAATGATGAACTGCTCAGTCTGTTGGCCAAAATATTTTACAAGATGGCCAGAAAGGACTTCAGAAGGAGATCATACAAGGAGAATGATAAGCCAAGGTATGATAAGTCAATTAATAATAAAGAAATTGTTTACTTTGGTTGCAGGAAACCAGGGCACATTGTTCCTGACTGTCCAGAAAACAAAAACAAGGACAGGAGGGACAAGAAAGAAAGAAGAAAGGAGAAAGACTCCAAGAGGAATGGCAATGACAAACCCTCCTCAAGCAAAAACAAACACACAAGAAAGGGGTTTGTTGCTGAATCCTGGAGTGAGACTGAAGAGGAGTCAGAAGCCTCATCCAGCTCCAGTGATGATGAAGATGATGTAGAAGAGAAAGAGTTTTGCATGATGGAAATCAATGTCTCACAACATAATTCAGATGAAGAAGAGTTAGAGTCAGATTCAGAGACTCAACTTGAAGAAGATCAGGTAATCAGTTCTTTTGATTTCAATTCAGAGGACTTTAAATCTGAGTTTAAAGCGTTATGTTTAGACCTGCTAAAATCTGAGAAAGAAATTATCTCTCTCAGAAATCATCTATCTGAACATAATACCTTAAAGTCAGAAAACCTCAAACTCTCTCAGGAGTTGGAGTGTTGTAGGGAGCAGATAGCTTCCTGAAAAGTGAGCTATCTGAGGCCAAGAAGCTTGAGGAATCACTTAATGGGAGAAGTATCAAGCTGATGGACATCACAAGAACAGTGAACTCCAGATTTAATAGTACACTGGGCTTGGGTGCTTCATCCAACCAACCAATAGTTCTAACAACTCCAATCAAGTTCATTTCTGATAATGGAAAGGGAGTTGTAGAGGTAGCTAGGAAAAATTCTGATCTACCCAAGAAAACCAAGTCCCAGCAGAAATCGTCTAACAGAGATCGACGATCGCCGAACGCAGATCGACGATCGCAGGCAAAATCGTCGAACTCAGGTCGACGATCTCAAGTTCCTGAACTCTGCTCTAGTCGACCGTCGAACGGAGCTCGAAGATCTGACCCAAGATCATCGAACGCAGCTCTACGATCGTCGAACAGAGGTCAGAGCTCTGGAAATTTTTTCAAGGGCAAATCAAAATCCAATCCTAAGGGTCCTTCATCCCAAATCTTTAACCCTTATACTGAATGGATTATACCTCCAAGGAGATATCATCCTGAAGGTTATAAGAGTCAACCTGGGATGTCTTTTATTTCAGAGTTTAAAGGTTATCAACCTTGGCCCAAGGTAAACTGGGTAAATAACAAGTGAATTATTTTATGTGCAGGTGAAGACCTATCCAACATCTAACCAGCAATGGTACTTGGATAGTGGCTGCTCTAAGCATATGAGAGGAAACATGGACAACCTCACATCCGTTAGAGCCAAGCTTGGACCCAAAGTTATCTTTGGTGATTCAAACTTTGGACAAACTAAAGGATATGGTGTAGTCCAGATTGGATCAGTAACATTCAAGAAGGTAGCTTATGTGGAAGGACTGAAGCACAACTTAATAAGCATCAGTCAGTTGTGTGATGAAGGCTACCAGGTGACCTTCAGCAAAGCATTATGCAAAATCAAGTCAGAGGACAACACAACTGTGTTGACAGGTAAAAGGAAAGGTAACATCTATCTAGTAGATTTTCTTTCAACAGATGTAGATATTTGCCTGTTCAATTCTGTTTGTAGACCAAACATTTTATGGCATAAGAGACTAGGAGACCTAAACCTTAGAACTATTGCTAGGCTATCCAAGGACAACCTTATTAGAGGACTACCTTCTGGCCCCTACAAGAAGGAAGGACTCTGCAGGGCCTGTCAATTAGGCAAGCAAACTAAAAACAGCTTTAAGTCCCTTAATAAGAGTGATTCACCTAGGATATTGTATCTGTTACACATGGATCTTTTTGGACCCATCACAGTACAAAGCCTAGGAGGGAAATCTTACACTTTAGTAGTTGTAGATGACTTCTCTAGATTCACTTGGGTGTTCTTTCTAAGGAAGAAGTCTGATAACTTTAAGTGTCTGACAGAGTTTCTCCAATGTATACAGATTGAGTTCAATACTCACATTGCCCTGATCAGAAGTGATCATGGGACAGAGTTTGATTCTCTTCTTATGCAAGAGTTCTGTCAGAGTGAAGGGATCAGGCATACTTTCTCAGCTCCTAGAACTCCTCAACAAAATGGGGTAGCTGAAAGGAAAAATAGAACCCTTATTGAATCTGCCACTACATTGTTATCAGATGCTCACCTTCCTCTATCCTTTTGGGCAGAGGCAGTGAACACCTCCAACTATGTGCTGAATAGAAGTTTGATACATAAACTAAAGGGAAAGACTCCCTATGAATTACTCAAAGGGAAAAAACCTAAAGTTGATTATTTTAGAGTTTTTGGTTGTATTTGCTACATACATAATAATGACAAGAAATATTTAGCAAAATTTCAAGCTAAAGCTGATGAAGGAGTGTTTTTGGGATACTCCATGATCAGCAAGGCTTATAGGTAGAGTCATAGTGATCCTGACTCAAATTGAACCTCAGTCCATTAAAGATGCAGAGAAAGATCCATACTGGATCATTGCAATGCAAGAAGAGTTGCATCAATTTGAAAGGAACAAAGTGTGGGAACTAGTGCCAAAGCCTAAGGATCACTCCATTGTTGGAACAAAGTGGGTGTTCAGAAACAAACTGGATGATCAAGTAGTAATTGTAAGGAACAAGGTAAGGCTAGTTGATCAGGGATATTCTCAAGAAGAAGGAATAGACTATGACCAGACTTTTGCACCAGTTGCAAGATTGGAAGCCATCAGAATCTTTTTAGCTTATGCAGCACATAAAGGATTCAAGGTATATCAGATGGATGTCAAAAGTACATTTCTAAATGGAGACATCAAAGAAGAAGTATATGTCAGACAACCTCTAGGTTTTATCTCTCCAACCTATACTGATTATGTTTTTAAATTGAACAAAGCATTATATGGTCTCAAGCAAGCTCCTAGAGCATGGTATGAGACCCTAGCATGCTTTCATTTGGAAAATGGATTTTTGAGGGGTAGAGTAGACCAAACTCTTTTCATTAGAACCCATAAGTCTCATACCCTACTAGTACAGATCTATGTAGATGATATTATTTTTGGTTCTACTGACTCAAAATTGTGCAGAAGGTTTTCCAACCTAATGCATTCTAAATTTTAAATGAGTAGCATGGGTGAGCTATCCTTCTTCCTAGGATTGCAAGTCAAGCAACATGCTGAAGGCATCTTTATTTCTCAAACCAAGTATGCAAATGAATTGGTTAAGAAATTTGGCATGTCTGAAGCATCTTGTATGAAAACACCTATGCCTACTAATGTTGTATTAGATGCGGATGAACATGGGAAACCTGTTGATCAGACAACATATAGAGCAATGATTGGCTCTTTACTGTACCTTACAGCTAGGAGACCAGATATAATATTTGCTACATGTATATGTGCTAGGTTCCATGTAAGCCCTAGAGAGTCACACCTAATATTAGTAAAGAGGATTCTCAGGTATGTTAAGAGTTGTCCAAATCTAGGTCTCTGGTATCCAAAAGATTCAGCATTTTATTTAACTGGATTTTCTGATGCTGATTATGCTGGATGCAGAATTGGCAGGAAAAGCACCAGTGGAACTTGTCAGTTCCTTGGTGACAGACTTGTCTCTTGGTTTTGTAAGAAACAAACTTCTGTGTCAACTTCAACTGTTAAAGCCGAATATATGGCTGCAGGTAGTTGCTGTTCACAAATCTTATGGATTCAAAACCAACTCCTAGACTATGGCTACTACTTAGAGAAGTCTAAAATCTTTTGTGATAACACCAGTGCTATTTCCATAGCTCAAAATCCAGTCCTCCATAGTAGGACAAAACACATAGAGATTAGGCATCAGTTCTTAAGGGATAATGTTGAAAAGAATAAAATTGAACTGCAATATATCCCAACTGACTTACAAAGGGGAGATATTTTCACCAAGCCCTTGGATGAAAAGAAACACACCTTCTTCCTAAATTAGTTAGGAATGTTAGATGGAGGAAGTCTTAAATAATATCCAAGATTTTAAAAGTTTAAAAATTGACCATGACTAGGCAAACATCTTGATTTTTCTTAGTGTCTAGAGTTTTTCTGGTCTCTGAACTGCGCTCGGCGATTTTCCCCCAGATCGTCGAACGGAGATCGATGATTTTTGAAATCATCGACCTGAGTTCAGCATTTCTCAGATAGTATGAACTACCTCTTCCGGTCAGCGATCGTCGAACGCCATTCGACGATTTTGTTCTTTGAATGATCGTCGAACAGAGCTCGACGCTCCCCAATATCGTCGAACGGAGATCGACGATATTGAAGACTCTTCAGATTCCTTTAGAGGCCCCGATCGTCGAACTGAGTTCAACGATCTTTCCATTTCTGCGCCGAACCCTAATATAAAATTCATTTTTCGCCATCGTTCTCCTTTGCGCTTTCGATTTCTATGCAAAAACTTTCTTTCCCTCCAAACATTTCTGCACTTGGTCGTTTTGTTTGTTGAATCTTTACAGGTAACTATGGATGTTTCTATTGCTGTTCTCGCCTCCATGAAATTTGATGCCGGCTTTGACATAGACATGGAATCCTTCAGCACGACAGACCAGGTTTTTCAGGATATCGTAGAGCTATTCAAAGAGCAGAAACTGGATGTAATCATGACTACAAGGATTAAGCTTGCTGCTGATGAGATTAAAGAGTGGGTCTACACTGCCCACAATCAGGATCAAAACACCATTGTTGGATCCATCTCTGGCACACAGGTACCCTTGACCCCAGCAATTCTGATAGAGGTTTTTGAGTTAAGTACTGGTGGAGATTCTACTGATTTGTCTGGAGAAGAATATGCTGACTTTCTTACCAGAATTGGTCATTCTGAGGCTAACCCTAACAAGCTGTTGAAAGAGAATCTGTCTGTGGAATACAGATTCCTAGCTGATGTAGTTGGAAAAGTCCTATTAACTAAGCACTCTGCCCATGATACTATTTCCAGGTATCTGTTGGAGTTACCATGATGATCTGGAAGTGATCAAACTTGTAATCTCACTGCCAACGCGATATGAGCCTGCAGGGTCGCACATAAGAGCTGTGGAGAAGTTGGATGACTGACTGTGTTGGTAAAGGTTACCAATCACCGACCTGAATGGGGTCATGGGCAAAGTGTTGCCTTAAAGGATCGTAGGGTTGGGCAAATGTTGCCTTGGAGGGCTGGTAAGGATTGTCGTCCGAGGGTCGATAATATTCGTCGAGAATCGTCTTCTGATTCCCGCCGATCGGCGAGAATCGTCTTTCTGATTCTCGCCGATCGACGAGAATCGTCGAGAATCAATATGCTGATTCTCGACGATCGACGACTTCGACATGTATCGTCGACCGCGGCTCGACGATCGACGAGTTCGTCGTGTATTATCAAGTCATGCTCGACGATCGGCGAGAATCATCGAGTATTGCACTCTGATTCTCGCTGATCCATGATGATGCTCGATGATTGATTCTCGCCGATCCTACTCAGTGATTCTCGCCGATTGTCGCCGATTCTCACCGATTGATACTCGCCGATTCTGAACCCTATTTTTGGGTGGTCTGCGGATAGCGAAGTCTCTAAGTCTTTTATGCTTTTGGTATAAAAGGGATACTTAGGGTTTTATCGGGACTTAAGCTTTTATCTGCTGGGCGAACCAAACCTGACGGAAGAGTTCCGCTCGTTCGCTCCGCCGATCCCGATTCCCGCCGCCGGAAGAGTTCCGCCGCCGTGTTCGCTCCGTCCACCCCCTCTTCTCCGACGATCGTCGCTGGCGTTGCAATCCCTGGCGCGGACCTAACAGTCCGTGGGAAAGCAAGGTGCGGTCTTCTCCTTCCCGATAATCCGTGCGACGGATAGATCGGTGTTCTCCCGCTCGTGTGGACTTCTGCAGAAATGTGGACACTATTCCACGTAGAACTCGCCGCTAGCAGGAAGAAGAAATTTGGAGCATCTCCGTTGAGTTGTGACTCAACGCCACCGAGGTAATTTTTGCCTAGTTTTGCTAACTTCTTGATTCAACGTTCATGGCCCGATCCACATCTCTTTGGGTTTTCTTGATGTTTATTTTTCCGCTGCGTGCACAACTGTTGTGCCATCCTCATGAAGAAACCCAACAGTGGTATCAGAGGCAGGTTCGGCCATGATCGTTGTTTTGGAAGTTTGTTATTCCAGTGCGTGTAAACCTAGGGATTTAGAAGTGTTCTAAATGCCTAGATTTAGTCTTGGTTTCCCGCCAAGAACTTCTGGAATTTCGTGGGAATTTCTAAGTGTTAGAAATTGTTGTCTCCTTAGCAGTAACCATCCCTCGAGTATGTTTTGGATTATGAATCCAACAAAGAGAGATGAGCTTGTCTACTGTTTTAAGTTGAGTTGTCTTCGCCTTTGTCCAATGCATGTAAATCTGAGGATTTGGAAATTTCCGGATGTTCAGATTTAGCCCTTCCTTCTGTCAAATATTGATGGCGTGAGGATGTGCACATAAGGGATGCATGTGGTTTAGTGTTGTTTTTCTTTGGATGTGCACATTGATCAAATGTTGATCATGGTTAATTGTTAACCTATAATTAAAAATCCCTTCATCTAATATTAAGTGTTCGGATGCCTTCCGATGGATGACACTCTTCCTGCCTCGATCGATGAAGTTTGGGCTTGCCAAAGCAAGGTGCATTAATCTATCTTGGTAAGGGTGCGAGCGGATAATTGTGATTTCCCACTATCGACATCGGGTCATACTTAACTAGGTGACCTCAAAGGTTGAGTGCCTAGAGGCATAGGGTTGGCATGCACCATATGATGGATGCGAATAAGGAGTTATTCACCAACCATACAAGAATTGCATGAGGATGCAATTGGCAAGCGTTGCCTACCTAAATAACCGCATCGTGAGAGGAACGCCAAAGCGGACTCATTGTGTTGGTGAAATACGGATCTTGTCTACTAAGAGAGTAGCTCGCATGAACTCTCCAAATTGTTAGTGAGGGCTATCATTTCGAATAAAATAGTCATATCTTGAGCCCAAGTCTTCAGCACTGATGAAAAAGAAGAGCACGGTGAAGGAAGGGAAATGCCACCACTATGGCAAGGCTGGTCATTGGAGGAGGAACTGTCCTTCATACATTGAGGGTCTGCAGAAATTGAGGGGAGGTATGACTTCCGCTTCTAATGTTTACGTTATAGAGATAAACCTTTCTGCTCCTTCATCTTGGGTATTGGATACCAGATGTGGTTCTCACATTTGTACAAATGTGCAGGAACTGGGAAGGAGAAGATTGTCGAGTAAAGGGGAGGTGGACCTCCGCGTCGGCAATGGAGCAAGAGTTGCTGCTATAGCCGTAGGGGTTTATCGTCTTTCTTTGCCTAGTGGGCTTGTAATAGAACTTGATAATTGTTATTTTGTTCCGGCCATAACAAGAAACATTATATCTATTTCATGTTTGGACATGATTGGATTTTCTTTTATAATTAAGAACAATTGTTGTTCTATATTTAATAATGATGTTTGTTATGCTGTAGCCCAATTGTTTAATGGTCTTTATGTTTTGAACTTGGACCATCTGATCTGTAATGTAGATAATAATAAAAGACTAAGAACAAATGACTCGAACCCTACTTTTCTCTGGCATTGTCGTTTGGGCCATATCAACGAGAAGCGCATATCCAAGCTCCATAGAGATGGACTTTTGGACTCATTTGATTATGAATCATTTGAGCGATGCGAATCTTGTTTGTTAGGCAAGATGACTAAAGCTCCTTTCACTGGTTATACTGAGAAGGCTGCGGATCTCTTGGGTGTTGTACATAGTGATGTATGCGGACCCATGAGTTCCATGGCTAGAGGTGGGTATTTCTACTTTGTTACATTTACTGATGATTTCAGTAGATACGGATATGTGTATCTTATGAAGTGCAAATCCGAGACCTTTGAAAAGTTCAAAGAGTTCAAGAATGAAGTAGAAAACCAGTTGGGTAAAAGGGTTAAAGCACTCTGATCTGATCGAGGTGGCGAATACCTGAGTCATGAGTTCCGTGATCATCTGAAAGAGTGTGGTATTGTATCACAGCTCACTCCACCTAGAACACCACAACATAATGGTGTGTCTGAGAGGAGAAATCGTACTCTGTTAGACATGGTACGTTCGATGATGAGTCATGCAGACTTGCCTGTTTCCTTTTGGGGTTTTGCTTTAGAGACAGCTGCAATGACATTGAATCGCGCTCCAACGAAAACGGTTCTGAAGACACCATATGAGATATGGACTGGGAAGCGTCCTAGTATGTCGTTCATTAAAATTTGGGGCTGTGAGGCATACGTGAGACGTCAAATGCCTGACAAGCAGGAACCCAAATCGGATAAATGTTATCTGGTGGGATATCCTAAGGAAACGAAAGGGTATTATTTTTACCTACCGTCTGAGGGCAAAGTGTTTGTCGCAAGGGCTGGTATCTTCTTGGAGAAAGAGTTCTTATCAAGAAAGACTGAAAAGGTAGAGCTTGAAGAAGTTCAAGAACCACATGTAGTGAATGAACCGGAATTGGATTCTGAGACAGGACTACAAGATATTGTAGCTAGAGAACCTGCTCAGGGAACACAAGTCCTACGTAGATCTGGTAGACCGAGGTTTGAGCCTAAGAGATTTGGATTTCTCGTGTCTCAAATAGGTAATGTGTTGCTTATGGATCATGATGATGAACCAGCAACCTACCAAGAGGCTATGAATGGACCGGACTCCGACAAATGGCTTGAGGCTATGAAATCCAAAATGGACTCCATGTATGCAAACCATGTTTGGAACTTGGTGGAACCACCTGAAGGGGTACGACCCATAGGGTGCAAGTGGGTCTTCTAGAAGAAGACCGACATGGATGGGAATGTACAGACATTCAAAGGGCGACTTGTGGCTAAGGGTTTCAAGCAAATTCATGGTATTGACTATGATGAGACTTTTTCCCCTGTTGCCATGGTAAAGTCCATTAGGATATTGCTTGCTATTGCTGCGTATTATGACTACGAGATCTGGCAGATGGATGTAAAAACGGCTTTCCTTAATGGAAACCTCCTTGAGGAAGTGTACATGACACAACCCGAGGGTTTTGTATCCCCAGATGAAGCCACTAAAATATGCAAGCTGAATAAGTCCATTTATGGACTGAAACAGGCCTCTCGAAGTTGGAATCTTCGTTTTGATGAGAAAATCAAAGAGTTTAGTTTCATCAAGAATGAAGATGAGCCTTGTGTTTACAAGCGAGTCAGTGGGAGCATTGTTGTGTTCCTGATATTGTATGTAGATGACATACTGTTGATTGGGAATGACATTCCTACCCTGAATGTTGTTAAGAACAACCTAGGGAACTGCTTTTCAATGAAGGATTTGGGTGAAGCAACTTATATACTCGGTATTAAGATCTATAGAGATAGATCGAAGAAGTTGTTGGGTTTGACCCAGAGTACGTACATCGAAAAGGTGTTGAAGCGGTTCAACATGCTTGAGTCCAAGAAAGGATTTTTGCCCATGTCTCATGGTGTGAATCTCTCTAAGGACCAGTGTCCAAAATCTTGCGAAGATAAGGACCTCATGAAGTTGATTCCATATGCTTCGGCAATTGGATCAATCATGTACGCGATGTTATGTACTCGACCCGATGTCTCCTTTGCTTTGAGCATGACTAGCAGGTATCAGTCAGACCCCGGTGAGTGTCACTGGATTGCAGTCAAGAATATCCTGAAGTACTTAAGAAGGACTAAGGATGTGTTCTTGGTGTATGGTGGAGAGGAAGAGCTCGTTGTAAGTGGTTACACGGATGCTAGCTTCCAAACTGATCGAGACGACTCCAAGTCTCAGTCAGGTTTTGTGTTTTTCCTGAATGGAGGAGCTGTGAGCTGGAAGAGTTCCAAGCAAGAGACAGTTGCTGATTCTACAACAGAGGCTGAGTATATCGCAACAGCTAATGCGGCGAAGGAGGCTGTATGGATTAGGAAATTCATCGGCGAGCTTGATGTAGTTCCTAGCATTGTTTGTCCCGTAGTTCTCTACTATGATAACAATGGTGCAATTGCACAATCTAAGGAACCTAGATCTCATCAGTGCTCCAAGCACATACTCCGACGATTTCATCTTATTCGTGAGATCGTCGAACGAGGAGATGTAAACATTTGCAGAGTGCCGACTGAAGAAAATATTGCGGATCCGCTGACAAAGCCTCTCGCGCAGAGAAAGCATGATGGTCATACTAGATCCATGGGTATACGATACCTAAATGATCAACTCTAGCGAGAATCTTGTGGGTTGTATGTAATCTTATATTTTGTTGGCTGTTTGTTCATATGATGAACTGTGCACCTAATTTTTCTCTTATAATTAATGGCAAGTTCTTTTATTGTGTCTTTTTCTATATGATAGTTAAATGTTAACATAATAAATACCCTTAGAATGTTCGCTTCCATGGGACGTCAAGTACGTGACTTGAATGTGAGAGCCCATGATTAATTTGAAGCTTCATTCTTAAAGGTCCCTGGTCGAGTATCATCATAGAAGCTAAGGGTGATGATGGTACATGGAGACTAGCACGTGTGTTGACTGATGACCGGTTCTCACAGGTCATGATATTGTGATATCAAGTCATCACGTGGGTACTTGTTAGTGAACAAGCTGTACTGGACAGACCCAACCTGAGACTACTCTATGGATTGTCATCCAATCGTGTCACGAGTAGGTCTCAATTGACAATGGTGTTGTGATCCTTTGACCTGAAGTCACAACATTCATCAAGTGAGGAAGAGCATGCTTTGATGCCATCTAAAGTGTTCCTTGAGAAAGGTTGATGATAAGGGTGGTTGTTGGGCATGTTACGAATCATTTGGGTGTTTGTGTGCGAGTAGATATGGGATTTGTCCTCCTGTATGATAGGAGTTGCATCCATGGGCCCCTTGATGGAACTAGACTGAGAAATGCATGGCCATGCTTGGTTGAGTTAATATGTGATATTGGACTCACCATTCTCTGGAAGTCCGTCCTGGATCAAGAAACTTGGATTGAGCTATTACGAGGGTGACACGGTCCATGCCTCTAGTTCTTTCCGGATGTAAGGGACAAAGGGACAAAGACAACGCTGATACATTGGTCATAAAGGCTTATGAGTTATTAACTCTTATTGCTTGGGGAGCAATGATGCATTGCTAGATGCCGCTCATTGTTTGTGAGGTTTTTGGTTTGATACTTTCGAGATCAAGTGGGAGTCTGTTGGAGTTACCATGATGATCTGGAAGTGATCAAACTTGTAATCTCACTGCCAACGCGATATGAGCCTGCAGGGTCGCACATAAGAGCTGTGGAGAAGTTGGATGACTGACTGTGTTGGTAAAAGTTACCAATCACCGACCTGAATGGGGTCATGGGCAAAGTGTTGCCTTAAAGGATCGTCGGGTTGGGCAAATGTTCCCTTGGAGGGCTGGTAATGATTGTCGTCCGAGGGTCGATAACATTCGTCGAGAATCATCTTCTGATTCCCGCCGATCGGTGAGAATCGTCTCTCTGATTCTCGCCGATCGACGAGAATCGTCTCTCTGATTCTCGCCGATCGACGAGAATCGTCGAGAATCAATATGCTGATTCTCGACGATCGACGACTTCGACATGTATCGTCGACCGCGGCTCGACGATCGACGAGTTCGTCGTGTATTATCAAGTCATGCTCGACGATCGGCGAGAATCGTCGAGTATTGCACTCTGATTCTCGCTGATCCATGATGATGCTCGATGATTGATTCTCGTCGATCCTGCTCAGTGATTCTCGCCGATTGTCGCCGATTCTCACCGATTGATACTCGCCGATTCTGAACCCTATTTTTGGGTGGTCTGCGGATAGCGAAGTCTCTAAGTCTTTTATGCTTTTGGTATAAAAGGGATACTTAGGGTTCTATCGGGACTTAAGCTTTTATCTACTGGGCGAACCAAACCTGACGGAAGAGTTCCGCTCGTTCGCTCCGCCGATCCCGATTCCCGCCGCCGGAAGAGTTCCGCCGCCGTGTTCACTCCGTCCACCACCTCTTCTCTGGCGATCGTCGCTGGCGTTGCAATCCCTGGCACGGACCTAGCAGTCCGTGGGAAAGCAAGGTGCGGTCTTCTCCTTCCCGATAATCCGTGCGACGGATAGATCGGTGTTCTCCCGCTCGTGTGGACTTCTGCAGAAACGTGGACACTATTCCACGTAGAACTCGCCGCTAGCAGGAAGAAGAAATTTGGAGCATCTCCGTTGAGTTGTGACTCAACGCCACCGAGGTAATTTTTGCCTAGTTTTGCTAACTTCTTGATTCAACGTTCATGGCCCGATCCACATCTCTTTGGGTTTTCTTGATGTTTATTTTTCCGCTGCGTGCACAACTGTTGTGCCATCCACATGAAGAAACCCAACAGTATCAGCTATGCCTAATGGGAGCCATAGTGGACAGGAAGAATCTGAACTGGGGAGAGGTCTTCTTTGACCTAATTAAGAAGAAAATTAACAAAAGTTTTATAAATTTTGGAAGGATCTTAGGCATTTTTCTGCAGAATAGATGCCCTGCTTTGCTAGTATCCTCTGGGATACACAAAAATGCATCCAAGAGACTGCCTTGTACCCTTTTTGGTAAATGGGACAGGCAAATCATCAAGCCTAGTAGGCCCTCTTCCAGCACTCCTTCAGGCACCAGGACTGTCAGAGTTACTTCCCCTCAGGTCTCTGCCCCTGCAGCTGACCTGCCTGCTGTTGCCTCTCCTCCTCCTCCTCCAATTCCTTCTCTTCCAATTCCATCTACCATTCAAACTCCATCCACCATCATCATCTCCAGCCCCTCTCCAACATCCATACCATCTCCAATCCAAACTCTTCCAACAACAGAAGAACAATTTCATCCATTATACTCCTACCCTCAAACAGATATTGCCACTTCATCACCCTCCATTCCATCCTTCAACCTCATTGATGATTCCTTCATGGATGACTCACCATCCTCCCCTCCTGAGCTGCCCTCATCCTCAACATCTTATCAAGACCTTCTGTAAGAGATCATTGATCAACCCACCTTCACACCATCTATCTTCATCCCACTGTCCTCCATATCCACCTTACCCACACCTCAACCATCTCTTCCCCAATTCACCAGCTCTCCTCTACCATCATCAACAGCTACACCTCCATCCTCTACCTCTACCCCAATCCCTACTGAGCAAGTAGATATTCCAGCCCTTGCTGACAGGCTTTATGAATTGCTAGCCCCCAGGCTATCTCTTCTTTTGGAGACCTCCTTGGCTCCATTAATCCAGTCAGTGGCAGCTCTTTCTGCCAGGCTCTCCTCTTTATTCCCTCAGGCAGTCCCTTCAGCAGTGTGCCTTGATCCAGCTCTGTCTGAATCTAGGCAGGGGGAGATGCCCTATGAAGTGAGCCTTCCTGCTGCTGTTCTTGTTATTTCAGTGAGCCTGCCTGCTGCTGTTCTTGCTGTTTCTTCAGTTTTTGTTGCTACTGCTGCTGCTGTTGTGTTTCAAGATCCAGTTCCACCTCCTATTGCTGTCTTTTCAATAGACCTCAGGTCTTTTCTCTCAGAATTTGATTCAATGTATTTTAGTTATCTGCTAGAGAAAGCTTGTCTTCCAGATATAGTTACTATCCAGCCCCCAGAGGATTTGTTCAAGGCCCTTGTGCCCTTCTCTTGCTGTGACCCCAGCATCATCACTTCCTTTGTTAACTCAGTTTATGTTGCTGCTACTCCTGCTGAAAGCAGTGTTGTTGTTTCTGATGTTGCTGCCCTTTCTGCTGAAAATTTTGTTGATATTATTGTTGATACTGCTGATGAGTCAATTTCTAAGGAGATCCTTATGACAGAGGCACATGAGTTTGAGCCTTCTATATTTTCTGATGATATTTCTGCTGCTGATATTGCTATTTCTGTTAATGAAACTGTTGCTGCCCCAACTGCTGTTAGTACTGCTCCAGAACCTTCAGTATCTGCTGTTGTTGCTGCTACTTCAACTTCTGCTACTCCAACCTCTGCTGCCTCATCTGCTTCAATCCAGCTTAAGAAAGATTTGATGAAGAAGATTGATGCTCTTTATGATGATCAAAGTTCTGAAAGTGATGAGTTCAGGACAGATTCTGATGATTCTTCTGCTACCATTGCCAGGAAGAGAAAGGCAAGGAGCAAAGCCATGAAGAGAGTACCTCCAGCCAAGGTCAAGGACAACAATGACATATCATATTATATCCTTCATGATTGCCCCATAACTGAGCACTGGATGCAGTACTCAAGCAATCAACTTAAAGCAATGAAGAAGAACAGGAAATATGAAAAAGGCTCTTCTCAATTCCAACATCCTCATCCTCCTCCACCACCTCCTCCTGATGCAGGTGCAGGTGGAAGTTCAGCTGCTCAACCCTCTGCCAAAAGCCAAAACCCCTATCAGCCACATGCAAGATCCTATCATAGGGGAAGCCAGTCCAGGGGTTCTCAATCCAGAAGAGGAGGCTATAGAGGCAATCAAAGAGAAGTCCAGGTTTATTCTAAAGGATATTCAAGGCAACATCCCTACTCCAGGGAAGGACAAATTTCATCTGACACAACCTCTGGTCCTTTTCCCTATAAATTGAAGGACACAGTCTCATCCAGGCCTCCTCAAGATAACCCTTCTAATAGATATGATCCACCAGTGCCATTTGAAGACCCTGAGAACAATCCAGCTGCTTGGACTGCAAGGATGAAAGAGCTTGCTGCACTGGACCAGATCAAGAAAGCTAAAGAGCAAGGAAGAGACTCCTCCAACATCACTACAATGTCTGATCAGAGAAAGAAAGAGTTGGAAAGATATGGTTCAAGCAAATTCTTTGATTCTGATAGATACATGGAGCTGCATTCTGAAGCTGTAGTTCCCAGGCCCAAACAGCAAACCACTTTAGGTGCAGCAGATGATCCAAGATCAAAGAAAGAAGCTCTCAACCCCAATAGAGAAATCAAACTCATAAAGGGCAAGGAAAAGAAATGATTATGTAAGGTGACAATCACTCTGATTTCTGATTATTATCTGGGATGATATATATCTGTGGTTCTGCAATGTCCAGCTTTTTGCTTTTCTGTATTATTGCTTGTATATTGTTACTTAATTTTTCCAAACTCTGTAAATAGTAATCCTAACCCAAATAGAGGGAGATTGTTGGAACACCCTATTACTAATTTGGGTCAGGATCACTTTGTCTCTAGGAAACCAGTTTTTGACCTCCTGTATAGATCTAAAGGTCAACTAGAATTGAGTCTAAGGGTTAGAAGTCTAAGTTTGGAAGCTGCCCTCAAGACCCAGAATTTTTCAGTTTGAGACTAAGTCATATCGTCGAGCTCAGCACGAAGATTCGTCGAACTCCGATCGACGATCATCTAGCTCAACTTCGACAGATCGTCGAACTCCATTCGACGATCGTTGAGCTCAACTTCAACATATCGTCGAACTCCATTCGACGATCTGTGAGCTCAGTTCGACGATTTTTGACTCAGTATTGGATCTCTATCTCTGAGCTCAGTTCGACGATCTTTGAGCTCAGATCGACGATATTTTTGTTGTTGTTTAAGTTCATATCGCTGAGCTCAGTTCGACGATAGCAGAGCTCAGTTCGACATTTTCTGATGACTTCAAGGATTTTTCAAGATTCAAATTCTGATCAGTTAAGGAGTTATTCTGCAATTAATTCAGAAGTTTTTCTAGCCATTTTCTTTTATTTCTGGACCAAGTTTCAAGGGATTTTCAAGGAATGTTTCTTTGGACTTTCCTCCAGAAGACATTTTGCAATTAAGGATGCAATTAATGCAGGCCAACGTCTATTCTTGATAGAGGATGTTTCTTCTATTCAGTACCAGAGAATAAAAGACAAGAATTTTTGAATCTCTCCTAGACATCAGTAATCTTCAGAACAAGAACAAGAAAAAATTATTCTCTGTCTAAAAGAATTCTCTAAATAACACACATCCAAGGAGATCAACTTTTCTGAAATCTTCTGATCTCTCTTGTCTCAAGTGTTCAAGGCCAACATCTTTCAAGACTCCAGACAACTAACATTTCAGCTGTTGCTGAAATCATCTTTTGCTGGAGATCAACTTCTGAAGGCCTATCACCCTATAGCAAAGCTTCTTTTCCTGAACATCTCAAGGACTCAGGGGGAGCTTTGACACCATCAAATCCACATAGTCTTCTCAGCTGATCTGAGAAATAGAAGACTTCCATCACTCTCTCACCCCCATCTCTGTAAAGGGTTTCTCAAACTCCCTTCAAAAATTTGAGCTTAGTTTTTTAGCACCTTATCAAAAGATCATTGGTGGCAAGACACCTGATCAAAAAATCTGATTCGGTTTTTGAGTACCTTATCAAAAGCTCATTGGTTCCCAGGACACCTGATCAACTCATCCTGCAGTGGATTCCTACCTAGGGTGGTAGAAGAGTGGATGTACCCAAGTTTAGGGGAACCACTATATTTCCTTGTGTCTTCTGGCTTGCTTGTCTTTATCTTTTGTTTCTGGCTATGATTGTTCTATGTTTAGTTTGTAATTAGTTTAGTTCTGTGATTAGATTTATAATTGCCTCCCTGCTCACTCAGATTACAACAATTGTTGTAAAAAGTTTTCAAGCACCATATACTCTATTCACCCCCCTCTAGAGTATATCAGATCTAGCTGCACTTTCAATTGGTATCAGAGCAGGTCACGGGTTCAAGACCGGGGGAGCGCTATTAAATCCTGATTTTTCCCTTCTACCTGTGTGGGTCCGGCGGGTCAGGCAACCATGGACATATGGTAACCCCACCTCTGAGCCATGCAACCGTGGACATGTGGTAACCCCACCTCTGAGCCATGTGGACCATGTGGTAACCCCACCTCTAAGCCATGGGGGCCATGTGGTAACTCCACCTCTGAGCCGACGGGTTGTGCTGGACGCCGGGGGGGGGGGGATTGTTGGGTCCGTCGTTCCTTCATTTGACCTGTGACGGTCTTCTACTTATTTAAGAAATTAAGTAGCACCCTTTCCAACAGTCCGGGCTTTTGGAACAGTTGGTTATGCGCTTGATCCTTCAAAGGTGAAGTCTTTATCCAAGGTTTTGTGTTCATTGATGATTGAGATCAACATGTTGTACATTTCAGCCACTGATTCTGTCTCATCCTTTTTGAAGTTCTCATACAGGGAAATGAGATTTGATCTCATGTCTTTTCTTTCATCTACTGAGCTAGCTACCATTTGGTTGAGGGAATCCCAAATAGCCTTGGCTGAGGTGCACTCAGCCACCTTCTGAAATATGTCATCTGACATTGTCTAAGCCAAGATGTTCATTGCTTTAGCATCTACCATTTTAGCTTTCTTGAAGGCATCATTATTCTCTGGAGGAGGTACTGCAGTCATGTTGGTAGAAGTGCTTGTAGAAGCTGTAGGTGCTGGAGGTACTCCTGTCAAGATAGAAGAGAAAATATCCTCATCAATAGAATTCATGTATAATCTTATTCTTGCCTTCCAGATGGTAAACTTGTTAAGATTGTATACTGGAGGTCTGATGCTTGCATAATCTTTGTTTTGGGCCATTTCTGTGAGGAAATAAATCTAATAATAAAAACAAACAATCAGATCTCATAAGAGGGATCTTTTTGGTTCAGGTGTTAGCTTGTACAACCAATTAAGGTATGGAATTTTAACCAACCTCCCTCTGATACCAATTGAAAGTGCAAGGTAGATCTGAAATACTCTAGAGGGGGGGGGGGTGAATAAAGTATTGTGTTCTCAAAAAAATTTCTTTACAACTTTTGTTGTATGCCTAAGTGAACAAGTCAGTAAATAAAACAATAAGCACATCAAACTATCTAATCATAGATCACAACCAAAACAAAAGAAAAGCGCAACTAGACGACACAAGAAAAATTATAGTGGTTTCCCAACCTGGGTACATCCACTCTTCTACCACCATGGTAGGAATCCACTCAGGTTTTTGATCAGGTGCCTGACACCAATGAGCTTTTGTTCACGTGCTCAAAAAACCAAAACCTCAAGTCTTTTGGTAGGAGACTTGCAACCAGGAATAATTTTCAAGGGAATTAAAACCCTGTACAGGAGTAGAAAATGAGGTGATGGTGTCTTCTCTTTCTCAATAACAACTGAGAAGACTGTGGATTGTTGTTAGCAGATTTTGCTCCCCCTGAGATCTTGAATTAATCAGGAATGCTGGAGCATTGCTTCAGGGTGATAGGTCTTCAAAGACCTAGAGTGCCTGGAACAGAGATTGCTTCAGGAACTTCTTTTGACAGATGGAGATTTGTTGTCCTTCTGAAGTTGTCCTGAGAATTTAAAGAAGAAGACTCTTGATGGTGATTGGTTGTTCTTCTTCTTCTTGATGAAGTTGTTCTCTGGCCAAGGCTGATTGCAGTCAAGAACTTTAGATTTCTGTATAATTATTCTTCTTTGCAATTTGTCTGTGTGTCTGTCGGATTGTCTGTATTGCTAGTTGTACTATTACTCTGTTACTGCTTAATCGTTTTCTTTTCTGTGTCTCTTTCTGACTGAGGAACATTTGAAATTTGAATGTTGAGCAGTAATTGCAGTCGGCCTTGGAAAGAAGCGGCAATCAATAATTTCCCCAAATGTCCCATGGAAAACGGCATGTAATAGTCCATAGTCAATGCACATTCTAACAGTAACATTCCGAGAAGATCTGGCATTAATAACTCTGGAATCATCGCCAAGAAACGGGACGGGAAACTGGAGAAGACCTAATCTGGAATCGTCGAACGAAGAACAAGAATCGTCGAGCTGAGTTCACAGTTCGTCGAGCTGAGCTTGAGTTCGTCGAGCTGAGCTACAAATTCATCGAGCTGAGAATGATTTGATCTGAGAAGACTCTGACTGAGAAGAAATCAAATCGCAGACCATAAATCGTTGAGCAGAGTACTGAATTTGTCTACCTGAGAAGTTGACTTCGTCTACCTGAGAAGTTAGGGACTTGAGGTTCAAGTTCGTCGAGCTCAGATTCTAGTTCGTCAACCAAAGCCTGAAGTTGGAATTAGAAAATTTCTGAAGTTGTCCTGACTTTAGCTTGTAGAAGAAACTCAGTCTTCATCGAACAGAGAACTAAGATCGTCGAGCTCAGCATAAAGAAATGTCTCACGATCGTCGAGAGCAGAACCCCTTTCGTCCACCTGAGTTCGACGAACGTCGAACTCACTTTACTTAGTCTTCAAATCTTCTAAGTCTGAAGTCTCTGATGGTCTTGTTGATAGCTGGTCCATCTGAAGATGACTCTCAGGACTTGTCCTAGACTCTAGGACACAAAATTGACCCTGGCTATACATGATGGGTCACATCCTAGGTTAGTGAACCTAGCCCAAATCAACTAGGGATCCAACAAATAGGATTCCCTCTAGGTCAAGAGATGGCCGCAGACCTGATCCTGCAATCATTGTCAGACAGTTATAAGCAGATTGTCTAAAAATATAACATGAATGATATAGACAAGACACTGCCCGAGCTCCTAGGAATGTTGCGAACTGCCGAGATAAACATAAAGAAGGTCAATCCTGCTAGCCTCATATTGATGGTGTATAAAGACAAGGGCAAGGCCAGGAGCTTCAAGAAGATGAAGGTAGGACCTAAGTCTGCTCTAGAGCTCAAGTCATCAGTATTGAAGAAGAAAGGCTTTGTGAAAGAAGGGAAATTCGACCACTGTGGTTATGCTGGTCTTTGGAGGAGGAATTGTCCTTTGTACATTGAGGCTTTGTAAAAAATGAGGGGATGTATGACCTTTGCTTCAAATGTCTATGTAATAGGGATAAACCTTTTTGCTCCATCATTCTAGGTATTAGATACAGGATGTGGTTCTCACATTTATATAAATGTGCAGGAACTGGGAAGGAGAATATTAATGAATAAAGGGGAGGTGGACCTACATGTTGGCAATGAAGCAAGAGTCGCTACAGTCGCCGTAGGAGTTTACTGTCTTTCTTTGCCTAGTGGGCTTATAATTGAACTTGATAATTGTTATTGTGGTCCTTCCATAACTATAAACATTGTATCCATTTCATGCTTGCACTTGATTGGATTTTCTTTTATTATTAAGAATAATTGTTGTTCTATATTTAAGAATGAGGTTTTTTATGGTATAACCCAGATACTTAATTATTAATATGTTTTGAACTTTGACCATCAGATCTATAATATAGAAAATACTAAAAGGCTAAGAATGAATGACTCAAACCCTACGTACCTTTGTCATTATCAACTGGGCCATATAAATGAGAAACACATATCCAAGCTCCATAGAGATGGACTATTGGAGTCATTTGATTATGAATCATTTGAGAGATACTAATCTTGTTTGTTAGGCGAGATGACTAAGGTTTCTTTCACTAGTTTCAATGTGAGGGCTGATGAACTCTTGGGTATAGTAGATGGTGATGATGTGGACCTATGAGTTGTATGGCTAGAGCTAGGCATTTCTACTTTGTTACATTTACAGTTGATTTTAGTAGATACGTATATGTGTATCTTATGAAGTGCAAATCTGAAACCTTTGAAAAGTTCAAAGAGTTTAAAAACGAAGTAGAGAACCTGCTAGGTAAGAAGGTTAAACCACTCAAATCCAATTGAGGTGGCGAATACCTGAGTCATGAGATCCGTGATCATCTGAAGGAGGGTGGTATTGTATCACAGCCCACTCCACCTAGAATAACGCAACATAATGGTGTGTCTGAGTGGAGGAATCATACTCTGTTAAACATCTTATGGTCGATGTTGATTCATGCAGATCTGCATGTTTCCTTTTGGTGTTTTGCTATAGAAATTGCTGCTTTTACACTAAATCATGCTCCAATGAAAGCGGTTCCAAAGACACCATATGAGATATGGATTGGGAAGTTTCCTAATATGTCGTTCATTAAGGTTTGGGGCAATGAGGCAAACATGCGATGTCAAATGCCTGACAAGTTGGAACCCATGTCAGATAAGTGTTATCTTGTGGGGTATGCTAAGGAAACTAAGGGTACTGTTTCTACTTACCTTCCGAAAAAAATGTGTTTGTCTCAAGGACTGGTTTCTTTCATGAGAAAAAGTTCTTAAGTAGAAAGACTGCCAAGGTAGAACTTGAAGAAGTTCAAGAACCACAAAATGTGAATGAACCGGAATTGGAACTTGAGCCAGCACTACAAGTTATTGTAACTGTAGAACCTGCTCAGGAAACACAAGTTCCACGTAGATCTGGTAGACCAAGGTTTGAGCCTGAGAGATATGGATTTGTCATGTCTCAAATAGGTAATGTGTTACTTATGGATCATAGTGATGAGCTTGCAACCTACTAAGTGTCTATGAGTGGACCAGATTTCGAGAAGTGGCTTGAGGCCATAAAATATGAAATGAACTCCATGTATGAAAACCAAATTTGACTTTGGTTGAATCACCTAAAGGGGTACAACCCATAGGGTGCAAGTGGGTCTTCAAGAAGAATACCGACATGGATGGGAATGTACAGACATTCAAAGGGAGACTAGTGGCTAAGGGCTTCATGCAAATTCATGGTATTGATTAAGATGAGACCTTTTCCCCTATTATCATTGTTATGTCCATCAAAATTTTGTTTGCTATTACTATGTATTATGACTATGAGATCTTGCAGATGGATGTCAAAATGGCTTTCCTTAATGAAAAACCTCCATGAGGAAATGTATATAACATAACCCGAGGGTTTTGTATCTCCAGGAGAAGCCACTGACATATGCAAGCTGTAGAGATCCATTTATGGATTAAAATATGCTTCTCGGAGTTAGAATCTACGTTTTGATGAAAAGATCAAAGAGTTTGGTTTTATCAAGAACGAGGATGAACTGTGTGTTTACAAGAGGATTAGTGGTATCATCGTTGTCTTTCTGATATTGTATGTAGATGACATACTGCTAATCGAAAATGACAAACCGACCCTATAAGTTGTTAAGAACAACCTAGGGAACAACTTTTTTATAAAAGACTTGGGTGAAGTGACTTATATACTTGGTATTAATATATATAGAGATAGATTGAAGACGTTTCTTGGTTTGACCCAAAGTATGTATATTGATAAGGTGTTGAAGCAGTTTAACATGCTTGAGTCCAAGAAAGGATTCTTACCCATGTCTCATGGTGCGAGTCTCTCTAAGGACCAGTGTCCTAAGTCTTGTGAAGATAAGGACCACATTAAGTTGATTCCATAAGCTTCGGCAATTAGGTCAATCATGTATGCAATGATATGTACTCTACTCAATGTCTCTTATGCCTTGAGCATGACTAGTAGGTATCAGTCAATTCCCGCTGAATGTCACCAGATTGTCGTCAAGAATATCCTAAAGTACTTGAGAAGGACTAAGGATATGTTCTTAGTATTTGGTGGAGATGAAAAGCTCGTTGTAAGAGGTTACACTGATGCTAGCTTCCAAACTGATAAGGATGACTCAAAGTCTCAATCAGTTTTCATATTTTTCCTTAATGGAGGTGTATTAAGCTGGAAGAGTTCCAAGAAGGAGACAGTTATCAATTTTACAACTAAGGTCGAGTATATTATCGCAGAAAATGTAGCGAAGGAAGCTCTATGGATTAGGAAATTCATCGTCATGTTAGATGTAGTTCCTAGCATTGTTCATACTGTAGATCTCTACTATGACAATAACGGTTCAATTTCACTTGCTTTAGAACCTAGATCTCATCAGGCTCCAATCACATACTTCAGCAGTTCCATCTTATTCGAGAGATTGTCGATCGAGGAGATTTGAGCATTTGCAGAGTGCTGACTGAAGAAAATATTGCGGATCCACTGACAAAGCCTCTTGCACAGAGAAAGCATGATGGTCATGTTAGATTTATGAGTATACAATACCTTAATGATCAGCCCTACTGCGAGTCTTATGGATTATATGTTTGTTGATTGTAATAATTCATTTGATGAATATAGTACTGTATACATTTCATTTATATATATTGGCAAGTTCTTTTCTTCTGTTATAATTTCTATTTTGATAGAGTAATTAACCAAATAAATGCTCTTAGATGCTTCAATAGGTCAAGTAGTGACTTGAATGTGAGAACCTATAATCCTAGATGCTTCATTCTTAAAGTTCCCTAGTCGTTGTATTATCTTAGAGCTATGGGCGATGATGATACCTTTAATACTAGCATGTGCGTTGACTGATGACCCGTCCTCACAGGTCATGATATTGTGATATCAAGTCATCACATGGGTACTTGTTCATGAACAAGTTGCACTAGACAGACCCACCGGGAGAATACTTTAGGGATTATTATATGGACGTGTCATAAGTATGGATAAAGTCGTAATGGTGTTTGTGGTCCTTTGAACTGAAGTCACAACATTCATCAAGTGCGGAAGAGCGTGATTTTATGTTATCAAAAGTCCAGTCTTGAAAAATCTGGATGATTAAAGTGGTTATTGGGTACTTTACGAATCAATTGGGTGTTTACGTGTGATAAGAGATGAGATTTGTCCTCATATATGACAAGAGTTGTATCCATGGGCCCCTTGATGGAATGAGACTGAGAAATGCATGGTCATGCTTGGTTGAGTCAATATATTATACTGGGCTCACCAATTTATGAAAGTCCATTCTAGATCGGGAAACATGGATTGTAATATCATGAGGGTGACACAGTCTATACCTCTAGTTCTATCTGGATGTAAGGAACGAAGGGACGTGAAAACAATAATACATTGGTCACAATGGCTTTTGAGTTTATAAACTCTTACTGTTTGGGGAGCAATGATGTATTTCTAGATGTCGCTCATTATTTGTGAAGCTTTTGTTTGAAACATTCAAGATCAAGCCGGAGACTGTTGGTGTTAGCATTGTTATTTGGAAGTGATCAAGCATGTGGCCTCATTATCAACTCAGTATGAGCCTATCAGGGTCACACATAAGATTGTGGAGAAATTGGGAGATTGGATTTGTATGATATAGCTCATATGATGTGCTGAAAATACTTATCTCAGTAAGGCTGATAATCATCGAGTGCTTTGAGACCAGTCAACGCCTTCATCGAGTTAAGGGTTAACTCATAGAATGGTGGCATTAAGTGTGTTAAGTATACTCAACAATTCGTCGAGTATCACACTTAAGCGTGGAGTATCATACTTAAGCATTAAGTGTGTTGAGCTTACTCAACGATTCGTTGAGTCAAGGTGTAGATTCAACGAATCTGGGTCTTAGAAGTTGAGTGCATTGAGTCCACTCAACGTCTTCATCGAGTCAAATGTTAACTCGACAGATATAGCACTTATGCATTGAGTGCGTTGAGTTCACTGAACGCCTTCGACAAGTCATACGATGAATTAGCGAGTGTGGCGCAGAAAGCGTTGAGAGCGTTGAGTCCACTCAACACCTTTATAGAGTCAAGCATTGAGTCTGGTAGGGATTGCATTGAGTTCATCGTGTATCTTATGGATACTCAATGATTCATTGAGTATAAGATGATACTCGACGATTCTTCGTATATACCATGGATACTCGACGATTCGTTTAGACAAGGGTTATCTTATCGAAATTCTGGATTTTAAGTCTTGGGTATGCGGATATCAACGGAAACTGTCTTATTGATTCCTTGGAGTATAAATAGGAAGTTTTAGGGTTTCTACTTTATTCTATCATTATTTCTCAACAAACGAGCCGCACTATGTGAAAAGACGAGAAACCTAAAAGACCAACGGAAGCGTCCGCCGATTCCGATCCCGACGAGTGTCAACGCCACATCGCCTTCAACAGATCTAACAGTCTGTGGATACGCTTAGTGTCCTCTCTATACCTAGTGGCTGTTCGACAAGTGACTGTGGGTTATCCCGATCGTGTGGATTTCCTGTAGAGGCACGGATATTCTTAGTGCTCTTACGACTCGAGCCCCTTAGTCGGCTGAATTTTTTGGAGCATTTAGGTGGAGTATTGACTCAACCCCACAAAGACAATTTTATTTACAGCAAGTTTTACTTCTTGATTCATGTATATTGCCAGATCCGAATTCTTTGGGCATTTCTTGTTCTTTATTTCCACTGCGCACAATCTATTGTGTCGTAAAGAAAAAACCCAACACTCTCTTTGAGAGTGGAGATTACAGATTCAATATGATCTTCATACTTATTTTTGTATTACTCAAACGTCTAATCCACCTCATTAATTTCAATTATATAATTCATGCACAAAGCACAAAAAATTCTCAGTGATGAGTTTTCTAAGCATAATTTGTCATTTTGTTTTTTTGCAAAGTGAAGCTCTTTTTCAAGAACCTTATATAACGGTCCAGGACCTTCAAAATGGGACCCAGCCAGACCGCCGTCCTACCAGTGTCCAGACCCGGGCCCACTACTGGTAGTAACCCTTTCACATTCAAGCCTGTTCCGTCGGCTACCTGTACCACATTCAAGCCCGTGGGCCTAAGACCCCCTTCGTGTCGTGTTTTGGGATCCGGGAGGGGGGTCTTACACCTTATATATTTCTTTTTATTCATTATAATATAAAAAAGGTGTAGGAGTGTTATCTAAAGAGCATATGAAAGAGCTAAGCACATCACTAATAGATTCTACATTGCCATTTGCTTTCAACCTCTTATTTTCTAAACGTAATTTTGAGTTAATACTCGTTAACTTCTTAATTCTATGTTTAGCATTGTTTAGAACACACAATATAGAGATAGAATTAAAAAAGAAGAGAGAACTAGACTGCCTTACAGTGCACTTGGATGCGACAAGATTGGAGCATAGGGTTTCTTTGACTCCTTCATGTGTCTCCCCATCCAACATTGAGATCTCATCTTCCCTTCCCCGTGATGTGGTTGCCATGTCTTTCTCCAAGAGAAAGTCTCCATTTGGTTCCTCACTTGGATCCAGGAGAAATTGCTCAGACTCATCATCTGTAGAAGGAGATTTATAAGTAAACTCAAGAAATTTCCATATCTCTTAGGCAGTGGGAAACACGCAGATGAGTTTAAAAATTTCTTGACCAAGCCCACAAAACAAACTGTTCATAGCTTTAGCGCTTATATGACACTCATAGTTAGTTAACTTATTTGGGGGCTTGATACAATTTATGTTGCACACTTCTATGTCTAGTAGCATAAGGAATTTTGTCATTAGTGTCTCCATTCGTTATTGTTCACTCTTGTGAATAAAGGTGGTGATAACAAATTTTTTGTGTATAGCATTTCATCCCCACTAGTCAATTAAAGATTAGGGTTGTCCATTATTATCGGCGGTGAACTATATTGGAATAACCTCCCTCTGATACCACTTGTTGGATCTAGTGGCCAACCTTAGAGGGGTTAATAATGTTTGACGCGTTAATTAAAAATTCGAAATATTTTGATCCAGAAAAATCAGTTTTGGAAGCTACCATGGGGCGCTCCCTTGCTAGCATGCGGCGGTAGGTCACACACCTCGTTTTTCATGGCAAATTTCTACTTGGAGAAATATGCACCCTTTAGAGATCCACCGTATAACACCCAATACATTACACGCAAAAATAAGAACCCAAATAGTTTTTTTCAATCAAAATCCAAAGTATTTTACAATTATAAAAGTTTGATCTCTGTGACGCCGGAGATCGGAGGCGGTGAATGATGAACCACGTTTAGTTCTCTATACCGACCACTTCCTTGACCGGTTGGCTCTATTCATTTCTCTCCAAGAATGGTCTTCGAGAGAATTTTTGGAGAGGACTATACCTAGGATAGACACAGACTATTTTGAGTGCCCCATCAATCCAGCCATCCAAATGACATGAAATTTTGAATGGCAGTCATTTTTGCCTATACCTAGAACATATCCAAAAATGGGTTTTTTTGGAGATACTTTTTCTATAGGTTTTGAAATTATTTTATAGTCCTAGGGTAATTTAATTAGGGGACATAATGTCCTCCAAAGTCTCCCAAATTTTGGTGATAGGTTCTTGGGGTAAATATAGGTCTATGTATAAGATTTCATCTCATTTGGAGATGATTTGGTTTGGATATTTGTAAACCCTAGCCTTGTCCAAAAGGGGGTATTTAGGTCAAAGTGTTCCTTGTGTGTTTAAGTAGTCAAATCACATCAACATAGTCTGATACTTGGGCCACTGGTTTGTTATGATACTAGACACCCTCACATGGCATTTGGGGTTGATTTGGGTGGATTTGCCCTAGGACTCAAGTTCAAACCCTAAGGTTGAACTTTGTGAATTTGTGAAGGGTATGTGGTCATATTCCCATGTATGCACTTGGTGTTTAGTCCATGTGATCCTAGGGTGGTGAAAAGCCCTAGGGAGATATATGGTGGGATTTGTACACATGCACACCACTTAAACCACTGGGTATGTTTTTGGCTCCATAAACCATACGGAATGTCTAGTTGCTCATATGACTTTGGAACTGCATGACATTTTGGTAGAGGTCATTTTCTTAACCATATTAACCACTGAAATATACAACATATTGTTTTGCTTAGTTTACAAGTGGGTTCCTTTAAAAAGTGCACTATCATGAGTTGTCTTGAAGATTTCTATTATGTTACTTCCTGACCTTGGGTTTGGATGATATTTAGTCAAGCTATGTTTTAAGACTATAACAAGCCCTAAAAATTTTTAATATGTATTTTTGATCATTATATGGGGTACTTCATTCACAACCCATCAAGTTGCACCTTATACTTAGAAATTTTTTATGAACAAATCACTCGATGGAAGCTTATGAAATTTGGTAAGAAGAACTTTATTGACATTTTAAAGCTCTATGAATTTTTATGGAACTTTTTGGAAGTATATATGTAGGGGTTGGTTCACAATGTGTTGTTGTCTAAGTAAATGTAATTGAATTTATTTTGATACTTATTAAGCTTGATAAAATGTGATTTTTGTTAAGAGGCCCTTTCTAGTCATACTTGAGGTTCAGTAATTTTGCTACAATTTTCTGATGATTAGCTTTAGTACTTTCTTCTTTACCCATACTTAATGGCTTATTATTGGTTTAATTAATTAGAGGCCAAAAGTTTTATGGAATTCATGAAATTTGCTATTTACTGTTATTCCTCTGTTATCTAGTGTTCATTGTTTTTGGGTGGCCATTAATTGAGAAAATATTATACTTCATGTTCAAATTACCCATGGCCTAACTTTGGAGAAAATTAATTAAATACCAAATTAATTAGGGAAATTATATGTTTTTGGAGATAGGCTAAACATGTCATGCTAGACCCCCAGTAAATATCTTAAGGCTTATGGATGAAAATTTGGAGTACCTCCTATCATGTTTAACATATAGTATATGTTGGCCTACATATAGTAAAACTGTAGAAGATGTGATAGCGTTTGAATTGGGCATATGGGTTGGGGTTAATAGTAAGCTGGTTTGGGTAAAATGAGATTGAGTTCAACATTGGAAGTTGTAATGAGGAAAATGCGGGGTAGACTCGGATTGGGGGGTGCTTGGTATCGACGAAAGATCATCTTTCATGTGGAGAGAGAGGGAGAGGGTCAAAACATACTAGGGTTAGATCCAGAGTAATATTAAAATGGATCAGGAATCAGGTATTAACCAATAACAGTAAATGCCTTACCAAAGGGAGCTTTGGGCTTCAGCACATCGTAGTTCCTAGTGCCCTGTGTGAGCCATTTGCCAGGAATACCTTGGGTAGTCCTGGGCTAACCTAAACCGTAAGAAAAATCAATGTTTAAGAGAAACTAGTATAACTAGGGGTCCATTTCGCACACCCCGGTGTCTCGGGAAGTTAGGTTGGCTCATACGGGCGGTAGGCTCTGTGGTTTTGGTGATGGGCAGGTTAGCCTACCAAGCCGATGGCTCGGCATATCATTGTGACAAACAGGATAGTCTGGGCAGCTTTTGCTCGATTGTTGGTTGTGATGGACGTGTTAGTCCGGGGAGCCATGGCTCGGTGGTTGATACATCATGATTGTATGTGCATAAATTCTAAGGTGGTGGGTCTTTGGTGTTGGAGGGTCGATGAACCAACATCAATATGTTGCCTCGGCAAGTGTGGTTTAGAACTTTGATAATTTAAGTCAAGTGGACCAGCCGGCAAAGAGTACGCAAGAGCTCCTCTTAGTGCACCAATGTTGAGGCGTATGATAGCTCTGACTGTTAGTGAAATTACCAGTTTAGAGGTGGTCGAGGCCCAACCCACTGTTTCTGTTTTCCACTACGGAGGTATCCTGGGTTGTTAGGCTCCAAAAATGGGGAAATAAAGGTCTGTGTGTACAGAGTCGGGTAGTGTATTGCACTTGCATGATTCATGGAATAACATAGCATAGTATAAATCATTGCATTTAAACCTGAAACCCATCGTATAAATTATTATGGCACATTTTATATGATAGGCCCTGCAAAACGACCACTTAGTTTATAAGCTTGCGTGAGCGTGCTTAGAAGCTAAGGTTATTATTCTATGGATATATAAACTACTTGCTTGAAAGCCGACACACCAACGTATAAATTAGTATGAGACATTTTATATGATGGGAGTCTTGCAAAAGATCTCTTAACTTATTAGTTTGTATGGACATTCATATAAGTTAAAGTTACTTATTTCTTAATTTACCTTTCATATACTGACTGCTCTGCTTTACTCTCTATCTTACTGCTAGATCGTACTTTCCTTCATTAGCTGTAAATACATTATAAATAACTGCTAGAATAATTGCACCATCACTTGCCTTATTTATTCTCCACCTTCATTACCTTTCCTTTCCTTCTCCCCGCCCGGTGCCTAGGAGCCATGGGGGGACTGGTAGGGGATGATATGACTTAGTCTTTTAGATTAACGGTTTTCGGACCAAATCATTTTATGGGATCGTGGAGCCCAGCTTGGAGGTGCAGCCCCAGAGGTCGGTATGCTTGGAGACGGGACAGTCTAGCACCTGATTTCAGACAGCTGGGACAATCAGTCTCGTTCGCTAGTAGTTGTTATAGATTTGCTTCCGCGATGAGCGATTTGTAGTGAGGACATTGATGTATCGGGCATGAGTCATATTTCAAGTACTTTTATTATTATAGCTGTGGACTCTCCCTTCGTGGAGGATTTATATGTGATTATTGTTGACATGTGTTAGAGTTTTAATTTCATGTACTCTCATACTTTTACTACTATTCTGTGATCGATATGGCTGGTAGGATCAACATTTTGTAGTGACGACCTTCCCAGACGTGATGGTGTCACCACAAAGCGGCGGTTCTGGGCCTAAGACCCCGTAGTTTAAAAAGAAAAAATGGGGTCTTACATTAGATCCCCGCTAGATCACCTGATCTATAATTCTCTTCCCCGGGATGATTTCTCATGGAATCCTCCCAGGATTCTGACGACCTTCACTGGTTAATTTGCCTCATCACAATAACACAAAATGAGAAAATTATAAAAAGGAATAAAGAAGGTTTAAGATTGAATCTCCCTCAAAAATATTTCTTCGCTAAGCAATGCATGACCGGTGCTAACGATCTTTATTTGGTTACAGGCGATCAACTCAGCATAGTCGTTGTAGTCCTTTTCTTGCCGGAGATTTTCATGCACGAACGGGAGGGAGGAGGCTTTCTCTTCCTTTGATGAAGACGATGAAACGGTGCCCAGAGGTCGCTCCCAAACATAGAAATAATTCATGTCTATCTCAACTCGTCCATCTAAGGAATGAGAAAATGAATGCCTTTTATAAGTCTTTGAAAAACAGGCTACCGTCGGCAGTAAGGCTAGCGCCCGGCGGTAGGTCATTGCATGTCGATGTGACAACTATCCCACATATTTCGAAAAATATTTCAAAAAGATTATTTTCCAATTTTTCATGCTAGTGCAGCGTAGTACCCAACTATCTCCTAACACTAGATCAAGCGTCTTGACAAATACATCTCGACAATCGTTGAGTGAGCTAGCGCTGCATGGTAGGAAGCTAAGGCTGCGCGGTAGTTTCCAAAGCTCTTGTTCAAGTGAAATCCAGAGGCTAGCATGGGCGGTAGTACTAGCGCCACGAGGTAGGATACAGAGTGCGTATTCGGGTTGAAACCAGTCAGGCTAGTGTATGGTGATAGCGCTAGCGCGCGACGGTAGGTCACTTAATGGTGTTGTTCGCTTCACTTGAACCTGTAAACCTGCATGATATAACAAACACAAAATGTGATCAGATACAACATGAGAATTGATATTATCAAACTAAGGATATGTGAACTGTCGGTTCCAAAAAACTCCCCCTTTTGAAAATATCAAATCCCTTTTATGAGATATAATAGATGAGATGCATGATATTGTGCAAATAAAAAATCAGCTTTAAATGATCAGGTTTCAGGTTACTTGTAACTAACCCTACACACACGCTCCCCCTATATACAACTCTACTTGCTCCCCATATCTACATGCACATTGTTCAACAAGCTCCCCCGACATGTGATCTTCCCTAGCATATGACTCATGAACATTGTAGTCTCCCCGATTTTGATATTATCGAAAGGGGTGGGCTAGATCGAAATATGGCCATATGCATGTACGAGAGAAAAATGTAGTTTAAATAAACGTGATAAAGATCAAACAATGCACGTTATAAAGTAAATATAGAATAAAACATAATAGGGGTGACCAAACATAAATCAGAGAATATAATTCATACGTGTCAAATATATGAGCGGAGTACACACAAGAAATTAATATAAGTATTCTGAGTAAAAAGAATTAGACAACATAGTGAAACAAAGTACAAAATGATTTGGAGTACAATGCTAAGAGATTTATAGAGCTAAGACATTTAGAACATTATAAAAGTCAAGAATAGAAATCGTGTACTAGTACCTATATGTTATAGACATGTAGGGCAGTTTCAGACCAATTCTTATGCATGGAAGCGTTAGATAGAGCAATGTTATGTGTACGTGTTGCATTAAAAGATCTCTGATAATGACGGCGCCCTGGCTGTGAAGTTAAATACCGGTCCTACGAACCCAACGACTAAGTCAAAATCATAGTATGAAAGTCGAAAATGAGTCACGATTTTTTTCCACAGTTAATGACAAAAAAACTTGACAATCGCGATTAAAATTATATACTTCAATTTTCTACAGTCAAAAAATTCTACACTCTGGCGATCTCGAAATTCAGTCGACTTGACCAAATGGACACGAAATCACACTAACGACGACGCATCGTTATCTGTGCGTTAATGTAACGTCGTTACATCATTATTATGCCAAAAAAGATTAAAATTATTCATCAAATATTCAGCGGTGTCACATCCACCCCCCCCCTAAAGAGAAGTTTCGTCCTGAAACCTGAAACATAATACGAACTTAAGAGATATAAAGGGACAGAGCAAAATTTTGGTAGATATAAATACTCACTGAAAAAAATCTTGGAGAAAAGGTATGGATGAGGTTCATTCATGTAATATTCTAATTCCCAAGTCACACTCTTGATGTCCTGATTCTGCCAAAGTTCCTTAACCTTACGAATCATATTCTTCCGCAAAACTCGATCCTGCCTTTCTAGAATACAGACATGTAGTTCGACATAAGAAAGATTTGGCAGCAATAAGGGCACAGAGTCAAGAACATGACGATCATTAGGCACACACTTTCTCAACTGGCTCATATGATGCACATCATGAATACCAGGGAAAGTAGAAGGCAATTCCAGCTTATAAGCAGAAACACCGGTGCGCTCAACAATCGGGAAAGGTCTCATATTCTTTGCGGTCCAACTTGTGGTTCCTTCCAAATCTCATAACACCCAGCATCGGAGAAAATTTCAAGTAAACCATGTTCTTATCTACGAACTCCAGATCAACCCTTTACCGATTGACATACTTCTCATAACGCCCTTGATCCACACGAAGTTTCTCACGAATGTGCAACAAAACTATACTCAGCTCTTTCAGGGCTTCAAGGCCTAATAATGGTCTTTCACCAACCTCAGCCCAAAACATGGGAGTTCGACAACACCTCCAATACAAAGCTTCAAAGGGTGCCATCTACAGAATCTCTTGATAGTTGTTGTTGCAAGAAAACTCAATAGGTCCATGATGCTTGTCCATGGCTCCACCATGGTCCAGAATATAACATCTAATCATGTCTTCCAAAATTTGATTCACTCTTTCTGTTTAACATGCATTTGCGGATAATAAGTGGTAAAATACCAAAGGTCAGTGCTCAAAGCTCCCTACAAGCTTTGCAAAAAACGAGACATATATCTGGAATCCCAATCTGATGACCTCATCCAAATAAAGCTCTGATATTTTCTCCTTAGAATAGTGAATCTTAAAGGGTACGAAGTTAGCACACTTCGTCAATCTATAAACAATCACCAACACAGAATCATTCTCTCGGGGAGACCTCGGCAGACCGATAATGAAATCCATAGAAATACTCTCTCACTTCCAGCATGGAATATCTAAAGGTGTTAACTTACCTCCAAGACTTCTATGATCTGCCTTAACATGCTGGCATGTATAACATTTTGATACGAACTTTGTGATATCATTCTTTATACCTAACCACCAAACAATCTGCTTCAAATCTCGATAGAACTTCATAGAACATGGATGATAGGCAATATCAGAACCATATGCTTCATCAAAAATCTTTGCCTAAAAATCCTCAATTGTGGGAATGCAATATCTACCCCTGTACTTTAAGGTACCATCACCATCTATAAAGAAGTTTGGTAGTTCTCACCTTTCAACTCTTCTCTGAATATGCTGCAAATCTGGATCATCTTTATGATCTAGTTTCATAAGAGTAACCCATGAAGACTCTTCAATTTCTAAGCTAGTTAACCTAGCGCTACTTCTGATGGTTATGTTCATCAATAAGAACCTCTCCTCCAAAGATTGCACAGAAAGACCAAAGACATGCGTGACTTTTCTTCTCAAGGCATCGACCACCATATTTGCCTTGTCCGGATGATAAAGAATATCAACGTCATAGTCTGCGACATTGTAACACCTCCATTCCTCATTTGGAATATAACAGGGTGTCCAGCCGGGGCTCCACGCCATATTTCACAAACAAACGGCGGAATTACGTATGAATATTAAAATCGCGCTCTACTCGCGTCCTAACTCAAAGCACTCTAGCGAAAGCATTTTAAGTTATGCGAACTCAATAGAATGAATGTCCACTGAATATATAAACCACACATTTATATATGTCACTAGGAATGTATATAAATACACAAACGCTCATGACCTTAAGGCCCTAAATATTTCTCTTTACAAATATATGGCTTCATACATCGGCACACAGGCCGGCCACACATGAAATCCAAGACTTCGCACGGCCTTCAGGGGCCTTTAAGCAGCAAGGGCTTCAACCCGCTCAATCCAATCCAACCCATCAGCACCTGCAGTTAGACATCCACCCCAAGAGCGGTAAACAAAGCAACGGTCAACATTCATTGACTAATTATAATGACACTACCACTTACCCGGGGCAGTGGTTCCTTCCCTGTATGCAACGCAATTATAACATATACATATCACACAAAGTATCACAACAATATCACAAGCGCCTGCCTCCTCCAGATGCTCTGTGCGCTCAGGGCACATTACAGTGGGCCGGACTGATTGGCCCCACCACCGAGCAGAGGTTTTTAACTTGTTGGTTGGGCGGTCCTAGTTTACCAACATGCATGATGGGGATATTCCATAAATCTTACTCATAGGTGCTAACCTCATGGTAAACTTGAGCATTTAGATCATACTTAGATCATCTCACCACTATGGTGCAGCAAGCCGGGTCGGGGCCTCATCCGACAATTCATTGTCACTAATCGATCTCTCACAACACAGGTCCAGGTCAGCCTTTTCCCGTTGCTCAATTCGTCAATAGCACAGATCTTAACGCAGGTCAGCATTCCCTTTCCTACTTCCCACACAACTCTCGCAGAGCTGCTTCCCAATTCAAAACACACAATCCAAGGGCTCATCCCGAGCTTTCTAGGTATTCACCATTAATAAGCATCCATATAATACACGGAGTCTTCTCCAGCTCACAACCTAAATATCACCAATCCAGACTACCCGTCCGGATGGGGTTCACACAGCATGTTTATATCGTACCACACACTTCTGGCTCTAGATGCAGACTCAACTTGGAATCACTTATGCTGTCCACTACTTGTTGGACGATTCCAAGCTTATGCATAAATCAGGACATTACTTATCTAAGAAGGAGATCAGTACCCTTGACGATTTCTTTGGATCCATGAACTAGCCGGATGGAAATCACTGCCATGGCATTGCCTCCATGAATCTGAACTCGGCTCTCTATTCAGAACTCAGAAGCTCCTCCGGCATCCGTATCGACTCTCCCCTTCCTTCCTTGCTCTCCCTTCTCTCAACTTCTTTGAGAAAGAGAAAAGGCTAAAGATGAATGAAGATTTTTGATCCACTATCAGCCTTATAATAGCGGGGAAGGGCCTGGACCCTTGGATCCAAGATGAAGGAAATGAACGGCCACGATTTTCCAAGAAATATATATTTTTGGGCTGACATGGCGTTTGACATGCCCGTGTCACAGTCCGTGTTCGTTAAGCGGCAAAGGAACCGACTAAAACCCGACGAGGACACGGGGTTAGACATGCCTTTGTTATCCTTGACACGCCCGTGTCACACAGTACACGCATGTGTGGCATGGCGTTTTCCTCAATCGACACAGGACTAAGAACATCCCGAAGAGAACACAGGTTCCCGACACGCCCTTGTTGATGTTGACACGACCGTGTCAACCAGAACATGGCTGTGTTCACTATCTCGAGTGCATTTTGTCGACCACTTGAGAAGTTCATCGACCAGAGGAGGCCACGGCCTAGGAGAAGCCCGTGTCCCAAGCCATGTGGCTCACTCGAGACACACTCGAGGCCCACTCAAGATCCACCCTAGATCCACTCGAGTGCACAGAGCTGGACACAACTTTGAACACGTCTGTGTCCCAGGTCGTGTCACCCAGCCTGAACCCAAATTTGTGGATTTGTGGTGTTACAACCCTCCCTTCTTTACAAGAAATTTCGTCCCGAAATTTAGCTCAACTGGAAACACCAACATAGCTTGACCTTTTTGGCACCTTGACCAAATGATCACCTTGATCAAACAAGTTGTTAACAAACACATCATCATCCAACATACAACATAGAGTTTATTACAAAAGTAACTCTTCAGTTTACTTCCGCTCATCCGCATTTCTCATAATTTGTTTTAATGCCTCCTGTACTTCCAAACTAAAAACTCGAGGCTGCTATACTTCACAGATTGAGCTTTGCGGCTCCTGTAATTCAAGATTGTATACTCGAGGTTGCGTCTGGGATGCAGATGACTCGATCATTGCTTTAATCTTTTCTTCATAAGACTCACCTGTCTTTTTCTCACCTTTTGCTGGGCCACTCCAACAATCACGAGTGATATGTCCCTGTTTCCTGCATTTAAAATATGTACATGTTTCAACACGTTCTTGTCCATATGTTGCTCTCGAAGAAACAGTCGAAGGAGTTGGTTCAGCAGGTCTGAACCTCTTCTTGTCTCGTCTCGTAAACTCTGATTGTTCCGACTGTTAAACATTGAATTACAGCTTTTCCATTACCAAGTTCTTCTTATCCTGCACCTGTTTCAAACCTTTCTCTAGCACTCGGGCTGTATCTACTAATGCTTGGAAGCCTTGGTTCACCGAACTCGGGAGTGCCAACCTCAGCTCATCACGTAGTCCCTCATAGAATCTATTCGTCTTCCATGCCTCCTCAGTGAAAGTAGACCTTGCATAGCGCCCCAGCCTGGTAAAATCATGCAGGTATGTATCAACACTACTCTCACCATGCACCAGACATTGGAACTCTTTTCCATAGCAATTCGCTGCGACACTGGCAAGTACTTGGGCAGAAATAATCGTGAGAATTCTTCTATCGATATCTTCTTTAATCCTCGACCTGAAAGTGTTGCAATTCCACTTCATCCCACCAACGCCTCGCGTCTCCTTCCAGTACAAAAGAGGCTCAGGTAACTCTCTGCTCCTCCGTAGTCATGATTGCTATCAGGATCTTCTTCACTCATGCAAGACAATCTTCAGCTTGCGTTGGGGAACCCACCCTACAAAATGTAGGTGGATGAAAATCCATAAACCGCTTCAGTTGCTCATATGTTGCTTTCTCATCAACCAGAGCTTCAACACGCTCTTACCTTGCACCAAGTCGTACTGGCACCCCTGCAGGCCTTGCCTGCCCAGTAGGCTGTGCATGTAATACTGCAAGCACCGTTTCAGTAAACACACGTATGATCTCCGCCGATGGAGGAGGTATAGGCACCTCATATAGTGCCGCACTCTCATCAGACTGCTCAGGCTCAGACTGCCCACCACCACTCCTTATCACCTATCAATGTACAAAACATCATTAACAGCCATTCCACAATGGTAAATGTACATTGGTGACACGCTTATGATACTCACGTGCAAATATTACATTCGTAGTGGACATTCTTGAGTTCAATTATGTTCTCCCTCCCAAAAATTGAAACCTGGCTCTGATACCACTTTATAACGCCTCCATTCATCATATGGAATATAACGGTGGGTCCAGCCGATGCCCTACACCATATTTCAAAAACAAACGGCGGAATTATGTATAAATATCTAAATCGCGCTCTACTCGCATCCTAACTCAAAGCATTCTAGTGAAAGCATTTTAAGTTATGAGAACTCAACAGAACGAATGTCCACTGAATATATAAACCATACATTTATATATGTCACCAGGAATGTATACAAATACACAAACGCTCATGGCCTTAAGGTCTTACATGTTTCTCTTTACAAATATATGGCTTCATACATCGGCACGCAGGACGGCCACACATGAAATTCAAGACTTTCATGGCCTTCAAGGGCCTTTAAGCAGCAAGGGCTTCAACCCACTCAATCAAATCCAACCCGTCAGCACCTGCAGTTAGACATCCACCCCAAGAGCTGTAAACAAAGCAGCTGTAACGCCCCCGGTTTTTCTTTGTTTTGTTTGATATTGGATTGGCGTTACGATGACGCATTTCCGGCCCTTCGCCGTTGTAGAGCGCGGTCCTAGCTCTGTAGGTTCCTTGTGTAGCCTGGTTGTAGCCAGTTGGCAAGTTTCCCCAGCTAGCCGGAGTCTGTTTTGGTGACTCGGTTGGGCCTCTTAGGGAAATGCTTGTGTTTTGGCTGCTTCGGGAGGTGTTGCCCGAGTGTGCGATCGTCGTATGTTGCCTTCGACCTCACCGTTGTTTTGGTTTTGGTTTTCGTCGAGATCCGGGATCGTTTGCTTTCAGGTCGTTTCGACGTTCATCTTTGGTTAGCTGTAATGTTTGTAATGTTTGTTGTGCTGTGCGTGGTCAGTTATGGCTGAGCTTGTAGGCTGGTGCCTTGTCTCTTGTTTGCTAGCTGTTAGCAGGTTTCTTTTTCTGTGTATGTTTGGGTGACACAGCCGGGGTCACGCCCGTGAACCGGGGCCTGTCATGCTCGGGTAGAGCTCCAGTTTCTCTGGTTGACGAATTTTTGGTCGACGGGGTTTTTTTTTAGGAACACGGCCGTGACACGGGCGTGTCACGGGCGTGTCCCCCTTCGGTTCGTCGAGCTGCGCTTGATGGTCGTTAGGTGGTGTTTTAGTGAGAACACGGCCGTGTCACGGGCGTGTCGTGTCGGACACGGGCGTGACACGGGGGCGTGTCTCTGTGTTCGACGATCGGTGCTCCATGATCGTCGGGCGGTGTTCGGGTTGGTACACGGCCGGTGACACGGGCGTGTCACAGGGCATGTCCCTTGGTTCGTCGAGCGGAGATCGACGGTGCTCGAGTGGGTAGGTGCGTGAGTACACGCCCCGTGACACGGGCGTGTCGGGCCGTGTCACGGGCATGTCTGGGGGGCGTGTCCCGTGTTTTCGTCGAGTAGAGATCGACGTTCGTCGAGTGTGTTAGTACACGTCCCGTGACACGGGCGTGTCGGGCCGTGTCACGGGCGTGTCTTGGGCGTGTTCCGTACTTTTTCTCCTGAAATCATCTTTTGTTGCCGTGAACTGTTTTTCCTCCTCATTTTCATCGTTCCCGAGTCTAGAGAGCTTCCAGCGGAAGGGTTTTGAGAGGAGGCGGTGGTTGTTTTGGCCAGCGATTTCGGGAGGGTTAGAGCCCGTTTTTATCGTGTAATAGCGGATTCGGCTTGCTCTCGGCTAGATCTTCCCTTCCATGTAAGTTTTTCTTGATTTAGGGTTCGATTCCAGGAATTGTTAATATCTGATTTCTTTTCTTTCCTCAAGTTTCAGCTTTGTCTTCTAGGTGGCCGATCTTGCCGCCGGAGCCAAGCTGTGGTGCGGCTGTTGTTTTTTTCCAAAGAGGTAGAGGCAAGTGGCCCCTTGCCCTTGCCAAATTTATTTCTAACCCATGATCTGTTTTCATTTCTTGTGCAAAAGCTCTGTTCTCTTTGTTTTTCCTCCCTAGGGCAGCAGGTTGAGTTATTACATCAAGATTTTAATCAAGTGCTGATCCTTTATTTCTTTTTTTCTGGAATTTTAATCAATGTTCTCTTTTTGTCGGAGGTTTGGTGTTCAGTGGGTAGCTAGAGTTAGGGTGAGGCTGCGGTAGAGGTGGTTCAGGTTTGGTTGCGATAGTCCCGAGTAGTTGGGACAGAACGGAGGGTTGGGATTAAATTTCCAACTCTCTGCTTGCTCGCAATGAGAGAGCTTAGGCTGCGATTTTTAACGAGACTTACGTTTACCCTAAGTGGAAGGCGCTGACAGTGTCGAGTGGGCTCGACATTTCTGTCCTAGGTTCGTGTGTTTCCTTAGGGTTGTTAGTGTGACTTTTCCCTTTCTCTAGGTGTGGTATTGGGTGTTCGGCTAATTTTGCTTGCCGACTCTTGGGTTGTGGCAGGTGGTGGAGTTTTTAGTGGTCTCTAGAGGGGTGGATTTTGATGTGGAGAGCTGTGGCCACCGCCTTTTTGCCCCGGTTTGGGTTGGTGTGTGGGACCCTAAAGCTGACACCGGTGACCCCTTAGCCCTTTTTGGATCTGATTTCGGTTATGTATTCAGATCCATGTTTTGACCACTGCCACTTACCCACGTATTAGGAATGTTAGACTCTTTCGTTGAGCGTGTTACTTTTGTTGCTCGCACTTGGTGTGCTTTGCTGTGCTTTAGACAGTGCTCTTTTCTTACTGTTATGCCCTTTCTTTTGCTTATAGCAGCTTGTTGTCGGGTTGGTAAACCCTTCTTTTTGCTCTTAACTCTAATGCTTTATTTACACTTTTGCTTATTTCCTTGCTGAGGTGTTCTTTTCTTGAATGCCTCAGGTCCAGGTTGTAGCCGGTTCAGCGGCTAGTTCTTTTGGAGGGGCTGGTTTGCGGCCTCTTGGGTAGCTGAGGCAGCTGATCCCGATTTTGTGAGGTAGTTCCTGACCTTTCTGTATAGACATACACACTCACCAGTGGGTTCGTGTCAGGTTGTTGGCGCCCAATGGTGGTTTCTTGCGATGCTGGGTATGAACTTAAACTGCTGCCTTTTTGCCTATTTGTGGTTGTTTACTTGCTTCTGGGAAGGATTTATGCTAGGATGCATGTTAGATATTTTAAAACTCTAAAAGCATTATTATATGTAGTTCATGCATAGCATATTTATAAACAAAGACACTATATTTCCTTAGCGTAAAAAGACTACCTTTTGTATCTATTATATTCACTTAGAGTCGTGCATAACATGAGTTGTCCCTCGGGGACACTTATGCTCACTAGGGTGTCAACTTAATTGAACCAAACTATTTTCTGCTGCGTATACTTATATTTTAATTGTGGACTAGATGATCCACCGTGCCGAGGGATACAGCCCTTCAACATAACTGATTTCCTTTCATAATTAATCAACGATTTTCCTTAAAATTTAAGGTGTGAAGTTTTTCCTGAGCGTGTGCAGTTATTCCCTGCACGACGTGGCATCACGGCACGCATTTTCTCTAGCTCTGATATGATTTTATCGTTGAGAAAATGCGGGTTGTGACAGTTGGTATCAGAGGGAGGTTGCTTGACAAATGGTCAGGCAACCTTTCCCTTGTTTGCATTTGTGGTTAGCGTCATACCATACACACACCGATATGTCATCAGCACGTCTTGGATAAAGCACGAACACTACACTCATGAGCATAAAGAAGTATACGAGGCATATTATGTAGTATTGGATGCATAATATGTGTTTGTATATGGATCCACCATAGGAGGCAACATGTGTGGGTTATGTAGTATGGGATGCATAACCTCACCACATGAATGCGTCTAGCACGTTTTCTTTTTTCGTTGCATGGGAATGTTTTGTAGTATGGGATGCATAACATTTTCATGTGTACGCCGCCCATGGCATGCATTAAGGCCTTTTTTTTAGAATGCATAGCACATCATGCATAGCATAACATTTCATAAGCACAACGTGTTAATCTAAAGATTTGCAATATAACATATGTACACACATGGTTTTGAGTCAAAAGAAAAATACAAATACATGCATTCATGGTTTAGGCACCTGAGTTAGTATGATGGTGGTGAACCATCTTAGGTTAAGCATAACATCATCATGATAAAACAACTCCCAGAGCAAGTTTTGCAGTTGAAATTCATATTTAAGTGTGTTTGTCTATACCGGGTAGTTTTATTCTAGCTGTTGGGCTAAGTTTAGTCTAAAGCTTGTGCGATTATAGGATGGTGAGACGTCCTGCAACGAGGTCGACCCCCCAATCCGAGGGTGAGACGTCAGGAGCACAGAGCGAGGCGTTGGTAGAAAACCTGCGGCAGAGTAATGAGACCCTATCGAGGCAGGTGGTGGCTATGCAGGCTCAGATTCAGTCCCTTGTGGCAGTGGTGGCGGGACAGGCCCCGAGAGTTCCGGACCCCGCCGAGGGGGTAGCTGTTCCTGCCCCTCCTGCTCCTCCCGTGCCTTTGGTTGTGGTGCCCCCGGAGATGGCGTTTATATCCCAGTTTCAGCGACTGAGACCCCCTACTTATGATGGGCAAGCAGATTTCATGATTTTGGATGACTGGCTGATTACTATTGAGGAGATGTTCTCTTATTCGGGGATTACGGATGATCAGAGAGTGATGCTCGCTGCCTACCAGCTCAAGGGCTTAGCAAAGAATTGGTGGTTGAGGGAGAAGGAGAGCTTGGTGGCAGGATACTCTTGGGAGTCATTTAAAGGGATGTTGTTGAGTAAGTTTTTGCCTTCAGTCGAGATGGACCGGCTGATGAATGACTTCCTCCATTTGAAGCACAGGAAACTCACGGTCAGTGAGTATGAGATTGAGTTTAGTAAGTTGAGTCGGTTTGCTCCTGGTCTGGTGAGTGTTGAAGCAGACCGAGTTAAGCGATTTCTGGGTGGACTAAGAAGCGACATTCAGCAGTTAGCGAATGCCTACGGCGCAGTCAGTTATGCCAGCGTGGTCGAAGCTGCCTTGAGGGTTGAGGCCATTGAGAATGCCAAGAATAAAGGTCAGCAGTTGTGGAAAGATAAGCGAAAGTCCGGTGGAGGGAAGAGCCCTCAGGAACCCGATGCAGTCTCGAGAAAGAGGAGCAAAGAGGTTTGTAGTTTCTGTGGCCGACCAGGCCACCCCTTTGAGAAGTGTTTCAAAAGGTTTGGAGCGCAGAAGAAGGATCAGGTGCACGCAATTCAGGGTGCTCCCAGAGGAGACTTGGTGTGTGCCTTGTGTGGAAGGAAGGGTCATGAGGCTGCCCGTTGCTGGTCGAGAGATAAAGTCTGTTTTTAGTGTGGGCTGAAGGGTCATCTCAAGACAAAGTGCCCCCAGCTCCAGCCTGTTCTGCAGCCAGTTCCCCTCCAGGCTTTGCCACCGCCTCAGCAATTGGATAGAGGAAAGGGGAAGCTGAATGTGCTTTCGGCAGACGAAGCGCAGACTTCGACCCAGGTTATCTCAGGTATGACTTCTCCTCAGTCGTTTCATTATGATCCCTTTGTGGTAGTAGTTTTCGTTTTAGCGTTTGTTTCCTTAGATGCGTGCGCTATTTGTAGGATGATTTAAGGTAAAGAACCGCTGGGCGCGCGTTCTCTTCGATTCAGACGCTACCCTCTCGTTTGTGGCTAGAGCCTTCGTGGAGCGGTTCAGTTTGGGCCTAGATCATGTTGGTGGTGCCTTTTGCGTTAAGTTACCCTCCGGTGACTCTGTGGTTACGGTCCTGGGTGTCCTTGATTGTCCGATTTTGTTGGGGGATTTTCTAGCCAAGGCAGATCTGAAGGTGATTGACCTGGAGGACTTTGATGTTATCTTGGGCATGGATTGGTTGTCAAGGTACGATGTTGTGATCCAGTGCAAGGGTAAGCGCTTGGACTTCATCAAGGACAATGGTCAGCCAGGGAGCGTTTATGGATATTCTCTCCAGGAGTCTCTAGTTATTTCGGCGGTGCGTGCTCGGAAGTTGCTTGATTCTGGTTGTTCTGCCTGTGTGGTCTCTTTGGTAGGGACTGTCGTTAGAGTGCCGTGTTTGCAAGAGATCCCTGTGGTGTGTGACTTCTCCGATGTGTTTCCTGATGATCTTCCGGGTCTTCCACCTGATCGAGATGTCGAGTTTGCTATAGATTTGGAGCCAGGCACGCGTCCTATTGCCAAGGCGCCGTACCGGATGGCCCCGCGAGAGCTGGAAGAGTTGCAAATTCAGCTGGATGAGATGTTGGCAAAAGGGTTCATTAGGCTGAGTTCTTCACCATGGGGTGCACCAGTGCTGTTCGTTAAAAGGAAGGATGGGTCGATGAGGCTATGCATCGACTATAGAGAACTGAACAAGGTTACTATTAAGAACAGGTACCCTTTGCCTCGGATTGACGATCTGTTTGACCAACTACGTGGTAGTGCCGTGTTTTCCAAGATAGATCTTCGTTCGGGCTATCACCAGTTGAGGATTCGGGAGTCAGATGTTCCGCGGACGGCGTTCCGCTCTCGTCATGGGCATTTTGAGTTTTTAGTTATGTCATTTTGTTTGACTAATGCGCCCTCAGCTTTTATGGATCTGATGAATAGAGTTTTCAAGGACTTCCTGGAGAAGTTTGTGATTGTCTTCATAGATGATGTTTTGGTGTATTCTAAAGATGCGAAGGAGCATGATCGGCATCTGCGACTGGTCTTGGCGACTCTGAGAGACCATAAGCTATACGCCAAGCTGAGAAAATGCGAATTTTGGTTGCCTCAAGTTTCTTTTCTCGGCCACGTGGTGAATAAGGAGGGAATATCGGTGGACCAAGAAAAGATCGCTGCTGTTATGGAATGGGCGAGGCCTGTTTCTCCCAAAGAGATCAGAAGCTTCTTGGGCTTGGCTGGATATTATAGGAGATTTGTAGAGGGATTCTCTACTTTGTCTGCGCCGTTGACCAGGTTGACGCAGAAGAATGCAGCCTTCATATGGGATGGCAAGTGTGAGGAGGCTTTTGAGGAATTAAAAAGAAGGTTATGTTCAGCTCCAGTTTTGTCTTTGCCTACTGAAGATAGTGAGTATGATATATATGTGGACGCGTCGCACGTCGGTCTGGGCTGTGTTTTGATGCAGGGCGGGAAGGTGATTGCGTACGGGTCGAGGCAGCTAAAGACTCATGAGAGGAATTACCCTACGCATGACCTGGAGTTTGCAGCTGTGATCTATGCGTTGAAATTGTGGAGGCATTTGCTTTATGGCGCGCAGTGCAAGATTTTCACGGATCATAAGAGTTTGAAATATGTCTTCACTCAGAAAGAGTTGAATCTGCGCCAGCGGCGGTGGTTGGAGTACGTGGCCGACTATGATGTAGAAATCCAGTATCATCCGGGTAAGGCAAATGTGGTGGCCGATGCCCTAAGTCGGAAGTCAGGGAAGATTTTCAATCTCTCCGCCGAGCGTCTTGTGGAAGAGTTTCTGTTGATGGACATTTCTGTGGGAAGCTGCGATTCGCAGAGTAGCTTGGCAGTGGCAAAACCTTCGTGGATTGCGCTTACGCGACTGCATCAGAAGGATAATCCCGATCTTTTGCATTTGTACCTTCGAGCTGAAAAAGGTGAATTACCAGATTTCTCTATAGATGATGCGGGTACCTTGAAGTATCGTGGCAGGTTTTGCATTCCCGTAGTTGGGGATATCCGGGATATGGTGTGCAGAGAAGCCCACGGATCTTGTGTTGCCTTCCATCCAGGGTCTACCAAAATGTACCATGATTTAAAGCAGATTGCGTAGTGGTATGGGATGAAGAAGGACATAGCCAGATTTGTTTCTGAGTGCTTCACTTGTAGGCATGTGAAGGCCGACCATGGGAGGCCGGGTGGCAAGCTAACTCCCTTAGAGATTCCGATGTGGAAGTGGGAGAGTATCTCGATGGATTTCATCACAGGCTTACCGAGATCTCCTAAAGGGCATGATTCAGTTTGGGTGATCGTAGACAGATTGACGAAGAGTGCTCACTTCGTACCATTTAAGATCGATTATCCGATGAGGAAGATTGCCGAGCTGTATTTGGATGAGGTTATTAGATTGCATGGTGTACCCGTGAGTATCATATCGGATCGAGACTCCAGGTTTATGTCTCGTTTTTGGAAGAGCCTTCAAGAAGGGTTGGGTACAGATTTGAGATATTCCACAGCTTATCATCCCCAGACCAATGGTCAGACAGAGCGAGTAAATCAGATTGTGGAAGATATGATCCGATGTTATATTCTGGAGCACGGAGGAGCGTGGGATGAGCGCTTGCGGCTTATGGAATTTGCGTATAACAATAGTTATCAAGAAAGCTTGCAAATGGCTCCTTTCGAAGCTTTATATGGGAGGCGCTGCAGGACTCCCTTGTTTTGGGCTGAGGTTGGCGAGAGACCTTTGTTGGGTCCAGAAGCACTCGAGGAGATGGAAACTGCTGTGAAGCTTATTCGGGAAAAGCTTCGGATAGCCCAGGAGAGATATGAGAAAAATGCCAATCGGCGTAGATCGGATTTGGAGTTTTTGGTGGGGGACTCCGTGTTCTTAAAAGTCTCCCCGTTGATCGGTGTCAAGCGTTTTGGCAAGAATAGGAAGTTGGACCCGAGGTTCGTGTGGCCGTTTTCGATTGTTGAGCGGATTGGGATATCAGCTTATAGGCTGGCTTTGCCCGCAAATTTCCCGGGCGTGCATAATGTCTTCCACGTCAGTCAGCTGCGGAAATGTGTCACGAATGGCAGACAGGTTTTGGATTCTGTGCCTCAGTTGGAGCCGAATCTTTCTTATGTGGAGGTGCCTGTCCGCATTCTGGATTCTCAGGTTCGTGCGCTGCGGAAGAAGTCTATTCCGATGGTTAAAGTTTTATGGAGGAATCAGGATGTAGAAAGCGCGACTTGGGAATTGGAGTCGGCTATGAGGGAGGCTCACCCTCATCTGTTTCCCTGAGCTTGTGCCTGGTGTGTTCTGTTTTATTTGTATTTATATAGTCCTTTCTTGGCTCTTTCCCTCTCCTTCTTCATAGGAGTGTTGTTGTGAGTAAAGTTTCGGGGCGAAACTTTCTTTTAGGGAGAGTGGCTGTAACGCCCCCGGTTTTTCTTTGTTTTGTTTGATATTGGATTGGCGTTATGATGACGCATTTCCGGCCCTTCGCCATTGTAGAGCGCGGTCCTAGCTCTGTAGGTTCCTTGTGTAGCCTGGTTGTAGCCAGTTGGCAAGTTTCCCCAGCTAGCTGGAGTCTGTTTTGGTGACTCGGTTGGGCCTCTTAGGGAAATGCTTGTGTTTTGGCTGCTTCGGGAGGTGTTGCCCGAGTGTGCGATCGTCGGATGTTGCCTTCGACCTCACCGTTGTTTTGGTTTTGGTTTTGGTCGAGATCCGGGATCGTTTGCTTTCAGGTCGTTTCGACATTCATGTTTGGTTAGCTGTAATGTTTGTAATGTTTGCTGTGCTGTGCGTGGTCAGTTGTGGCTGAGCTTGTAGGCTGGTCCCTTGTCTCTTGTTTGCTAGGTGTTAGCAGGTTTCTTTTTTCTGTGTATGTTTGGGTGACACGGCTTGGGTCACGCCCGTGACCTGGGGCGTGTCATGCTCGGGTAGAGCTCCCGTTTCTCTGGTCGACGAATTTTTGGTCGACGGGGTTTTTTTTAGGAACACGGCCATGACACGGGCGTGTCACGGGCGTGTCCCCCTTCGGTTCGTCGAGCTGCGCTCCATGGTCGTTAGGCGGTGTTTTAGTGAGAACACGGCCGTGTCACGGGCGTGTCGTGTCGGATACGGGCGTGACACGGGGGCGTGTCTCTGTGTTCGACGATCAGTGCTCCACGATCGTCGGGCGGTGTTCGGGTTGGTACACGGCCGGTGACACGGGCGTGTCACAGGGCGTGTCCCTTGGTTCGTCGAGCGGAGATCGACGGTGGTCGAGTGGGTAGGTGCGTGAGTACACGCCCCGTGACACGGGCGTGTCGGGCCGTGTCACGGGCGTGTCTGGGGGGCGTGTCCCGTGTTTTCGTCGAGTAGAGATCGACGTTCGTCGAGTGTGTTAGTACACATCCCGTGACACGGGCGTGTCGGGCCGTGTCACGGGCGTGTCTTGGGCATGTTCCGTACTTTTTCTCCTGAAATCATCTTTTGTTGCCGTGAACTGTTTTTCCTCCTCATTTTCATCGTTCCCGAGTCTAGAGAGCTTCCAGCGGAAGGGTTTTGAGAGGAGGCGGTGGTTGTTTTGGCCAAAGATTTCGGGAGAGGTTAGAGCCCGTTTTTCTCGTGTAATAGCGGATTCGGCTTGCTCTCGGCTAGATCTTCCCTTCCATGTAAGTTTTTCTTGATTTAGGGTTCGATTCCAGGAATTGTTAATATCTGATTTCTTTTCTTTCCTCAAGTTTCAGCTTTGGTCTTCTAGGTGGCCGATCTTGCCGCCGGAGCCAAGCTGTGGTGCGGCTGTTGTTTTTTTCCAAAGAGGTAGAGGCAAGTGGCCCCTTGCCCTTGCCAAATTTATTTCTAACCCATGATCTGTTTTCATTTCTTGTGCAAAAGCTCTGTTCTCTTTGTTTTTCCTCCCTAGGGCAGCAGGTTGAGTTATTACATCAAGCTTTTAATCAAGTGCTGATCCTTTATTTCTTTTTTTCTGGAATTTTAATCAATGTTCTCTTTTTATCGGAGGTTTGGTGTTCAGTGGGTAGCTAGAGTTAGGGTGAGGCTGCGGTAGAGGTGGTTCAGGTTTGGTTGCGATAGTCCCGAGTAGTTAGGACGGAACGGAGGGTTGGGATTAAATTTCCAACTCTCTGCTTGCTCTCAATGAGAGAGCTTAGGCTGCGATTTTTAACGAGACTTACGTTTACCCTAAGTGGAAGGCGCTGACAGTGTCGAGTGGGCTCGACATTTCTGTCCTAGGTTCGTGTGTTTCCTTAGGGTTGTTAGTGTGACTTTTCCCTTTCTCTAGTGGTGGTATTGGGTGTTCGGCTAATTTTGCTTGCCGACTCTTGGGTTGTGGTAGGTGGTGGAGTTTTTAGTGGCCTCTAGAGGGGTGGATTTTGATGTGGAGAGCTGTGGCCACCGCCTTTTTGCCCCGGTTTGGGTTGGTGTGTGGGACCCTAAAGCTGCCACTGGTGACCCCTTAGCCCTTTTTGGATCTGATTTCGGTTATGTATTCAGATCCATGTTTTTACCACTGCCACTTACCCACGTATTAGGAATGTTAGACTCTTTCGTTGAGCGTGTTACTTTTGTTGCTCGCACTTGGTGTGCTTTGCTGTGCTTTAGACAGTGCTCTTTTCTTACTGTCATGCCCTTTCTTTTGCTTATAGCAGCTTGTTGTCGGGTTGGTAAACCCTTCTTTTTGCTCTTAACTCTAATGCTTTATTTACACTTTTGCTTATTTCCTTGCTGAGGTGTTGTTTTCTTGAATGCCTCAGGTCCAGGTTGTAGCCGGTTCAGCGGCTAGTTCTTTTGGAGGGGCTGGTTTGCGGCCTCTTGGGTAGCTGAGGCAGCTGATCCCGATTTTGTGAGGTAATTCCTGACCTTTCTGTATAGACATACACACTCACCAGTGGGTTCGTGTCAGGTTGTTGGCGCCCACTGGTGGTTTCTTGCGATGCTGGGTATGAACTTAAACTGCTGCCTTTTTGCCTATTTGTGGTTGTTTACTTGCTTCTGGGAAGGAATTATGCTAGGATGCATGTTAGATATTTTAAAACTCTAAAAGCATTATTATATGTAGTTCATGCATAGCATATTTATAAACAAAGACACTATATTTCCTTAGCGTAAAAAGACTACCTTTTGTATCTATTATATTCACTTAGAGTCGTGCATAACATGAGTTGTCCCTCGGGGACACTTATGCTCACTAGGGTGTCAACTTAATTGAACCAAACTATTTTCTGCTGCGTATACTTATATTTTAATTGTGGACTAGCTAATCCACCGTGCCGAGGGATACGGCCCTTCAACATAACTGATTTCCTTTCATAATTAATCAACGATTTTCCTTAAAATTTAAGGTGTGGAGTTTTGCCTGAGCGTGTGCAGTTATCCCCTGCACGACGTGGCATCACGGCACACATTTTCTCTAGCTCTGATACGATTTTATCGTTGAGAAAATGCGGGTTGTGACAGCAATGGTCAACATTCGCAGACCAATTATAACGACCCTATCCCTTACTCGGGGCAGTGGTTCCTTCCCTGTATGCATCGCAATTACCATATATATATATATATATATATATATATATATCACACTAAGTATCACAACAGTATCACAAGCGCCCACCTCTGCCAGACGCTCCGTGTGGTCAGGGTACATTACGGTGGGCCGGACTCCTTGCCACCACCACCGAGCAGAGGTTTTTAACTTGTTGGTTTGGCGGTCCTAGTCTACCAAGACGCATGCTGGGGACATTTCGTCCATCCCACTTAGAGGTGATAACCTCACGAAAAACTTGAGCATTTAAATAGCACCTAGATCGACCCACCATTGTGGTACAGCATGCCGGGTTGGGGCTGTATCCACCCATACATTGCCACTAGTTGAACTCTCACAACACAGGTCTAGGTCAGCCTTTTCCTGTTGATCAATTCATCAATAGCACAGATCTTGACGCGGGTCGGCGTTCCCTTTCCTACTTCACACACAGCTCTCACAGAGCCGCTTCCCAATTCAAAATACATAATCCAAGGGCTCATCCCGAGCATTCTAGGTATTCACCATTAACAACCATCCATACAATACACGGAGTCTTCTCTGGCTCACAACCTAAATATCACCAATCCAGACTACCCGTCTGGATGGGCTTCACACAGCATTCCTATGTCGTACTACACACTTCCAGCTCTAGATGCAGACTCACACTGGAATCACTTACATTGTCCACCGCTTGGTGGAGGATTCCATGCATATGTATAGAGTAGGACTTCGCTTGTCCAAGAAGGAGATCATTACCCTTGACGATCGCTTTGGAGCCATGAACTAGACGGATGGAAATTACCGCCATGGCCTTCCCTCCATAAATCTGAGCTCGACTCTCGATTCGGAACTCTGAAACTCCTCCGACAGCCGAATCCACTCTCCCCTTCCATCCTTACTCTCCCTTCTCTCCACTTCTTTGAGAAAGAGAAAAGTCTAAAGATGAATGATGATTATCCATCCACTCTCGGCCTTATAACAACAGAGAAGGTCCTGGACCCTTGGATCCAAGATGATGGAAATGAACAACCATGATTTGCCTAGAAATATCTATTTTTGGGCTGACACGGCCTGTGACACAACCATGTCACAGGCCGTGTTCCTTAAACGGCAAAGGAACTGACTTAAATCCGACCAGGACACAGGGTTAGATATGCCCGTGTTAACCTTAACACGCCCGTGTCACTCAGTACACGCCCGTGTTGCATGACATGTTCCTCAATCGACACAGGACCAAGAAAATACCGAAGATAACACGGGTTCCCTACATGCCCATGTAGATGTTGATATGCCAGTGTCAACCAGAACATGGCCATGCTCACTGTCTCGAGTGCATTTCATCGACCACTTGAGAAGTTTATCGACCAGAGGAGGACACGACCCGTGTCCCAGGCTGTGTGCCTCACTCGAGACACACTCGAGGACCACTCGAGACCCACTCGAGATCCACTCGAGTGCACAGAGCAGAAAACGGCTTAGTATACACCCGTGTCCTAGGCCGTGTCACCCAGCCTAAACCCAAATTTGGGGATTTGGGGTGTTAGAGACATACTATAACCATCTGCACTGGCGCAGATTCAGCTTATTTTGGGTGAACACATATTTCAAACTCTTGTAATCCATATAAATCTTACGTGACACCCCATGCAATTGATGTCTCCATAACATTAGATCAAAAATCACTTTGACAAACTCCAGTTCATGAGTAGGCTAGTTTCTTTGGTGAACCTTCAGTTGCCTTGATGCATACGCCATCACCTTTCATTCTTACATCGAGACACACCCGAGTCCAACTTGTGATGCGTCCACATAAACAATATACTCCACTCCTTCGGTAGGTAAGGTTAAAACAAGAGTAGTGCTTATTCATTTCTTCAATTCCTGAAAACCTTCTTCACAGGAATCGCTCCAAATGAGCGTTGCATTCTTCTGTGTAAGTTTGGTCAAAGGTGCAAACAGCACTGAAAATCTGAAAGTATCTAGTTTCCCACCTAAATCACTTAGATGATGTGAATATGTGAGTTTTGTGTCTTATAGCGGATTTAAAAATTATTACAAACAAGCACATAGAACAAACACATCACAACACAAGAATTTATAGTGGTTCCCTGATTTGGGTATGCCCACTAACCCACCTCCCCTATCTACAACAAAGGGCTAGATTTGTCTACTTCACCTTTCTCAGATTTAAAAAAATCTTACAACTCAAAGTCAACACTCCTACTTCTCGGAGAACAACCTCTGCTACACTCGGAGAACAAACTCTCCTACAACTCAATCCTTTCATAATGATCTACACCTCGGAAGTGAAAACTTCCTACAAAAATATAAAAGAGTTTTATACAAATATTAGATTTATAACAAATCTACTTCTTAAAATTTGAAAATATTCAATCTTCTTCTTCCTTGGAATGAAAAACATGAGGCTCTTGTAGAAGGAAAAACTTGAAAGTAAACTTGATAGATTTATCTGAAAACATTGATCCAGCGAGATCTGAAGGCTTCAGTGAAACTTAAAATAAGATTGTTGAATCACTTCTTGAAGGAATTGATGATCGTGAGATGCTAGGTCAATGATTCTTAGATTTCTTTAAGTTGTAAGTCCGACGAAGAAGATCGGCATGTTTATGATTTTGAATGCGGGAGAGCGATTAGTGATGAATGGAATAAACCCTTGGTATTTATAGGATTCCTTCTTCTAACAGCTCAAAAATTCCTTCCTAAACAAATAGTCCGCGTGTACTATACATGGCCATCGACTTGAACTAGAGGGCCATTCGAAAGAAATTCAGAAAAATCATGCTAAGTCTATTTGTCGAGTATAATCGTATAACCTTGAGTATACTCAAAGAATCACTTTGATAACTGAACAATTTTACTTAAACAAATCCAGCAAAGTAGATTCGAGAACTCAAAGCTTTTTTTACTGAGACTAAACGAATTTGATGCACTTGTAATAGAAGTACAATCCAGAAATTTTGTTCAATCTCTCTATTGGATTGAACATAATTCAATCCCATGATCAAGGTTGGACAAGTTGTTGCATTGAGAAGAAACATAATTTTTCCTATGTAAAATTGGTCGAGTATAATAGTAGATACTCGTCAAATTCGTTCAGTATACTTATGAATAATCGTCAAATTCATCGTCTATACCTAATTAGAAAATTATGAAGAAGTTGCGTGTTACGACCGCACGAACCAGACAATAATTAGGTGGTCCTATACTTATGTAGTTGCTGTATTAAGGTCCAGTCATGTGGTCTTAACCGCTTGACCGGTGAAAATAAGTCTCGTAAAACGGCTCCTAAATCAGTTTATTAGGTGGATATGAGGTGTTGCTTCTTTTGTGGTGCCCAAAGAGGGCCTGAAGATATTTTTCGTTCTCAATATTGCACTGACGGTAAGTAATTCGAACACTTAGTGCAGGTATCATTTCCATCCAGTAGTCATTTCTTTCTGCTATTGTTATGGGACCAAATTCACTTCATTCAGATTGCTTATGGAAACTATTGATCATTTACATTTGTAGACCTACAACTGTTAATTTTTGTAGTTCAACTGCAATTGTGGTGATGCGATTATGAGTGATTTGAATACTGTTGGAGCGAGATGACTTTGAATTGGAATTTAAGCTTTCAATGTAGCGTCGAGAAAGTTTTTAGTAGAGATGAAAACTATCGAATTCAGTCATGGTTGAGTTTGTTTGATCTTAGTCGAAAAAGTTTATTGTTATATTAATATTTAATTATTATTATATACCTATACACACAGATATTATATTTTTATGAAGTCATATTGATGTATACTTATGGATGCGGTTACGATCCATTTGGAACAGTGGGAAAAGCTCCACCGCCACCGCTTTTTTTGGTTTGTTTGGATCAACTTCGTTTCTAAATGTGCTTTTTCAAGAGAGTTGTTTTGATGGATTTTTGAACGATCTGTCCAACATGGCTTTCTAAAAACCACTTTCTCAGTTTTCAACATCAATAAAGAGGATATCGAACACCTACTGATACCACATCTAAATCGTAAGAAATAAATTGAAATTCAAGGGCCTTCAAAGCCTGAAAAGTGTGTGATTTAGTTAACCCCATATCTGAATTTAGTTTGATCCTGATTCTTGAATTCCAGGGCAATACGAGCAAGGACAGTGGGAAGCAAGCAACTAGAGCATTGAACTTCACACCCTTTGGTGGCAGTCAACATTTATTTTCGGGATACAAGCTCGATTGAGTCGAGTTTTTCGTCTTCCTCCACTATCGTGTCAAATGATTAAAGTACTTTATGATGTTCTTAGATGATTCTTGTGACGATAATGATGATGTTTTTTTTAAAGATTTGAACATTGAATACTTGTGTTTGATAACGTTGGGAAGTTGGAGTGAAGGATAAGCTAGTGTTCTTCCCCACCACGAGGATGCTAAAGGACTATCCCATCCATGCACAACACCATAGATCTCTCTGAGAGGAGGAACGTTATACTCCCTCAACAACACGTGTTTAGCTTTTATATAAACAAAAGTGAAAGATATTTGGTTTTTAAACAGATATTTGTTCAAGGAGTGTTCCAATATTGGATTATAGCTAGGTATTGAGAGTTTGCATGGGCTGGGGTGAGAGATTCTTTCTTGTAGAAAGTGAAGTCGAATGTATTTGTGCTTGAAACTAAGTTGTGTTGTTATGGTGTATTTTGTCCTCATAGTGAGAGTTCTTTGATAAACAGAGTGTGGGAAGAGTTTTAAAGAGCAGTGCAGCTAAGTGTGATTTGTAGTGGAGAGCATAGAATCGTGCATTATAGGTTCCCTAGCTAGTTGTTATTAAGCCCCCACAGCTATATGCAGTTCAGTGCAGTCAAAAATTCAAAGAGGTTTTTCCTCAATGTACCTAGTGCGTTTGTGGAATAAAATTTCTTGATTTGACTTTTAGAGCTCTCGAATCCACGCACAATTGAATGTGATTTTTGGCGAAATGGTTGCCCCGCCATAATACTCCACTATGAGCAGAGCTGGTTTTGGAACCTCCCTCACCTTCCATTATGATCACTCACCATAATGAAGGGGTTCTGATATGTGCAACCCAAATCCCTTATAAATAGAGGGGGTACCCATCACGTTCCAAGGAAAAGTTAGGGGTGACGCTCTCTCAGCAAGTGTGCCGATCACTGTCAAGTAATAAAAGTGAGGAGTTTAATCCTCAAATATTGATCTCACGAGGAGTTCAAGTAGGGAGTGTGGTTTTGCTATTGGAAAAGTGATTGCTAGTGTTTACGTGGCAAAGGAGGTTTAGTTTTTGTTTCCTAATCTTAATGCAAATAAAACTAATGCGGGTCGTCGTCACTGCGTCTCTTTGGTGTATTAATATAGAGAGTTAAAGGGAAGATGGATGAGCTAATGAGGGTCGAAATCACCTCGTCACAACGCACGCTTCTAGCAATCGCTAGAACGACACAATCACAACAAGCACAGTAAAACTGAAGCTTAACAACACAATTAATGATTAAGACATAACAACATATCGACATGCTGAAACCTTAAGCAAAACATTATTCTCAAGAAATAATCCCACTATCACAAGTTCAGAATGAAGTAACCACAAGAAGAGGTGGACAAATTCAACCGAGCGCACGAAGGATTTCCGAGATTCACTGCCGGAGTCACGGGTTGTCGGGCCTTGTCCGAGCTCGGTCTACGTATGATGTCCGGGAACCAAGAAGGGCTATCACCTCCTTCGAATATCCCGTCTTCTTTGTGAATAATAGCTGGGCTAGTTCTGACCGAATAACTCCGCAAGTGCAGTAACAATTAGTTCGGATGGTAGCTTGGAGGTCGGAGATGATGAAGGTGGTCGAAGATGGAACTATTGTAAGCTTTCTGAGGAGAAACGGTGGCCGGATCAACTCTCTAAGGTGGAGAGAGAAAATGGTGGCTGGAGGCAAGTTTTCCCACTCAGAGGACCGGAAATGGTGGGGGAGCGGAGCTGGATCCTTGGAAAGAGGAAATTTGCAACTTAAATAAAAAATTCAGAAAAAATGGTCATGCACGGTTCGACGCACGGCCATGCAAAAACCGTGCGATATTAACTTTTAGAATAGACCCGAGGAAGGAGAAGCGTTGACCCGTGCATTTTCCATCGTACACGGGCAGTTCCGCCAGTGCGTAAATAACATCGCACGGGTAACGACAGAGAGCTGGAAAATAGGGACACACAGGAGATCCTTGCATTTTACTCACGCACGGGCATTGCTGCCTGTGCGTGAACAAAGCGCACGATTAACCACAGAAGGCAGAAAAAAGAAAGCCGTAGGAAAACTGTGTGTTTTCTTTGCGCACGGTTTCGAAGAAACCGTGCGTCAACCTTGTGCAAGGATCGTTGAACTCAGCTTGACGAAATTCATCGAGCTCGGCTCGACATTCTTCCAGCTCACTAAAACGCACGATTTCACGCAAACAGTGTGTGAAAGAAATGCATGACCGTGCATTTTCCTTAAGTCAAAATTCCTGCCTAGGGGGAAAACACACCACCTGCACAACAAAACCAAAGCTGGAGCACAAGCTCCCAAAAAAAATAAAGCTAAGAAAATCGCAGGAAAGAGCCATGGGGAGCACCATTTGCATACCCCCAATAACATAAAGCGCAATCGCACACCCTCGGGCCAAAACAGTGCATAAAATGGTCCATGACCGAACGATGAAAAAATATAACCGAGATCTCGTTGAAATGCAGTGCACGAGTGAGAAAACCAGCCCAGATGAGTCCGAAAAACCCTATAAATATCGGACTCATCACACCACCATGCTTAAACATTTGCTCGTCTCGAGCAAATCATCCCTCCGTCGACTAGAAACTAGCTAGTTGGCTTAGAAATTTCAAAAATAAGGTAAAGCGAGAAATCAAATACTCATGGGTATATAAATATAATAGATAAACTTTTTAATTATGCTACGAAGTTTATAGATTTTGACAAGTGTAATTAAGTACTGTAACTACTCAAAAATAGAATTATGGAGAATCGTTTGGTCATGCGTAGGAAGAAAGTAGGCAAGCCACTAAGTTGAGCATTGCCAAAGACCTAGGCTCAGGATCACCACCAAAGGAATCCACCAATATCAGGGACCATACGCTTGCCCGTTTACACTCTCTCCGCGGCACTAGTTCGACTGAAGCACAAATCCGCAGGACTATAGGAAGATAATGGGGCTTAGTCATATACGTAGGTAAGGATGCAAAAGGTAAACATTGGCTACGCACAACCCAAATGAGCTCATAGAAAAAATCCTCTCACCAAGCAATACAAATAGGTGCTCCACACCACAAGACTTTGTACTTGACAAATGAGTGCATGCACTACCTACCATCACAAAATCTCAAATGAAATTTTCATTTAAACTTTTTCTTCTTTCATATCAATCTACTTTCTTTTTCTAGTTTTCTTTTTTTTCAAAAAATTTTATATCACATTCAGCCACATAATCATTAAATCAGCACCTCACAAACACAAAACAACACCTCAGCAACATCACCAAATGCAAGAAGTGATATACTAATAGCTTGAGCTAGGGGCGTACTACTGGGATAGGCTTTTAGTCTTCGGTGTTCATGGAGGGGGGCTGAATCAATAGGAGGTGTAGGATCGAAATAGGCTAACAAGGATTACGTTATGACTGGGTACAAGGCTCAACCGGCCCAAAATGATGGCCTACATCACACTCATGCTTGACTAACCATGTACCAATGCTTTAAGAGTATCTTTTGGCAAGTTCTTATCCACCGAGAAAGATAATCCTTCCTCTCGACTCGAGCAATATGAGGCTAGTGGTGGCTACACACATTCCTACACTACCGTTCGATTGCTCCAGAGTCCACAGTTTTGCGTAGTGTAAACATTATTTACAAATGCAGAAAAGCATAAATCTACGAACATAAAGAAAAATTAAATTTATATTATTTCTACACATCATGAGACCTCGATTAGGAGTACTACAGGAGTTTCACACTACCCTATCCTAAAATCCTAAGCCAGCACCACTATCTTAAAGTTAACACAAAAGAAATAAAATAAACTTGGGCCGAGCGCGTGCTTAAGTGCGTTCTCATGCGGTGTAGGTGCACAATGATGTCATGATAAAATAAAAACTGAAAATGAAAATACTCTTGTGGAATGCAAGTGCATGTGCAAAGGTGACTCGCGACACTTTCCCCCACCAGACTTGTACTAAAAAAAATATCCATGATTTGCAATAAAATTAAAGAAATGAAATTTGGGGGAGAGGTTACCCATGCTCAGCTAATGAGCATACAAGAAGATTGGCGTTAAACTTCAGCAATAAACCCATGGCCAAAACAAATTCCACCTTCCAGAATAGAATATCTCCAACCATAAAAAGCTATACACAATTAAGCACAACAACTAAATTGTACAAATTTAAAGCAAGCAGCAGCATTGGGTCGTCTCTCATAAGCCCTTTTCTTTACCGTTCTTAATGTGGACCAAATACCTGTATTAACAGTTATATAGATAATGTTCAAAAGCAAGAGTTCAGAATGCATGAAAAAGTCCAAAGTTACACACAACAAGAAGATAAATAAAACAAGAAATGGAAAGAAAGGGGGACCTGAAGATCCTTCACTCTTCAGTTGAACGCTGACTTGTGGTTGATCCCCCCAATCACACGAGATGAGGGCGAGGTGAAGGCTTTAGGGCCCAGTGAAGATGAGTCTCCCCTACCCCTAGCCTCTTCCTTCTCGCATTGGAGGTCAAAATCTGATGCCTTGCGTATAAGAAGTTCTTTAATTTTCAAATAAACAGATGGGGATCGCTAGGGTTGTATATCCACCCCAACCAAATCAGCAATATGCCTATCTTTATCATCGAGGGGCAACCTTTCCTCACCCACGATGGGTGAAAGATCAGCACAAGTCACCTGTTTAACAGTTTTACAACATTCATTAAGCTTAGTCAAAGTTTTTAAATTTGTTTCCTGCACGCTCCCAATAGCGGTGCACAGCCCCCGTTCCTATTCTTCAGCAACTTGTTTCAAGTCAAACAATTCATCCTTCGCTTCTCCATTAGCAATCATCAGCACGTATTTTACTTGCACAACCCGATCTTGCTTATTCAGCACAACATATGTCTAATCAGCTCTAGATATATCATCAAATAATAAAACATTTAATTCCAGCAGTTTTTTAGATTCACTCGGGTTTAGAGTGGGAAGTGACTGCGATAGTGGAAAATCAACCTTGGAAGGCAATGTGATGGCACATGCGTTAAAGCACAGTGTCACATCACTGACTTTCAGGAATGGAACCCCAAGAATAGGCATTGAATTATTTCCTATGGGTCCCAACACCTGGAAGTCGGTAACAACCACAGCCCCGTTAAGTTTCACCTCCACCTCTTTAATCACCCATTCAGTTTTAACCACCCACCCATCAGCTAGCACAAGATATTTCTGGATATTAGTTTCAAAATTTAAATTAAGCTTCTCAACATCTTACAGAGCAATAATGTTGCACGACGAACCTGAATCGCAAAGGGATACCGTCTCAATTTCATAAATCTAACACTCAACAGCCACTTCATTAATACTACACTCCTCTGCCTCCCAAACACTCTTCCCTTGCTCACGGGGATTCTTTTCCGTGTCGCTTTGGAAAATGCCGTGAGTATGCTTGGAGAACAAATGGGCAAGTTTCCCCAGCTGTGTCTCTAAGTTCCTCATAGAAGTAATTTGAGTGGCCATGTTAGATTGGGCCATCTCAACAAACTTTTCCATCATTTCTTCTAGAGCACTCCTACGTGTCCCTTGCCCGCTCTGATTATAACCCAGCTGCGGCGGTTGTGGTTGGCTATTGGAGACTTTATCATCAAATTGATGCTGGCCTCCCTACCATCTTTGACCTGAGGCATTTTGATTCCACGATAAATTCGGATGATTCCTCGCGTTTGGGTTATGCGCATTATTATAGGTCGCAGCGCGTTTGGGTTATGCACAATCACACCCCTCGGGCCAAAACAATGCACTAACAAACATATTCAAGTGCACTAGCACTAGAATGGGGGACACTGATCTTTGCTGGTCTAGGACTGGTCCGCTATCCTCTATCCCATAATTTGATGGGCCGTTTGAGGGGTCAAAATAAATCAGAATTGTGCTTCAGAATCGTCTTGATGAGTCTGTTGTAGTCTTGGTGTTTTTAGTTCAAATCGACCACTTTGATTTTACAAGAATGTATAAGAATACAGATGCACTCATGCATGCATAGATATTGTAGACATATGTGTGACACCAACGCACGCACATACACATGTGAGTGATAGACATGGGATTTCGCCCCTACGACCAGCCACAACAGTATCTCGACTATGACACCTTGACTATGACATTACCCTGACTATGACAGTACCCCGGTTGTGATAGAACTCCGAACGCATTAGGAACATGACTTCCCCTATCAAATAATTAATCAAGTATAAAAAACATTGTATTAAATAAATTATGCAAAAAACATTTTATTAAATCAACCATCCTCTTATGCAGTCATCTTGACGGCGGAGGAACTTACTATGCACAACATGTCCGCAGTCAACAAGATTGGTTCGCGTTCACCATTCAGGGTCAATCAATAGTTGACTATTTTGAATCAAATATTGGCGGCCACCGTCCCCTCCCCATCTGCATGGGAGTCGTTTTCCCAAGCGGAGAAGGACTGCTCAATTACTTATTGGCAAGTGCAGCAAAGTGCTCCCATGGGAAATTGACGACTGGTGATCAAACATCTTGGAAGAGTCTTGCAAAGCATTTATTATACTGGGTGCGATTCACATGGGTATTGGGGTTGAATAAGTGTCTCGCTCGATCTAATGGGCAACTTAAGCAAAAGATCAAGGATGATAACAAGAAAAATAGCTTGCATCACTCCTCGTGAACTGCGTAAAGGTAACATCCTCTTATTTAATTCATGCATTATATTCTTATAGCAATTTGTTTTGACTATGAAAGCCCAAGCTGACACCAAATATCTGTTGATTATTTTCTTGCACTTGTTTATCGAGGCGAGTTCTTTTTTTACTGCCTACCTTAAATTGAATTCCTTACTTCTCTATCGACTTTGCCATCTGCAATTCATATTCAAATGCAAGATATTCTTAATCTTGGAAGGTACGCTCCAGTACTAGTTGTGAATGGTTTTACTGACTACAATCACCCTTGTAAAATAAGTTTGATGCTCTTACATTAATTGAGCACATTGGCCAGCTTGAAGGAGCAAAGGTAAGTAACTTCTGAATTCAATATAAGAACTGTTTCACTTAAATGCTTGGAAGTTCTTGGATTTCATTTGCATAATGAATTATTGTGTTGAGTTGGATGAAACATGATGAAATTGAGTTGTCATTCTTGGAATTCATCCTAATATTTGAAGCTAGTATCAATATTTAATGATAAAAAGACATCTTTGACCCTAAAAATTGTTTGCTTTACGAATTTTTTGAAATGGTGACTTTAGCTTATGAACAATCTGTTTAAAATTTGATGGAAGATTATTAGCATTCTAGCAGCACAGTAGCTTCTTACAACTGAGTAAAGTACTATAAGATTTGGGCTTCTTATAGGTGAAATGCATAACTTTAGGAAAGAACAATTGTTTCCAGTCTGAAAAATTATAAGTTTAGTACAATTAAGATATAATGAGTAGCTTTACAGAACCATCAACTCAGATGAGTAAGAGAGATTAACTTGCAAGCTCATTCCAAGTTGAAATCCTCCCAAAACTCTGGAGAATATTCTCCTTGCAGTTATGTAGTATTTTAATTTTAAGGGGTTACTTAGCATTCATGTGTGCCCTCATGATTCTAGGTTTGTTCAAACAAGCGGTAAGAGATAGGTGGCGGTTGTGAACACAATGATAAAAACATTGGTAGCATTTGAGTAATTGTGGTTGCAATCATCATTTCCCCAAAATGTCACTTTGGGTCAAAACATTGCCATATTATTCAAAGTGTAATGGTGCATTAACGATGGCAAATGTCACGGCCTTAAAAATATATAGTATAGCCCAGAAGTGTTATTCCAAAAGCATCCGATATGAAACACTATTACCGCTCTGTTTACCACAATAGTTTAACAACCCATAACTTGACCCCTGGAGTCAGCCTAAATCTACAAATTGTTTTAATGCAGGGATATGGTATCCACTGCATGAAGACTGTTGATAAATATTTTTGTCGATTAGTTTTTCTCTTGTTTCGCATTAAAATATGTTGTCATTTGTTATTCATAAGTTAAGGGGCCATAAGTTGAGTTTTAATCTATTCATTAATTTATTGTAATGCATTGGTCACTTTGATGAAGTTTGTTCTTTTTCCTATAGCTGTAATGCATTACTCTAGGAAATAACAATTGTGTCCAGTTTGAAAAAACTACAAGTTTAGTAAAATTAACATATAACTTGTTGCTTGACCGAACCATCAGATCAAATGAGTAAGAGAGATTAGTTTGCGAGCTCATTGTAAGTTGAAAATTATGATTTTATTTCAATTTCTAGTTTTCTTAATAATGCCATTTTAAAAATGCATTAATTGACCTTATTTCAGGATTTGAGCATGATGAAGGTCGAGAAGGTTATGTGGCTCGCACAAAAATTTCAACTGAATCTTAAATCATGAGGTTGGTTTTCTACTTGACTTATCTTATATAATTCTTCCCTCTCTATGCAAAAGATCCCTCCAACGAATTCATCATCTGTACCACAACAGCCAAGCGATTGTGGAGCGAAGAAGATGAGCAAGAAAATTGCAATTCTGAGCACGCTTGACTACCTCAGCTGCACAAGTCAAAGATATTGGATTTTTGCGTTGTAACATATCAATGTTGGATGTATCCTTATGAATAATTACGAAACAACTTCATCTGTTCTATGATTTTATGTTTTTTATAACAATTTTTTTTATTTGTGTGATTCCAAAGAATGCATTGAAGATAACTAACAACATGATGTCAAAGAATATACCAACCTCCATGAGTTTCTGTCCAAACCAAAGGGCTTAATTCAACTTTAATGTAGGCTACTAAGGCACTGGGTTTTGAATATTGAGTTGTTGTGTCTTCTTTACTGTGTATATCTCCAGTATGCAATAAACGGTCAATAGAAACCATGTGTCAGTTATAACCCAATCAAATTTATATATTATAAAGATGTTGACATTATTTATATGATATAATGTTTATCTTCCTAATATATATTATGTAACACAAATGATGAGAATTTTAGAATTAGTAAGATAAAGAATGATAAAATAAGAAATATATAGGTGTCATTAACTTAATGATCAAACTCCAGTACTTGGAGTTCAGATTTGGAAATTTTAGGAGAGCTAGCTGGTTATAAGCCACATCACATGATTTAACATTTGTTCCATGCTCTTCATCTTAAACTCGGGCGGAGCTTAAAACATGTTAAGAGTAAATTCAAAGTGCTTGAAGAAACTTGTTTGGCACCGGAGACCTCATCAATATTCCTCTACTGGCTGAAGCAAACATGTGATGCATCTCTTTACAACATGTTTAAGTATTATCATGTGCAGTATGAGGATAAAATGGAAGCTCGTGATAGCTCACTCGATAATGAAACTGATAGATATGCGCTCAATTATGTATGTGTGTGTGTGTGTGTGTGTGCCTATCTATAAAGTAAGAATTGTGAAAGGGAAGCTATTTGAATCTTATGAAGATTTTTTGCAGCTGAAGATGAACAACAAAATCAACTTTCTATTTAATTTTTTTTTAAAATAAATCAAATATTTAGTAGAAGAGCAAGAACAAATATTGATGATCGAAGAACAATAGGACCACAGATTTTCAAAAGCATAGAAACTAAGAACTCACTTATAAAAGTTGATTACACTACTTGCCTAAAAATTTCATTTATTCTGATCCATTGTCATTTGTAGTCCACTCTTCATCATCATCTCTCCCTATCTCCCTTTCCCTCTTGTCTCAATAACTCTCTCCCTCCGTTTCTTTTTTTTCTTGCTTTCCCTCATCTCTTTCTCCCACTTCCCCCCTTTTCTTCTCCCCCTCTCTTTTTCTTTCTAATCCATCCCACTCCCCCACTTTTTCCCCTCATACCAGAGAGGAACCCGGTGGCCCCTTCCTTCTCCTCCCCCTCTTTTTCTTTCTCAACCCCCCTTCTTTCCCTTCATACTAGAGAGGAACCAGGTGGCCCCCACCCCCGCAGTTAAGCCTCACTCCTGTATGATTGAGTCGGGCTGAAAACATGTGACTACCATTTTTCCTTGAAATAATTTCACATTTCAGTCCAGCGATTTCGACTTTGCCAGTTTCGCATTTTACGCCATTACCTTTTTAGTTTAGTGGTTCTCCTCTTTCCCCACACTGGCATTGCCCTAGCTCCTTAATATCCTCTCTCTCGGATGGCAACCCCCACCTCCAGCGATTGTTCTTACTGGAAAAAGGCTAACATCAGCACCACCTCTCGTCATTATTGTTTCCTCACTATAATGTTTCCTGAAGCCACAAAATCCTTCTATCTTTCAGCCTCTTCGACAGAAACCTCCAGGAAAGCTCCTCCAGCCGCCAGTTTCTACTTCCAGAGCCCACTTAGGGCTCAACGAACCACTCTAACCTCATCATATGGTTGTTTCAGTGACACTCCTGCGGATTCAAAGCCAACTGTGTTTTCCTTGCTTCCAGCCAGCGCCACCCCTGATCCTGGGTCACCACTACCGCCTGAGCCTTTACCCGCTCCTAGCGACTCTTCAACATACAGCTAGTTGTTTTCCCGACAACCTCCAGACAGCTCGATCCTAGCCGCCCCTTCTTCAGCTTTCTTATCTCAGAGATTTGTGTCGTAATTTTAAGATTATAGTGATAGAGAATAAAAGATTCAAATATTTCTATAATGTTATCACAAGGTATGTCTTTCTTCCACAATATTGAAATTTTGAGTGCTTCTTATAAATTATATATGTCCATACAGATATCTTGTATTCAAAAGTGGAGATTGTTGTTCATAATTATTTATTATGTTTTTTTGAGATAGAAGTCAACTGTTATTTTGCATTATAAACTTCATAATTGTAATTTTTGACTTTTTTCAGTATACCTATAGTTCTGAGTGTTTTAAGAGCACATATGGTTTTGCACATCCATTATTAGTATTTATTTTAGTTATTATTGATTTAGATTTAATATTAAGAATATGAATTCCTCTGTGTGCTTGTGGTATGAAAAACAAGAATGGTGATTTCCTTTAAAAATTATGATATCAATTTATGCTCTGTTTGGGAGGACATATTTTCACCGATCAATCGGTTACGACCACATGTACCAGACCTTTATTAAGGTCTGATACATGTGGTCGTAACCGCTTGACCGGTGAAAATAAATCCACCCAAACAGAGCATTAATCTCTTTGTATTTTGGCTTGCATGAGGCTTATTGTTGTGTTTTTTTAACTTGGAATTGGCGGATGGGCTTGAGATCTCTCATTCCTTCATTAAATCAATGTGTAATTATGTATGATAGATTTGATTTGGATTCTACATTTTCCTCTTAACTTCATAAAAGGTTTGATTAGCGGGCGAAAGCCTTCTTCTCTCTTTAGCATGACACCATGAACACACAATGTCATATCTATGATTGTTATATAATGAAGGTGTTTTTCTTTACTTTTTTATGAGTACATACCTTTCAGATAATCAATTTGGTTTTATGTTAGATGGTATATTGTAGAAGTAATTGCTTCTAAGACAATAAATGAATGACTAGAGAACAGTAATACATAAAAAGGATATTCAATTGTGTTTCCCAATTTTCTAGTTTTTTTTATAAAAGGTAGTTCTAAGCTTTAGGTTTGTGAGAAATTTTTTGGATAAAGTATTTTGAATATAAAGGGCTTAAATTTAGTGAAATAAAGAGTTGGCATTGTTTTAATAATTATAAACTAATATCATTACAATCAAAAATTAACTAATTATCAACTAATTTGAATAATTCCATGTGATATTTTATCAATGTTCCTTGAAACTAATTAACTCAATGTGATATTCCCATTTGTGTCCTACTACTATCATGAATCATTAATATGACCACTTTCATTATGCTCTCAATTAGTCTATTGCCACTTTATTTTTCTTTGCTCAAGGAATTGTCCCAATTTGTGTCCTAAAACTGAAAATTTTGCATGGTCGTTAGATTGTTGTGTTCTTCTTCCATAAATCAACTAAAAAAATTTACTCTTATATTTCATTACTCGAGCTGCAGTTGGGTGAACAAAAGATTACTCTTATATTTGATCTATCAAAATGAAAAAGCTTCTGCCATTCAGATTTATTTTTTCTCTATAACTGTACATGCATATAAGAATGTTTGACTTCGTTGCCCAATTAAATTTTTTTGCCTTTCTGTATCTATTACATAATTTTGGTGGATTAAATTTTAGCAATTTTCTTTCCCCTCTAGTTACTATCAATCGAAATGGTAGATATTTGTGTTGTCATATAGATGAGAGTATTATAATGAGAGAGCTGATTATTTCTTTATAAAGTGTCTCTGCAAAGATTTTCACATGTAATTGTGATAGTACACTTAATCTTTCATGTTAGTTTTACACAATGCATGGTCCCGACATTACTACTGTACAATCTTTATTAAAATACAAGCATCTTTGATGATTGGATCTTGTTGGTCTCCTTGAAACTCATATTTAGTTAAAATAATAGATTTTTATGTTGATAATTGTTGAATTGTCCTTTTTAATTTAGGTTGAACATATGCTTAATGATCTTCTGATTCAATTTATCAATGTTGATCAACAAAACATAACGGTAGCAACATATCTTAAATTACTCTACTTTTAACACTTGTTAAAATGTTCTGCTATGATTTGAGTTAGTTGGCATTAACAAGCAAAAGCTTTCAGATCCGCTTATAGACATATACTAGGGGAACTAATTGAGCTGGATCAGTCTATCAAGAGATTCCTTTTTAGAATGCTTCTTCGGCAAATAGTTTTAGCCCCCATCAAAGGTATTTATCTGCACCATTTCATAAATTGGTAGTGCTTTAGGATTAAGTTCTTTAAGAGTTTCTTAAATACATAATATTATAGTTAAAAAAATGACCTTTGTCTGATCCATTTCAGATTGTCTTCCTATTAGTCATCATCGCCAATGAACGATATTGCGAAAATACAACGATCGGAGGAGACCCTCGTCCATTGCTGCCCTGAAATTCCATCATATTCGATGCTGACCCAAACACCTCCATTCTATTCGTCAGCATTTGACCGCCCCATTAGTGAGCAGTGTATTTGTGGCAAGTAATCTGGCACGTTGAACAAGATTCAGGAGGATTGGATCAAGATCCAGCTAAAACTAATCGAGGATGGCATTCTCCCTCCTATCCAAATTGATCCGGCCATGCCATTGTGGAGCAAGCATCCCGACCTAAATGCGTATTTACTAAACCCTTTGTTCGTGATTAACCTAGAACGACAGTACGACGTCAACCTGATAGCGGGTATATGAATGTCTTGAAACAAAGTCAGCTTTCTTTTCGCAAGCAATCCAGTGTCCCACGAATCATCAATTGCATCGACACCACCAGATTTGCTATGTGTGGTTGATACATGTGTAAGAATTCGAAGTGCTCAGGAGGTTGTGGTGCCACGTTTCATGTAATGGACGAGGCCAAAACTGAGAAGTTGATCCCGACGCCCATCGTCCTTAACTATCTAGTGCAGCTATTCGAATAGTTTGCGCACGACGTCGGTCTTATTCAAATAGAATACGACTTCTAAATGTACCGTTCCAGCAGTGCTGATAACGCTAAGGTGATTTGTTGTGCCCGAACGACACGATACATGCGTCAATCCGCGCTATATTGTGTTAACGTGTCATGGCATTTGGAAATACGTGCTGAGGATGCCGCACTTGGGCAATCATCGTTGCCTTATGATCCGATAGTTTTCCCCTATTTTTCATCGTTTTTTCAGTATTGCAATGGGTGCAATGGCACTCTTGGTAAAGTGGAATTGATGTTGATAGGCCTGGTCAATGACTGCATTTCTCGCCAACTTCCATTTTCAATCGAATAGAAGGGGCCATCACCGGGACTCATCTCTTGATCGACCATCATCACAACGTGTCAGGACGTATGAAAATGACGGACGAGTTTCATCGCAAGAAATTCGCCCTCGTTAATGGATTGCACACTGTGATGAACGAGCGCCAAAAAATCCTCTCCCACCAATTCACAACCACGATGCGGAATGCAGAATGTCAATTTGTTGATCGTTGTGAGATAAAACGTTAGAACAATTATGGAACTGATACGTCTCTGCTCATCATGTACTTAGACAAGTGTTGTCATGATCTGGAATGGCTGGAAGAGTTCAAGAACATCATTTTTCTCCTCGACAATCATCATCTGATCACGAGGTACCGAGATAATTCAAACAACACGGATTGTGCTCGGCACGAACAGTTCATGTTTGTTGTGGTCGAAATCATTGCTGGAATTGGACATGCTCTAATGCAGGAAGGCTCTATCATTGAGGATGAATTGGATGCATTGTTGGATCACATCAAAAATAATGTGACCCTATCCAAGCACATCATGAAGAGCAAACTTTTCGCTTTCCACAAGACGCAAAGAAAACACATCAAAAATTGCTTAACGTTGCCTACATCCACATTGACTACCATTGTGGATCACTTCTTTCGTTCGAGTCTGCCCCGTGGATCGGGGAAGAACAAAAATTGTGGCGCCATGGATGAGCCATTTTCCCGGAGACCATATCCCTGGAAGGAGGGAACTTGCTGCACCATGCCATTGTCGCTCAAATCAACATTCGAGTCGAACTCCAATTTGATCCTCACTGGGCATATTTGCCAATCTCTAGGATGCATATCATTCTCAATTTGTATCTCACAATATTTCTGACCGATGACATCACTCCCTCACCTACGTCTCTGTCGATGATGTTTCACATATTGCCTCTCTCAATTAATGATTTTGACGATTAATTTGGATTGACAATAACGTTTGGACAATCCCTCCCTCAGCTACTCGAAATTCCTGCAGGGCAACTGGAGTCTCTTGGAATTGTCACGGAATCAATCGTCGATAATGCAATTTGATCGAGTCTCACATTCGATGTGATTGTGCATGATGCCCTTGATGTTTCTGCTGGTGTTGTTGATATGTCACACGATAATCATCACATCATTAAATAAGACAATGCTGCACTGCGGGATGATGGTGATCCAAAGCATGCCAACAATGTTGATCCGTTGATTTTCGCTGAATCTGGCATCAAAGTCAGCAACATGCCACATTCTATTCAGTATAATCGCAAGCGCCGCAAACCAGGTGCAACATTGCATGAGTGTAGCTCTTCATCGAGTCACAATAAGAAACATCGCAGCCTCAATGCATCGGGCAATCAATGTGAATCAGCATTATAAGGGCTTGATCTCTAAGAAGGTGTCATGAGAACTTCACTAATGATCAATCCCTTGAAGAATTTCTTTCTCCGAATGATTACGCTCAAATTTCATCTTCCCAATGAACTCCAAGATCTGAAAGATTTCCCCATTGAATCCTTACATCTTCCATAATTACATCCAATCTGATCTGTTCCTTTCTCGAGCCTGCGTAGCTCTAATTTTGCTTTTAAACAGTTCATTCGACCAAAATAAGAACAGGTCCCGAAAGAACAACTGGAGGATATAGTTGCCAAGGAACGAATCAGATTGCCCATTCAACGAGCAATGCCTAAATGTAGCATCATTACTACCCTAAATCAAGCAATGTAAGTGATTGCTCCATTGCGGTCTGTTGCTAGTTGCAATATTATGTAGTTGGAAGAGACCGTGATAATGACTACAACTCGAATTGTCACATTGGAAACCGACACCAATCACAGTTCACGTCAACATCGTGCATCAGATCTGCAAGCTGTGCATGAACAAGTCATTGGAGGATCATCATACGATATCATTGATCGAATGGTTCAACAAGAGATTGATATTGGGCATGCCGACAACATTCATTATACCAAAGATTTAGCCCTCACGTACTCCTGCATTGCTTCCCATCACAATGATCTGCTACAGATTACCCACAAGGAGATCCAGAATCATTGGGAGTATCTTGCATGCCTTAAGAATCATGTGGAATAAACCACATCGAAACAATCAGGTCATCATTCCCTTTTGCAATTGCATTCCATGGCAGCCACCAACGCGACGATCCAGGCTCCCTCAACATTCTGCCATCGTCGCCGGGAAATCCATCAGCTCTAGCCCCATCTCTGACCACCCAAAATTCACATTAACCAGCTTCTTCTGTAGTCATCGTGACGGCGGAGGAACCTATTATGGCCAACACGTTCGTTGTCATCGAGAATTATTTTCTTCCACCATTCATGGTCGATCAATAATTGACTAGTTTAAATCAGATATTGGCGGCCACCACCCCCACCGCATCAGCAGGGGAGCCATTTTACCAAGCGGAGAAGGTGCTACTGAATTACATGCTGACCAGTGCAGTAGAGCGCTCCCATGTGAAATCGGGGACCGGTGATCAAATGTCTTAGAAGAGACTGGCCAAGCGTTTCTTGTATTTGGTGCGAGTCACACGGGTATTGGGGATGAACCAGTTTCGGGCCCGATCTGATGGGCATCTCAAGCTAAAGATCAAGGATTATAACAAGAAAAAGAAATTGCAACACACTTTGTGAGCTACAGATAGGTAAGTTATTAGGAGTTTGAAAGTTCTTCTATGTCACCAATTATTTTTAATTTGTTCTTTATATTGTTCACTATATAGATTGTTGATGTGTGGTCTGGTGGAGTAATATTATATGTGATGATTATTGGAGCATACCCATTTTATGACACAGAAGAACCCATAAACATCAGAACAACAATTGGAGTAATTATTTACTGTCTTCATGTTTTTAAAATAGTCAAATTATAATTCTTAATAGATCCGTTATTGTAGGGGATACTTAACATCAAATATTTGGTTCTACAATATGTTTGGATATCAATGGAATGCAATCATCTTTTTTCACGGATATTTGTACTAAATCAGGAGAAGGTATTGTAGTCTACATTATTTCTAGCTGTCTGTGAGGAGATATTTGTAATGTTTATATATGAATGTGATTTTAAAATATTTAAATATAATCTCTGCCCGATGAATTTGGAAAAAAATGCAATCGTCATAGGATATATGTTTGACATGAAAATGGATGAAACTGTATGGAGTTTCGTAGTTGAAGTTTGATGTTCTCCATTCATAATCACCGTGTTTATGACAGTCAACATCGTGCCAAACATACTCATAATTAATTATTTTCACTTTACATGTCCTATTTTTACATGGGATTAACATTTGCAGGTTCAGGTTTGGGTATTCTCAGTTGTGGATTAACACTCGGCAACTGTATGGAGTATAATGATGATGAGGATGATGACTTTGAAGGTTCATGTGTGTATTTATCATCAAATTTATTTGATGGTTATGCTTTTCCTGTTAGGGAGAACCTCAAAGATCCAATCAAAGTACATCTTGGGAATGTTGTGCGGATGAATTTCTCGCAGCGTGTGTTGTAGTAACTGAAAGATGAAAATTTTAAGTCTAGTAGTGAGACTGGCATTAAGAGCTGGCTGAATATCATTTCTTCTTTGGCATGGTAGGCTGCTAGATTTGTTAAAACGGACACTTGGAAGGGAGAAGCATAGATCCCAGTGATAATGTAAAGGTGAAGTGTGTAACATCTAGAAATCCCTGGGATAGGTAATAACTTTTCATTTTGTTACATAATTTCTTTACATTTGTTAGTCTATCTGTGCTTATAATAGAAGAGATATGTTTTGAATTTTGTTTCAGCACTTTTATTATAGGGGTAGTTTGTACAAAAAATATGAGACATTGGCACATGGTTTCACTGCATAAAAATCCCAGGGTGTTGCTTCTGGGTGGAGCACTGGAGTACCATAGAGTTTCTAATAAATTGGCATCCATAAATATTGTTATAGAACAGGTTTTACTTTGTCCGTATTCTTGACTTTGTGCTATTTATCTTAAATTTCATATTTCAGTTTTCATCTGGTTATTTTCAACCACACAGGAAAGTGATCACCTGTAGGTGGCTGTTGCTAAGATTGAGGTTCATCGCCCTATTGTACTTCTTGTGGAGACAAGTGTCTCTTCTTATGCGGAAGTGTATCTTCTATTTCTGGTTCGGGTATTCTTAATTGGGTACACAAACAAGTTTGTAGAGGTGGTGGTGGGGAGTGCAACAAGGGTGATGAGTATATGGTGTGGCCCACTGGGTACCTATTATTTCATACGCTCATGTTCTTTGCCCCCGAGATAATCAACGGGTATTCCAGAGCATTCAATCTCCCCAAATCATGCGTTGACTACACCATGGCATTGAGTAGATAAATCTATAGTCTAGGAGCCCTTTGAAGCTGAAACAAATGTATAAGAAGGAACTTTGCTTTAGTATTACTTTGATATGATTCTCATGTAGCCAATGTTGAGCGATCTGATTGGTGAATCTCAATTTAACTGTTTGATAATATTAATTTTACTATTTTTGTTTGGAAATTTGTGAGATGATGAACAAGTATATGTTTTCCTTTTGATTTGATAAGTGATAGGATAGCTAGCAACATATTAGCTCTATATCCCTAAACCATATAGTACTGGTTATAGAAATTCAATTGGTTGATTGAATTGGCTGTAAAAGTTTTTTTTTTTTTAAAAATGCATTATTTACTATTTGTCGCAGTTCGTAACAGTAGCAAATAGTTTTATTTTATTTTTTTGAAATTATTATTATCTATGGATTTAAACCATTGTTAATAGTCAGATTATATGCACTGATGGTGATTGAGGGTCCAAAGAGACCGCAGATATCCTAATTGCTTGGTGATACTCTTCAAGTGAAAAAATACACATTCAAAAACATTGGGACATGGAAAAAATATGCAATCTCTTGTAACTTAGAAATCTGGTCATATAAAATATTGAGTTTGATTGACAGATTTTTTTTGAAATTCACTTCACTGAGATGAAACGGGCAGGGGCATTTTTTTCATCATGTAGTTGGTTCCCAGTGTATTAAATCAAGTAGCAGGAATGTTCCGGAAATCTTCAATAAAGAATATTGCAGACTCTGGCACTTGATAACATCATAGCATTGCAAATTATTCCTATCATAAATAGAAAAAAATACAAAATAATGATTACTCTAAAAGGATGCATTGATATAATTTTAGTTTACAAAACTTAATTTAAGAAATCATAATGAAAAATCATTTCTTTGAAAGTTTGTTAGAGGGGCCGAGTAGGAAACATGCAATAGCAAAGATGAGTTTCTTAAATTACATTATACCTTCTCAGTTATTTTTATATAGTACTATAAATAGAACAGTTTGTAAAATGCATTAGGTAAATTAGTTTGTTAATATTCGTATAAACTACAAATAAGAGATTTAAACTTATGTAATCTTCATACCTTTGTCTTTCTTCTTCTCTCCCTCCCTTTCTTTTTTCTTCTTTTCTCTCTTCTCTCTTTCTCCATCTCCCCCCCCCCCCCCCCCGCCCCCATGGTCGGGCCTCACTTCGGTCGGATGAATCCAACTAAAAAGATTAAAAAAAACATTTTCTAAAAAATTCTTAATAAAGTATTCCTAATCTCTTTCTCTCCTGAAGCCTCTCCGCTCTCTGCCTCTGTGATTTCCGCTGACCACGACATCCATTACAGCACTGCCCAATGCAGTGATGAGTCCGATTTATATAGGGTTTTTCGGACTCATTTGGGCTCATTATAATGCTTGTGCACTACCTTTTTAGTTGTAAAAGTAATATTTTTGTTTAGGTCGTCACTTAGTCAATAGTGCATTGTTTTGGCCCATTGTGGTGTGCGATTGCGCACTCATGTGTTGAGGGTAAGTTCTTTGAGCTCCGCGCACTTATTGTTATGATTTATATGATTGTTTGTGTAGATTTATTGCTGTGTAGGTAGTGCGTTTTCCCTAAGGTAGGAATTATGATTTGTGGAAAACACACGGTCGTGTGTTTTCTTTGCGCACACTTTTTTCCCGATCGTGCATTTTGTTGAGCTGGAGAAGAGTCGAGTGGAGCTCGACGATATCATCGAGCTGAGCTCGACGATCTTCATGCATGTTTAACGGATAGTTTCTTCGGAACCGTACGCGAAGGAAACACACAGTTTTCCTGTAGCTGCCTTGATTTTTTGTGCTATGTGGTTAATCGTGCGCTTTGCGCACGCACGGGCAGAAGTGCCCATGCACAAGTAAAATGCACGGTTCGACCTACTTGCCAGAAATTTCTACTTTCTATATTTACCCGTGTGTTTTCCTTCACGGACGGGCAGAAGCGTCAGTGTGCGATGAAACGCACGGGTCAACGCTTCTTCCTCACTGGCTATTTTCTGCGTGTAAATAATGCACAGTTAACGCAAGGTCGTGCGCCAAAATGTGCGTGACCATTTTTTTGACCTACTTCTATTTAAGCACAGGTATTCTTCCATTCGTGAGGATCCTCTTTTTTGTCATTCCTGTGGCCGTTTTAGGGTAAAACTCCACCCTTTCTCCTCTGCCATTCATCTTTCACTAAGGAGAGAATCTCCAGCCATGCTTACGAAGCTTGTCTCTCGGTGCTTGTTCCCGGACTGCTCCTTCACTTCCTAGCTCTATTGCAAGTTTTGAAGCAGTATCCATCAAGCAAAGGGAAGCTTGCAACCTTCTTCTATATCGTGACACAAAGAAGAAGGGTCCATTGGAGGGTAGTGACAGCCTTCTCAACCCCGGACGTAGTTGAGGACCGAGCTTTAACATGGACTAAGAACCCAGCGATTCCTTCCGCGACTCCTTGATGAGCCTTCGGATTCGGTCGATATCTTGCCTTGTTCTTGTTTTATTGATTTATATGCATCGATAAACCTTTTTATGTAGTTGATGTGGCACTTTAGTTGTAAGCGTTATTAGTTTCATGTCTATGTGAATCTCTATCGTTTTACTGCTTTATTTGCTTGTGCCGCGCCTGTATTTCCGTGCGCCATCATAGTTTGTTCTACCGCTATAGCGGTTGATAGAGGCGCGCGTTGCGACCCTCAATCCATTGTTCTACTCATTACCTATGCCTGCATTTTCATCCATTCCACCAAGCGAAGCAGTGCATAGCGGCATTCATAGGAGTAGATTTAATTAGCTTTTATTTTCTTGCTTCTAAAACCAAACCCTTAGTGACCTCGACCTAAGGACTTCAATCTCAAGTCCTCCTTGAATGACAACTCCACCTTACTGTGTTCCTTAAGAGACTCGATACTTGGGAAAGCCTCCCCATTATATATTACTTATGCGAGCGGTACACTTGTCATAAGAGCATCAAGTTTTTGACATCATTGCCCGGGAACACAGTAATGTGAGTTTTCTTATAGGTAGTCTTGTGATTGTTCTTTTTCTTATTATTTTAGTTGCTTACTATTTCTTTTGTTTATTTATTTTTGTCCCTTTTCTGATTTTTGATTTAGAAAGCTGGTCCGTGTTAGTTTTATTCTAAGTTGTGTAGCACCCATTTGATAAATATTTTTTTCCCAATGAACTTTGTAGCTGAGTGCCATCTATATGACACCTTGTTCCTATACATCGACGCATTGACTATTTTAAATATCGAGAATTGTATTAGGTGTTTGCTATGACAAGGTATATGCCACATGTTGAAGGATTTCCCTCGTCTGTGCAAGCCTTCCCTCTCTGTGGGTATGTGTGCAGCAACCCCCCGTTTACGGAGGACTACTGTGGACAGGCCTACCAGGGTATTTTCGGGCCCATACACTGACATCGCGCACCTTGCTTGCTCTTTGACCGATGAGAATACCGAAGAATCTCTCTCCGCATACAAATCTTTAATGGGTCCCTCGCTCCCTTTTTACGAGCTTCCCTTGAGTGATGACAATCACTCTGGTGGTAGCCATCAAAAAGAGGATCAGGAACACATGGGCGCTCTTGTATGGGATGTAGAGATTTCTCTTGTCAACAGGGAGGTTTCTACAGATGATTTTGCGATGGGGCCTACTCATTCAATGCCGTATTTCGAGAGAAGTTTTGCTCCGTAATTTTTGCTCGATCGTGTTACTTATTTTTTGTGTGAGTCGGATGATGATGTCATATTTGCTGGTGATTTGGTGCCTGATGTTGCGCCGAAGTGGGATGAGGATTTTACTATCTCCAAAGGAGAATATGGATCTTCGGAACACTGACGCACCCTGGTGGGATGAGGAGTATGCTCTTTCTAATGCGGAGCTTTGAACCTACTTATTGGATGAGGTGGTCCATCTTACCATCGCGAGCCTTGAGTTCTCTGATTCCCCCCGATACGACTCATATGATACCGATAGTGATCTGTGCTCAGATCCTGCTGAGAGTGATACCGTGATCCCTCTCCCATATTCTATACATTTTAGTTTTTCCTCTCATTTATTACTTGACCCTCCTTCTTTATCTTAGTCTGTGCGGGTTGAGTCTCCACAGATACATTGGGATGACGATGAGCCTTATGCTCAAGCCGTCGGCGAGTGCATCTACTTATGTGAGAAGGTTCCTACCTCCTTTGCAGTGGAAGCCCCTATCGTCGCCAACGCCTCCTGCGGACCTGTGGTGGACAAAGCCTTGCTTGGCAAGGATCTAGCTTTTGATGAGATTAGTGAGGATTAGTGCTCCTACCCTTCTTATTTCCTATTTCCTCTACCTGAGTTGTGCATGTATTATTATTGAGGTGGAGGGGTAACTGCATTACCTCAGTATCGGTACTCGCTACTGCAACGGATATTAGGGCAGTTACATGTGCATCTTTTGTTTCATAGGCCAATTATCTAGGACTTTTTCATTAGCCGAATAACTCGTGCTTGGTGGACAATAACCCCAGTACTTATCTAGGAGTGGGTATAGTTAGTTATTTTTACTATTTTAAAAATTGATTTATGTGTTGTATAGCTTAGATTAAATATGATATTACAATTGTATATACAATTTTTGTTGGAACTTATTTGTATTTCAGCCCTTCTCTTGCATAGAGGAGTGATGGAAATTTTTTTATGTTTAGCTTCATGCTTTCTCGCGTCTTCTGGTATGCTCATTTGCTGAGTATGGGGTAACCACTCCCCCGAATTATATTTCATTGTTTTTATTACATATCTTGTGATAGGTTGCAAGGATTAAGTCTTGTGGGGGAGAGACTCGAGTTGTTATCCGCTCACGTGCACATTCCACTCGCATATTAGAAGCTTTTAGTGTTATATCTTTTGCATTTACATTGCACTCCACATCAGCCACTTGAGAACATGTACTTAAGCACATGCACGTGCCAAGCTTGTTATCACTTGTGAGTAGAATAAAGAATGTTGTGTTGACTTAGGATTGCATGATGGAGTAAATTGTTGACTCCTAGAGTGTTCCTAGGAATGCACTCATGCTCACTTAGAGTCTGTGTAGATTAAAATTCTTTATATGCTTATAGTTTCTATTTTTCTATTAGCGTAGATTTTGTTTACGGTACTCTAGTTGTGAATCTGGCTATGAATCAAACGGTGGTGTAGGATTGTGTGTGGGTGTTCAATTGCCTTGTATTGCTCGAGTCGGGAGGAAAGGTTGTCTTTCTCGATGGCTAAGTACTTGCCCCCAACAACTCTAGAAGCATAGGTACATGGTTAGTCAAGTGCGCGCGTGATGTAGACCATCACTTTGTCTAGTTTGTGCCTTGTACCATTCCTGACGTCTATCCGTTGCTATCCACGTTGAGCCCGTCCCTTCCTTTGACATTCGTACGCCTCGCTACCAAAGCCATAAATCCTTTCCTACTCGCACATCTGAATGTGGTTGCTCGGTTAGTTTTCTTTATTGTAGTTTTGTATTCGTTATGTGTGACAGTTATGTTGGTGTTTGTGTCGCTTATGGTGTTGTCGTGTTTTCGGCTTGTTTTGGTTATTTGGTTAAATAAAAAAATGAAATGAATTAGAAAAGAAAATTCCCAATGTGGAATAAAAGAGAAAAGAAAAGAAAAATAAATTTTGTTGTTGAATTGTGAAATTTTGTTGTATTGTGTTCGTTATGGGCATGCACGCCCCGTCAAAAGTTCAAGTCAGGTGGTGAGCCGCACGTGTTTTTTTGTTTAGTATCGTTGTGAGTGTTTTTGGGCGGTTTCATTTTGGGTTTGCTTGTCCATCTTGTTTATCTTTGTATACCCCGCCTTCGCCTAAGCATATATTATACTCCAAGTCCTACGGATTCGTGCTTGAGACAAACAAGTGCCGTGGAGAGAGTGTGAATGGGCGAGCATATGGTTACTGACATCGGGGGATTCCTTTGGAGATTCTCCTGAAGCCTGATCTTTGGAAATGCTCACCTCATTGTCTGCCTACTTTCGTTCTACGCACAGACGAATGATTCACCGTGATTCACTTTAAGAGTCCTTGTAATATCTTATTTACGTTTACAGGAATTAGAAATTATTATGCATGCATAGAAGAGTTTTCTACTATTGCTTTTTGTACATGAGGGTATGACTTCGCATGGTACTCTTTTTATGCAATTGCTAAGTCAACTAGCTTTCTTAAACTCTGCTTAGTAATGATTTGCTCGGGACGAGCAAATGTTTAAGTCTGGTGGTGTGATTTGTCCGATTTATACAGGATTTTTCAGACTCATCTGGGCTTATTATCAAGCTTGTGCACTAAATTTTAGTTGTAAAAGTCATATTTTTATTTAGTTCTTCTCTTAGCCAATAGTGCATTGTTTTGGCTCATTGTGGTGTGCGATTGCGCACTCTTGTGTTGAAGGTAAGTTGTTTGAGTACCTCACACTTGTTTGTTCTGATTTATATGATTGTTTATGTGATTTTATTATTGTGCATGTAGTGTGTTTTCCCCAAGGCAGGAATTCTGATTTGTGGAAAATGTACGGTCGTGCATTTCCGTAGCACACGCTTTTTTCCCGATCGTGCGTTTTGTTGAGCTGGAGAAGTGTTGAGTGGAGCTCGATGAATATCGTCGAGTTGAGCTCGATGATCTTAACGCACGGTTAACGCACGGTTTATTTGGAACCGTGTGCGATGGAAATGCACGTTTTTCCTATGGCTGCCTTGATTTATTGTGCTCTGTGGTTAATCGTGCACTTTGCTCATGTACGGGCAGAAGTGCCCACATGCGATCAAAACACACGTATCCACCTGCTTGCCGGAAATTTCTGCTTTCTGTTATTACCCGTGCGTTTTTCTTCACGCACAGGCGGAAGCGTCCGTGCGCGAGGAAACGCACAGGTCAATGCTTCTTCCATGCAGGCTATTTTCTGCACATGAATAACGCACGGTTAACAAACGGTCATGCGCCAAACCGTGCATGACCATTTTTTTGACCTGCTTCTATTTAAGCACAGGTTTTCTTCCAATCATGAGTATCCACTTTTCTTCCATTCTTGATGCCGTTTTAGGGCAAAACTCCTCCCTTTCTCCTCTGCCCTTCATCTTCCACTAATGAGAAGCTCTGGCCATGCTCGCGAAGCTTAGCTCTCGGCGGTGCTTACTCTCGGCCTGCTCCTTCACTTCCTAACTCTATTGCAAGTTTTGAAGTTGTATCCATCAAGCAAAGGGCAGCTTGCAACCTTCTTATGGATCGTGACACGAAGAAGACGGGTCCATTGGAGGGTAGTGACAGCCTTCTCTACCCCGGACGAAGTTGCGGACCGAGCATGGATGCGGATTAACAACCCGGTAATTCTTCCCGCAACTCCTCGATGAGCCTTCGGATTCGGCCGATATCTTGCCTTGGTCTTGATTTATTGATGTATATTTGTGGATAAATATTTATATGTAGTTGATGTGGCACTTTAGTTGTAAGAGTTATTAGTTTCATATCTATGTGAATCTTTATCGATTTATTAGTTTAGGTGCTTGTGCAGCGCCTATATTTCTGCCCGCCGCCATAGTTGGTTCTGCCGCCAGAGGCGCGCATTGCGACAAGGTATTTACGACCCTCAATCCGCTGTTCTACTCATTCCCTACGCCTGCATTTTCCTCCATTCCGCCAAGTGAAGCAGCGCATAGCGGCCTACATAGGAGTATATTTAATTAGCTTTTATCTTATTGATTCTAAAACCAAACCCTTAGTGACCTCCACCTAAGGACTTCAATCTCAAGTCCTCCTAGAATGACAACTCCACCTTACGGTGTTACTTGATAGATTTGATACTTGAGAAAGACTCCCCATTTTATATTACATATTCGAGCAGTACACTTCGCGTAGGTGCATCACGCAGCAACGCACGATGCAACTCCGCCCACTGCAGCACCTCTTGACGTATCTCCACCCACTGCAGCACCTCCCGATGTAGCTTCGCCCATCTCTAGGAGGATGGTCGTTGGCGGCTTCCTTTTCCAAGGAGGCAGTGGAGCGGGCAGGATGGGTGGTTCTTGGCCGCCTTCTTTAGTTCGAACCACGATTCCTCTCTTCCCCAGGTTCTGTGACTGCGAACCACGATTCTTCCCTTCCATAGGTGCTGCGACTGCAAGGACGATTTTCCAATCTCTCACATGACATCTTCCCTTCCTAACCTAACACTCTAGGCTTTCCCATGCCCATCACTCTCTACCCGGAAACTTGAAGAGAAGAAGCTGTGAGAATCATCGTCTGTCTGTGAGAAGCCCATAAGCCATTGATGGGTCTATCTGCGAGAAGCCCAGAAGCCATTGATAGGTCCATCCGCTATTGAGAGAAGACATTAATGGTCTGTCTCTCCGTGAGAAGCCCATAAGCGTCATCTTCGTCAATCGACCATTGTTGTTGTGTCTCTTAAAGCAATCAATGTCCTTCAACCTACAGGCTTCACCCACAGTCACAAATCTGTTGAAGAGTGTCACAACCCGCATTTTCTCCGTATTAAATAATACGCCAACATAAGAGAAAATATGCTTCGTGATGCCACGCCGTGTAGGGACCAACTGCAGGCACTCTGACAAAAACCTAACTCCATTAGTTTTCATGAAAATCCATGAATTATAGGCTGAAAACATGATTTAATTAAGTTATTAACCGTGTCACTTGGTTCAGTGGAACGACCAGTCCAAAAGTAATGATGTGGTTAGAATTAAGCAGAAGAAAATAATTACTTTATTCACTTATTATCCTATGTGAACACGAAAATCCGATGCTATTACATGATATGCAGACCTCTAGGTTTACTATAAGTATGAAATGAGCTTGTTATGATCTTCAAAGTAGGGTGACGTTCCTTTTAAAAGATGCTATGAAATGCTAGTATAAGTATTTTTATATTCAAAATATCTAACATGCAACCCTACCATAAAACTTCCCAGAGAGCAAGTAAGTACGCAAAAATTAGCAAATGATAAACTAGGAGCTAGCAGAGTGTCTAACATAAGAAAACCCTATGGGTGTCAACAACCTAACATAAACCGACAGACCACAATAGTATGTCTGTACAAAGTGAACAAAACCACAAAAGAAATTCTGCGAACAGAAAAAGGAAGTCCGAAAAATGGACAAACAAAAATTTTTTTGTATTCCAAAAAAGGTATCAATTACATAGTATAGCCTCCCTTTTAGAGAATGGAGGAGATGAGAGAAATTACAAATAAATATTGTGGGAATAAAAATATCATTTACAAGCGGTTTAACATAAATACATGTCGACAAGCTGTGCGGTTTGGTGAATGGGCAAACCGCCCGGCAACCATAAGAGAAAGATACCAAGTCGTCACACTAGACCGCCAGGTCGCCCGGTCTCCAAGTCTCCAGCGATAGAATGACAAACTGCTAGAGCACCAACATCAAAAGGATAGTAACAAACCACAGGAGAGAACCCGACAGACATCCCGGACTGCAACCCTCCAGAGTCAGACCGCCAGACTGCCCGGTCTCTAATCTGCAACACTCTCCCTCAAGATGGAGGATATATATCGATCATGCTCAGCTTGTGGCAAATGTGATGAAAAGAGGCAGATACTGTATTGGTGAAAATATCAGCCAACTCTTTATGGGAGGTGACAAATGGAGTACAAATTTGTTCCTTCAGAATCTCCTCTCGAATGAAATGGCAGTCAACTTCTATGTGCTTGGTTCTCTCATGGAAGACTAGATTTTTAGAGATGTATATGGTGGCTTTGTTGACAAAAAACATAGGTAGAGGATGGTCTTAGATCTCTCCTAAGTCAAGCATAAGAGCCCGTAACCACTTCAGCTCACACGCGGTCGATGTCATACTTCGGTATTCTGCTTCTGCACTGGACTTGGAGACTACCGACTGTTTCTTTCTTTTCCAGCTCACAAGGTTCCCCCCCCCCAACAAAGATGCAAAAACATGAACTAGACTTGCGGTCTCCTTTGTCATCGGCATAGCTTGAATCAGAGTACGACTCAACCCTTAAATGTCCATTCTTCTGAAAGAGAAGTCCTTTCCCGGGAGCTGATTTAATATACTCCAATATCTTCAGGGGCGACTGTAAATGGCACTCCCTAGGAGCTTGCATGAATTGGCTAACCTTGCCAACATCATAGGGAATGTCAGGTTTGGTCCCTGTGAGATATATGAGTTTACCAACCAGACGTCTATACCTCGTAACATCAAAAAGAAGAGGAGAGTCATCTGTCCATGTTTTATCTTCTCTAGTCGCCATGGGACATCGGGCAGGTTTATCCCCAGTCAACCCTGCCTCTTTTAACAAGTCAAAAGCATACTTCCGTTGGGATAGGACAAGTGAAGCGGGCTTCCGAGAAATTTCTATCCCTAGAAAATACTTTGGAGAGCCCATATCCTTTGTAACCAGGTGTTGCCGCAGATGCTTCTTGGTCAAGATTATCCTAGCTTGGTCATCTCCAATGAGAAGAATTTCATCAACATATACTGCAAGCACCACTAGGCCCGGAGAAGTTTTACGAGTAAATAGGGAGTGATCAGCAGAACTCCACATAAAACCAACAGTCGCCACAATCCCGCTAAACTTGTCAAACCAAGCACGAGGACTTGTTTTAGGCCATAGATAGCCTTCTTGATCTGGAAAACCTATGTCTCCCCTTGAGCAACATACCTCGTAGGTTGCTCCATGTAGACATCCTCTTGAAGATCCCCATAAAGAAAGACATTCTTCACATACAGTTGTGAAATAGGCCAATCTTTGTTGACAGCCACAGAGAGAAGGATTCGAATAATGCTGAGACGTGCAACTGGAGAGAAAATGTCAAAGTAATCAACGTCATAAGTTAGGGTAAAGCCCTTGGTAATAAGTCGAGCCTTGTAATGATCCACACTGCCATCGGGGAGAAATTTCACCACAAAAACCCAGCGACAGCCAACAACATCGATTCCAACAGGAGGAGGAACCAGGGCAGTGAGAGTAGCAATCTTGTCATCTATGGTAATCTTCCAATACAGAAGGGCAAGGGCCTCCTAATAGGAACGGGGGGTGGAAGTGGAAGAGATAGCCAGTGCAAAGTTCGTGCGAGCATGCGTCAGATGATCATATGAAACAATTGCACCAAGCGGATGTTGGGTACAAGCCCGAACCCCTTGGCGAAGGGCAATGGGGATGTTCAGGTCAGCAGGTGCCTCAGTATCCGGAGCATCCATGGTGGAGGGAGCTGTCCTGAGAGGAGAGAGCGACGGAAACAAAGAGGATGGAGATGGTGGAGGTGGAGAGGGAGGAGTAGAGTATGGGGATGGAGGAGGAGGAAAGACCTTGTAGTAGGGATGGGCTGGAGGGAAGAGAAGGAGGAAGAATAGATTCCACAGGAAGATGAGAGGAGTCGTTAGAGAAATATGGAGCATTTTCGAAGAAGGTAACGTCCGCGGAGACAAACTGTTTGCGAAGGATTGGGTCAAAACAACTATAGCCTTTTTGAGTGATAGAGTAGCACAAAAAGACACCTTTGGTGGAGTGAGGGGAGAATTTGTCACGGTGGTGGAGGGAGCATGCGCAAATGCCGTACAACTAAAGATACGTAGAGGAAGGGGAAAGGGATCTGTTCCTGGAAAGAGAATGGAGAAGGGCATTTTACTGCGGAGAACAGTGGAGGGAATGCGATTGATGAGGTAGGAAGAAATGAGAACAGCATAGCCCCTGTAGGAGCAGGGATATGCATTTCCGTAAGTATGGTGCGAGCAACATCAAGGAGGTGACGGTTTTTGCATTCCGCCACCCCATTTTGTTGGGAGGTTTAAACACAACTTGTTTGATGAAGAATTTCATCTTGTATACAAAATGAGGAAAAGGCATGACTAACGTATTCTTTGGCATTATCAGAGCATAATACTTTAATAGAAACATCAAACTGATTTTTGATTAAATGATTAAAAGATTGTCATACATATAATAGTTCAGAGCAATCTCGTAAGAGATACACCCAAGTACAACGAGAGAAATCATCAATAAAAGTTACAAAATAAGAGCTACCCCGACCAACGGTGAGGGTAAGAGCAGGGCCCTAGATGTCAGAGTGAACAAGATCAAATGGACGGGTAGAACCATGACCTTGCTTGGGCGGGAAGGAGGAACAGTGATGCTTTCCAAGCTGACAGGCATCGCAGTTGAGAGGAGAACTATGCGGAGGCAGGTGGGGTAGCAGCTGATGAAGAAGCCGTGGAGGAGGATGCGCAAGGCGGAGATGCCATTGTAGGAGATCTATAGAAGAGTAGGAGAAAGTAGAGAGAGTAAAAATGTTGTTGAGGAAGTAGAGGCCGCCGCTCTCAGTCCTAGTAGCAATCGTATATTGGGAGCTCGGATCCTGAAAACAGCAAGAAGTGGGAGTGAATGTGACGGAGCATTGAATTTGCTTGCATAAAGATGTAATTGACAACAAATTGCAGGGAAACTTGGGCACATAGAGAGTGTCGGCCAAATGAAGAGACAGAGTGACATGAACCACTCCCGTTCCATGAACCGGGGAGGGAGAACCATCGACAACAAGGACCAGTGGCAACCGATCAAGCGTTTCAACGAGATAAAAGCATTGCAGATTGACCGTCATGTGATTAGTTGCACAAAAGTTGATGATCCATTTACCTTGAGTAACCACGTGAGCACTACATGCGGAAGTGACCACCAAATCTGATGACTTGGAAGAGGAGGTGGAAGCGTCACTAGAAGGGCAAAGTTGTGGATGCTTCCTCTAGCATCAATCCACCGGATGCCCGGTGCGGCCATAGTGAGAGTAGTGGAAGCGGGAAGAACTCCGACCACCAGAATGATGGTTGTGACTACTAGAGCCGCTCCATTGAGTCTGGTGAGCATATTGTTCTGGAGGAGGATAAGACAGAATCGGATGCTGAAGAAGAGATGTAACCACTGCAAGTCATGCGGCCGTAGTATCCAAGCTGGGAGTGTCCACTTCACCCAAGATCTGTTGGGGAATCATGTCGTAGGAATCAGGAAGCCGGAGGAGGTAGCACACAACAAGCAGTTCTTGAAAGTGCTTGCGCTGTTCGGCAAGATACGCAGAGAAGGGGCGATGTTGAAGGATCTCAGCCCCAAGAGCTTGAACTTGTTGATAAGCGGTAGCAAGAGACATAGACGAATGGTCAAAGATGTCCGCATACAAGGTAAAAATGCGGGACGTCTGAGCCCCCTTTGAGTACAGGGTAGCAACATGAAGTCATGCCTTCTTGACCGTCTCATCAAGACGGATAACAGGAAGATATTCATCGGAAAGACTGTTAGCGAGGCAAGTGCGGAAAAGCACATCGCTAGCATCCCAGTCATCAAATTCAGCAGAAGTGGTGGAAGGAGGATCATCGATAAGGTGGTGGCATTTGCATTGTGAGCGGGGGAGGAAGGTGAAGGAGATGCTCCAATTCGGATAGTTGGAACCAACAAGCTTGGATACAGTGCCAAGATTCCCGGAGGGAATAGGAGGAGGAGGTGGAGTTGTGACGAGAGTTGCGGTGGTGGTAGAAGTGCTAGAAAGGGCCATGGAAGAAGCTATGTGGGTAGAGGGAAGTGAGAAATGTGGCCCGGGAAGAAAGATGCTGGGGCGGAAACAGAAGACCGCAACAGACAGAAGAAGAAGCCGCAATAAAGAAAAGGAAGAAGTCGCGCGGGATGAGAGCAGGCCGCACGAACAGAAGTCGGAGAAGCCGCAAAAATAGTCCGCGGGGAAGAAGAAGGCCGTGCAAACAAAGAAGGAGATCAGATTGCACGAATAAAGAGCAGGGACAAAAGGAGGAGAGGCCGCGTGAACAAGAGGAAAGAAGGAGATCAGGTCGCGCGGTTAGAGAAAGGCACTGAATCAGGCGGACAAGATCGTGGGCTCTGATACCATGTGCAAACAGAAAAGGAAGTCTGGAAAATGGACAAACAGAAATTTTTGTATTCCAAAAAAGATATCAATTACATGGTATAGCCTCCCTTTTATAGAATGGAGGAGATGAGAGAGATTACAAATAAACAATGTGGGACTAAACAATATCATGTACAAGCGGTTTAACACAAATACAAGTCGCCAAGCCGTGCGGTTTGGTGAATGGGCAAACTGCCCGGCAACTACAAGGTAAAGATACCAAGCCGCCATACTAGAACACCAGGTCGCTCGATATCCAAGTTGCCATGGACAGAATGACAAACTGCCAGAGCACCAACAGTAATAGGACAACAACAAAGCACAGGAGAGAACCCGACAGACTGCCCGAAGTGCAACCCGCTAGAGTCAGACCACCAGACCGCCCGGTCTCTAATCTACATCACAAATATACCTCCAAATCCGATTTCATTTGCCCAATATTTGAAAATTACACATCGCAACACGCTACAAAACTCAAAACGGTCATATTTATCGTTAGACTTCAGATTGCAATGCAACGAGTTTCAATGTGTTCGTATCTACTATACGAATCCATAGGAACAGACATAACTGAAATCGGAGTTCTCTGGCTTGATAATCAAAAATATCGTTTTTGTTGTGTTCTATGAGGAATGGTTATATCCACCATATGACCTCGAAACTCAACGAAATGAGTTCCAACGCACTTGTATTAACTATACGCGGCCATTGGAACTGACAAAACTCAAATCTGAGTTCTCTAGCTCAATATCTAAATTTCTCGTATTTGCGACATTTTACGAGGAGTGGTCATGTCCACCATACGACCTCAGAACTCAACGGAACAGGTTCCAATGCACTTGTACTGACTATACGAGGCCATAGGAAGTGATCGAACTCAAATCGGTATTCTCTATCTCAATATCCAAATTTCATGTATTTTTGATGTTCTACGAGCAGTGGTCATATTCACCATATGACCTCGATTTGTAACGAAATGAGTTTGGTTGCACTCGTACCAGTTATACAAGTCCAAAGCAACAAACAGAACTCGAATCGGATCTCATTAGCTCGATATCCCAAAAATAGGGTCATCTCCTACACCTTATGAGTCTCAGGTAGAGGTTTGGGTCACTTTTATTAGGTTCACTATGGTTCTAGTGACCCAACAAAAGCCGAGATGTTACATTTCATAACTAAAGATCTAGTACTAAGGGAGAGGGTAGGAAGCTCACCTCATTTCTGGCTGTAGATCTCGCTTTTCTTCTTGTCGGCATGATGACGTCTGATCTTATTTCAATCACTCTCCTAGAGACAAGGAACAGCGAGAGAGACGACTTCGGAGTTCCTTCAGGAAGTCCCGCACCGATGATCTCTCCATTCTCATCGAACTCGGCATGATTCAACAAGGAAGAACCGATGGCTAGGGTTTTCGATCATCCCTTTTTATAAAGTAATATTAGGGTTAAGGTTGCTTTGTCACGTGTCATTCTATCATTGGACCGCCTATTATTACATAAAACAAGTCATGTTGAAAAGACCGGCCAAAAATAGTCATTCAGCACATATCTGAAACCCGGTTAACCCCATAAGTATAAACCCACAAACATACCCTGGCCAAAACTATTCTAAGTCCAAGCGTCGTATGCATCGAGTATCACTCAAACCTTCGTCGAAGGCATCGTGATCACTCGACGAATTTCGATGAATCCCATTGGCTGAAAATATTCTAAGTCCAAGTGTCGTATTCCTCTAGTATCACTCGACGCTTTGTCGAAAGTCATCATGATCACTCGACGCATTTTGAGTCAACTCGACCCACTCGACGCTTTTTGAGGCCAGTTGACGCACTCGATGCTTTTGAGTACAGTCGACGCACTCGATGTTTTTGAGTCCAGAATTATTCTAAGTCAAACTTCGTATTATGCGTCGAGTTTTACTCGACGCCTGCCTACAAGTTGACGCACTCGACGCTTGCCGAGAACTGTCATGAACACTCAACGTCTGCTACCAGTGCACTCCAAGCCTGAGTCAACTCTCTACTCAAAATGTGTGCGAGGGATCTAGCATGAATCGAGACGTTACATGAACTCCAATTTGACCCCGGTTGGTGGCATTAGATTCATATGATCAATACGAAGTCAAAGGAGTTTGCTCCAGTCAATGTCGATGATGGGTAGTCAATCTGTGCTCAAACCAGGCACTATCGTGCACTGAAAAGCATGCACACAACAATTATGGCACAATACCCCATATTGACCCATCTCCCGATAACTTGGACCCACTTTGACTTTGATCCACGTGGGGGACCCACCCTATGGTTAACTTTTGTTCAAAACCCTCTAAATATGAAATTTTAAAATTTTTGGTGCCCTCCACTAAGCCCTCAACCATGCTCCACTTTGGACCTCATCTCTAGCCTATATGGACTGATTTTTAAGCTAGGTATAATAAGGTGGATGGGTCTTGGTCCAAGCCAAGAGGAAGCTCCTCTCCTTCTCTTTCTCTCTTTCTCTAGCCCATGCCCACTTAGCTAAGCTCTAAGACGGTGACAAGTGGATGTACTGCCCCAACCAGATGGTAACCACCTGTCATGGACAGCTGGGAGGAGTTTAACCCATACCATCCATGGAAGAAAAATCCTACATTAGGGAGAAGAAGAGAGGGGCACATCAAAATCCTATATAATGACCCTACCAATGCATAATCTCACTCCTCTCCCCAAGCTCAGTCGATCCTAACCCACATCAAAATCCTATATAAGATCAGCGGAGCTATACACCCCCACCCTCTAGTAGCGGATCTCATCAGAAGTCACTGAAGGCCTCCATGATAGCTGGAACCCTCCTTCCTCCTTCTTCTCCACTACCCCGATGAGCTGCATGTGCTTCCCGGTAGTTGGAGCACCGCTGGCGCCACCTGAGCCTAACTCCAGGTAGGGTAGTAGTCGTGCATGGTAAGCCATGCCCAACACCGGTGGTGGCACTTGGAGGGTGTTACACCATCGGGGATGTCCATACCCAGCAGCGGAGGGCCATAGTGCAACTGGAATTCGCCTCTCCGACGACACCTAGAAAATATTTATTCACTATTTTATTTTTCCCGGCGGTGGCCGACTACGTCATGCCGCCAGGCCACCACTGGAGAGAAGGCTGACCCATGACATGTAGGATGGGGATGGTGATACAGCTCGAGAGCCACCAGTGAGGTGGGGCTGCGTGACATCGTTGGGAGCAGAGTAGGTCGGGTTACCCCTCTCTCGGGATGAGTAAATCTGGTGGTGGCTAGCGGCGTCGGGCCACCGGACCACCACTTAGAAGATCGCTGGCCTATGGCGAGTCGACCAGGGGCGGCACCAGCGTCTCTTTGTTGTCGGCAGGCGGTGGCAGAGATGATCATCTATTAGACTGTCGACAAGGTACAAATGTCGTCGAATCTGGGCGATGATGATCGGACGACAACAATCATGTTCAATTACATGCCTCCATGTTTTTCTGGACCCCTACAGCGGATTTGAGCCCGATCCATTATGGGGACAGAAGGTTGGATTTCCTGCCTAGCTTGATCTCAGCCACATGATTAAGCCTCTAATGGCTATTTGCAGTCCAGATTTAGAGCAAAAATTTGGGGATTTTTCTAAGAGAAATCTGGGCTCATAGGGAAAAATCTTTGAACATGAAAGTTGTTCCCGTTGATGATGACAAACTCCACAAATTATTTTAGATTTTTACGTTCAAATTAGGTATTTTAAAACCCTAAATAAGGATTTTATAAAAATTTCTAGGCTCTTTTTAGGCTATCTTTGATGTTGTATAAAAATTTAGGGACTTCTGGGTGAAAATTGAAGCTTTTCCAATTTTTTTGAGGCTCAGGTCACACTTTGAATTTGATGTATTCAAATATTTCGGAAGAATAAATTCGTGGCATGCGATCATATTTTGATTTGAGTATTGAGTTTCAAGTAAATAATCAACAATAATTATCGAGCTGAGATTGCAAGCTCGGAGTGTTTCAAGGATTTTTGCAAACTATCAAGCGCCTTAGTTTTCAAATTAATTTTCAGGCATTTTGAGTGAATTTGGAAATAAGGAGTATGTTCTTTGAGTAGAGAAATGCCCAACCTCGACTTGGGTGTGGAATTTTTTCCCGTGTTTTGAATTGATTTCCGAGGTCGAAGTTCGAGGAAAATCAGTCTTTCTAAAAAGATACACGGATTTGGTCCGACTCGAGAAACTAAGTTGGCTATTATTCCTAAATGAATAATAAAATGTAAAATCCGTAATAAGCTTCTCCGGTCTGATTAAGACGTATTTGAAAAGCATAACTGAACTAATATCAGACCTTAATAATGGATGAAACTCGACAGAAGCTGTCTAAAAGAACAAATGGAACCGAACTTGCCTCCCTTTAACGAAGATGGAGCTGATCTTGCCTCCTATAAATAGAGATGGAACTGAACTTGCCTTCTAAGAACAGAGATGAAACTGAACTTTCCTCCTGTGAATGGAGATGGAACTGAACTTTCCTTCTGATAACGGAGATGGAACTGAACTTTCCTCCTGAGAGCGGAGATGGAACTAAACTTACCTCCTATGAATGGAGAAGAAATGAACTTGCCTCTTATGAACGGAGATGAAACTAAACCCTCCTGAGAATGGAGTGATTATACTACTAACCCTTTTCTTTATTTCTTTATTCCACTCTTGCACTGCTCAAGTTCTTTTTATTACTTTCAGTTTAGTACTTTCTTTTCAGTACTCCAATCTTGCACTAGTGTTTTTTTATTACTTTCAGTTCAGTACTTTTCTTTCAGCACTCCAATCTTGTACTGCTCCTGTTTTATTACTTTCAGTTCATTACTTTCCTTTCAGTTCTTCAGTCTTGCACCGGTCCTGTTTCTTTACGTTCAGTTCAGTTCTTTTATTTCAATACTCCAGTCTTGTATTAGTTTTGTTTCTTTACATTCAGTTCAGTTATTTCCTTTCAAGAACTACTCCAGTCTCGTACTGGTCTAGCACGTTTCAGTACATTGTTTGCAGTTCTGTTTATTCAGTATCATTCCAATTTCATACTGGTCTTGTTTATTTCAACACTTTATTCAATGCATTCAGTTCAACATTTCAACTCTCAGCTTATTTCTAGCAGCATTTTATTACCGCATTTAAATTACTACAATTTTACTATTTTAGCATTATTAATGAGGGTTTTTCTCTAACGAGCAGTTGGTTTTGATAAGAGAAATAGTTGAGGATAACCGAGAGTCTACATATTCCTCTAGGGGTTACCCTAAATAATGCATTCTCAGGCTCGTAGTGCTTCTTGTCAAATATTAAGCGGCATGTTGTTTTAAAAAGGTCGCTTACCCAAATTATTTGATGTCAAGTAGGGCAGGCCGCCGTAGACCCGGTCTATACCAGGAAATTATTTAAATTAAAATGCTTGTAATATGCTTGCGGTGAAAAGTGGTGGTTCAGTCACTTCCACAAACTATTTGTATCAGTGCAGAAGGTTAACGACTCAGGACAATAGTGGGATATACACAATGAGTGACCGACAGTTTTATTTTTCTCGTTGGGTTCCCTCCACTATCGGACAAAATTTTTAGAATTTTTGGATGTCGCACACATCCAAAAGTACACTTGGTTGTATGCTGGGGCCTAGGAAGTGTGGTACTACTACTCCCAGAAGTGGCAAGAAAAGACAATGTCACCGACGGCGACATCAATAAGGCCCGTGGGGCTTGCTACCCTGCTCGAAGAGAAGTGGTCCAATCTATTTTGTCATAGTGGGTATGCGCAGTTTTGAATACCTATGGTGTGTACGTGTTTGAATACATGCAGTGTGCATTTTTTGAAAACTTGCGGTGTGCGCGGTTTAAATACTTGTAATGTGCGTGGTTTCAATACCTGCGTTATGTGCGGGGGTTGAATACCTGTGGTGTGCTCGTGTTGAACACCTACAGTGTGTTGATGAATTTTGAATGCATACGATGTGAATACAGGTTGTGAGTGCCTGTTGGTTATGATAGCTAGTTGAGCTTCTTTTTAAATAACTGATGTTTGTGCTACTACTTTCCAATTATTTTATGCTGCACTATTTCAGATATTTGTTCATAGCTTAAGAAATAAAAGTGCACTATATTGAAATATTGCTACTAACTCTCTTGTGCTTCATTTATTTACTTATTATTGGGTGTGTATGCTCATCCCCAGGATTTATATCCGAGTAGGATATGTGTTTCCACTTAGCTCTGTGACTAATGGTTATTTTAATAACCACTCGCAGGAGATGAAGCACCGTGAATCCAGATGCCACAGGACGGTACTCCAGCTAACATGACTACCAGAGAAGAGGTACCCTCATCATCTCCATACTTTCGAGACGTGAGTTCCTAGAGCACAGGGCTTGAGAGGGAGTGAGAGGTCTAGTAGTATTCCTTTGAAACCCATGAGCTCGTTTGTATAAATAGTGGCTACGACCTATACTTTTACTCTGTTAAATATATATATTGTTATATATATATTTAAGTGGATTTTTGTTATTGCTTTACATTCCTATGATGTGATGTCAATGTTATGATTCATTCCAGGCAAGACTGCCAACTAGTGCTTGGTAGAGTGGGGTGTAGCCACTTAGGAAGCCCTGGGTGGCCATCTTGGGTCGTAAGGCCTATCTTCGACCCGACCCGGGCAAGGGGTGGGGGATGGGGTATTTCAAATTGATTAGAAATATCACAATTTGTCCAAGTAGGGCAGTCTTAGGATCCTTCCTGTAACTCCCCGAAACTCAAAGGAGCGAAGGGGGACGTTTTGGGCCAGTTTGGGTTCTGGCTACAGGCACATGGCCTGGGACACGGGCGTGTCCCAGGGCGTTTCAAGCCTGTGTCGACACTGAGATGGGAAGTCGACACTTTGGTCTTGACATTGTGTCGAGATTGGGCACACGGCCTGCGATACGGGCGTGTCGCAAGGCGTGTCGACCCGTGTCGACACTTAGCCGCGAAGTCGACACTCTGCTTCGACGAAGTGTCGAGACATGGCACACAGCCTGCGACGCGGGCGTGTCGCAGGGCGTGTCAACCCGAGTCGACACTCATCCCGGGGAGTCGACACTTTGGTCTCGACATGGTGTCGAGACAAGGCACACGGCCTAGGACACGAGCGTGTCCAAGGCCGTGTCAACAGGTCGACGATCTTCGCTCGACGAAGTGTGGAGTGTCGAGACAGAGAACACGGCCAGGGGTCCAGGCGTGTTGAGGTGACACGGGTAAGGGTACGGGAGTGTCCTAGAACCCGTGCAGTGCTCGGGTTGTTTTCGGGGAAAAATGATAGGGGTACACGGCCGGCCACACGGCCGTGTCAGGTGGAACACGGGCATGTCAGCTCGAACACGGGCGTGTTTGATACCCGTGTGAGGTTCCAGGCGATTCGATTTTGACGGTGAATGAGGCACACGGCCCTGGACACGGGCCTGTTCCAGGCCGTGTTCGGTCCAGATTGGGCATTTCAGTCCCGAATCAAAGCCGTTCGTTTCCTTATTTTGAGATCCAACGGCTGGGGGTTGTTCCTGAAGGGATATACCCGGGATTGGACTTAGAAACCCACACTTTTCTTAAGTTTTCATCTTTCTAAAACCTTAGAGGGAGAGGAGAGCCAAGGAAGGAAGAAGGATCTAGATCTGGCCATTGGAGGAGCTTCGAAGCTCCGAATCGCGAGCCGACTCCGGATCCATGGAGGCAAAGCTAGTGCGGTGCTTTTCGTCCGCTTACTTTTCAATGGAGCCAAAGAGGAACGCTAGGGTAACGATCCTCATCTTGAGCATGAGTAGCTCTCTTTCTTTGCATAGGAAGCCCGCTCTCGCAAGTTTGCGGAGAGTTGGACGCGTTCCTTCGGGTAGATATGTGAAGTCCCCATTGTTTAGAGTTCGTAAGCGAGAACGGACGTAGGCATGATGTGTGAAGGCTACCCGGACATGTTGGTCTGGATCGGTGATGTTGCATTGCATAAATGCCGGAGAAGACTCCGCGCAATTGATTGTTTTTTCGGGTTTTCTACGTGGTAGATTGCAATAGGGAGCCATGGGGATTAACCTAAAGGTGCACCCGGAAAACTGGGCGGATGCGAGATCTTGCCAACGTGTGGACCTAGGTGCCAATTAGTACATAACTGGGTTATGTAGCATCGTACGTTCGATTCACGGGCTTCGGGGAAGCTTAACCCGTGCCGATGATATTTAAGTGTCGTGGCAAGTGAGCAACGGGTTGAGTGGGAACCGTTCCTGCGTTATGCCGAGGGCATAGAGGTCGGGTCTTCTGTCGATGACATTAAAGTGTCGTGACATAGGCTGTTGATGACATTAAAGTGTCGTAATGTTTGCCTAAAAGACCATTTTTGCTCACGAGTTATTGTCGTCCTGAAGATGGTGGTGAGTTAACGGCTTAGACTGCGATCACCGAGAACGTGCCCTGAGAGCACGGGGCGTGTGGCCATGCGTGCCAACTCCTGTGATGCATTGAGTTGTTATATTGCTCGCTTATGCTAATGAAATGCAGGGAAGGAGCATCGCCGCCCCGAGCTTGGGGCGGGATCATTATAATTTGGTCAGCATTGCTGACCGTTGCCTTGTTTTGCCACCGTGCGGTGGTTTGTTGCTTGCAGGTGCAGCTGGACCAAGCGGTCAATAGCGGGCTAAAGCCCGAATGCGAAGCCGACCCTTGAAGGCCTAATTAGAAATGTTTACTGCTTTATTCATGTGTGACCGACCTGCTTGTCGTGGTTTGTAAAACATGTAATTTGAAGTGAAACATCTTGTAAAGCCTTAAGGCTTATTTTGGGTATTTTTGTATAACATTCCTATTTGGTATTAGTGGACATTCATGCTTTAATGCTGGGTTCTTTGTTACAACTTTTTAAAATGCTTCCGCTAGAATGCTCTGTGTAGGACGTTGATTGGTTGGATGGTTTCCATAAGTAACCACCCGGTCTGTCTGTAGTATATGGCGTCGGGCCCCGGCCGGACCTACTACTATATGCTATGCGACGGATAGGGGGTGTTACAATTTGGTATCAGACTACTGGTTTTGGTTGGGCTTAAACTGTATTCATGGGCGAATTCTTTTTAAGGGGTGGTGCGCACATTGTGTGCGTCATCATTATAATGGTAAAAGAACGCATGAATGTCCACTTAGGAATGAAAATACTCGTGTTTGAGGAACCTGCGTGTGCCTATAATTGCTGTTTACAATTTTATTTGGTCCCTTAACGGTGTTTTGTACCACTATAGGTGACCAGAAGTGGTGTTGGGCCGTCAGAACGCCGAGTTTCTGAGGCTAGTAGTGCACCGGAAGTTGCTCCTGCAACACCTCTATCGGCTGAGAACATACGATTGGTGGCTGAAGCGGTGTTGGCCGTGATAAATGTGCAGTCTGCAAGGCAAACGCAGCAGCCGCTCCTGTGATGGAGCAAGAACCTCTTCAAGAGGCTGAGCCAAGCAGAGTGGAGCAAGTAGTTGTGGAACCGGTAGTGCCAAGTAGGGCAACTGAGAGGCAGCTTAAGCATGTTATGAGCTTTAACCCTCCATTATTCTCGGGGTTGGGAACCCCATCTCAGGCTGAAAACTGGCTCTCCAGGGTGAAGAGAGTCATGACAGCAACGGAGATGGAGGAGTGGCAAATGACCACCATCGCTACGTTCCTTCTGGACGGGGAAGCGAGGATGTGGTGGGAAGGATTGGAGCTGCACTTACTGAGAGGTAGGCAATTTGGTGATGTCTCGATGGAAGAGTTCTCGAGATTGTTCTTGGCTAGATACCTCCCTTCGATGCAGAAGATAGCATTGGAGAATGAGTTTCTGAAGTTGTTTCAGGGTGAGAAGAGCGTGGATGAATATCTCCATGAGTTCACCCGTTTGAGTCGATATACTAGCTCCACTATTGTGGATGAGGAGCGCAAGACTAATCGCTTCTATGAAGGGTTGAGAGATGAGTTGAGGTTACTACTCTCGGGGCCGATGATGCAGGGTTTCTTTACCTTGGTCAACACGGCCCGGTCCTTGGAGAAGGACATGAAGAATGTGCAGGCAAAGAAAAGCTTGGGCGAGAAGAGGTCGGAGTCCAGAGGGCCCAACACCTCAAAATCTGTGTTCCGAAAGTGGAACAAGAAAGCTAAGACTTCGGGTCTAGCCCTCTCTGCTGGTGCTTCTGGGGCGACTACGGGTCGGACCCCGGGCGCATGTTACAATTGTGGGAAGTTGGGGCATTATGCCTGTGAGTGCCGGAGCGGACGTCCCAAGTCTGAAAGGAGGCCGGGAGCTACTTATGAAGAGAAGGGAAAGGAGGTGGAGTCGACCGCATCCCATTATGCTCCGGCCCAACCAAGGGTCTACAATCTTGGCCAATAGGAGGCCATCAAACAGGCCGATGTGGTGACAGGTACGATTTAATTTATAGCAAGTCAATTTCTTTAAATAATTGTTATGCACATGTTACCTTACCACTGCTTGTTTAGGATTTGTATTGATTTGTGAAAATCCGGCACGAGCACTCTTCGATACGGGAGCCTCACACTCCTTCTTGTCTGAAGGATTTATATCACGCATCGGAGTCCCTTCTTCGATGGCGAAGGATAAGTTGGATGTGTTGTTGCCCAATGGGTGTTCGATGCGAGCTGATAGGATCTGCGATGTTAAGCTTCATATAGGGAATCAGGAGTTTGATCTGCAGGCGTCTTTACTTCCGTTGGTGGAGTTTGACGTCATATTTGGCATGGACTGGCTCTCGGAGCAGCAGGCCCATATAGATTGCGGTAGCAAGGAAGTCAAGCTGGGAGCAAGTCGTGAGATGACTTTTATGGGCTTAAAGGGGTCGAGCAAGACGTTGATGTCTGCTCTTCAGGTGGTGAAGGCGGTTCATGCCGGAGCAGAACTGTTCTTTACACTAGTGGAGGTTGCAAAGACGAATCCCGCGTTGGATTGTATTTCAGTGGTATCGGAATACCCTGATGTGTTCCCCGCAGATCTTCCTGGAGCCCCGCCTCAGCGGGAGATAGAATTTACGATCGATCTAGTGCCAGGTGCAAATCCTATGTCACGATCTCCTTATCGGCTAGCGCCTAAGGAAATGGCGGAGCTGAAAGTTCAACTGCAAGAGTTGTTTGAGCAAGCGTATGTGCGCCCGAGTTCTTCGCCTTGGAGCGCACCGGTCCTCTTTGTTAAGAAGGACGGAAGCTTGAGGCTATGTATTGATTATCGGGAGCTCAACAAGCTGACGGAGAAAAACAAGTACCCGATCCCCCGGATTGATGATCTTATTGATCAGTTAGTCGGGTCGACGGTGTACTCGAAGTTGGATCTCAAGGCTGGGTACTATCAGTTGCGAATAAGGGAGAGTGATATCCCAAAGACAGCGTTTAGTACGAGATACGAGCATTATGAGTTTACGGTCATGCCGTTTGGGCTGACTAATGCGCCGTCAGTGTTCATGGATTTGATGAACAGGACGTTCAGGGAATACTTGGACCATTTCGTGATCGTCTTCATCGATAATATTTTGGTGTACTCGTAAAGTGAGGAAGATCACTTCAAGCATCTTCATTTGGTGTTGGAGACGCTAAGGAGAAATCAGCTGTACGCCAAGTTCTCGAAGTGCGAGTTTTGGCTATGCTCACTGGCATTCCTCGGGCATATAGTGAGTGGAGAGGGTATTGCTGTGGATCCGGCGAAGATTGTTGCGATACGAGAGTGGCCTGAGCTTATTACGGTAGCGGAAGTCCGGAGTTTTCTGGGGCTTGCCGGCTATTATAGGCACTTTGTAGAGAACTTCTCGCGGATAGCTTTGCCTCTCACTACTTTGACGAGGAAGGAGCATAAGTTTGTTTGGACGCCGGAGTGCGCACGAGCATTTGAGGAGTTGAAGTGTCAGTTGACCACAGCGTCTGTGCTGAGTTCGCCATGTGAGACCGAAGGCTATGAGATTTATAGTGATGCTTCGGGCAGCGGTTTGGGTTGCGTGCTACTGCAACACGGAAGTGTAATAGCTTATGGCTCGAGACAGCTAAAAGTGCATGAGAGGAATTATCCGGTCCATGACTTGGAGTTAACGGCCGTGATTTTTGCCTTGAAGCTGTGGAGACACTATTTGTACGGTGTGAAGATTGATATCTACACCGATCACAAGAGCCTGAAGTATCATATTGATCAGAAGGATCTGAATATGCGGCAGCGTAGATGGATGGAGTTCCTGGGAGACTATACATTCAAGATCCACTACGTGCCTGGCAAAGGGAATGCGGTTGCGGACACGCTGAGTCGCCGAGCCCCAGCTCAAGCCAATTGGCTATCGGTGCATGATGAGCGGTTGGTGCGAGAGTTGGAGGCGTTGGAGATTGTTTGTGTGGATAGACAATCAAGAACCGAAGCAGTTCTGAATTGGACTGAAGTCCAATATGACCTGGCTGATCGTATTCGGCAGGCTTTGGATATGGATGCTCATATAAAGCAGTTCATGGTAGAGGCTCTGGATGGGTCAAATTCCCAATTCGTCGTGGAGGACGGACTACTTTGGAGAGATGGACGTCTGTGCATCCCAAGTGTGGGCAATTTATGGGTGGATTTGTTGTACGAGGCACACCATACCAAGTACTCGATTCACCCGAGGAGCACGAAGATGTACCGTGATGTGAAGAAACTGTTTTGGTGGCCGGGTTTGAAGAAGGATGTGGCGCTATACGTAGCCAAGTGCCAAACCTGAGCCTTGGTAAAGGCGGAGTGCCAAAAGCCGGGTGGATTTCTTAAGTCCATGCCTATTCCGGAGTGGAAATTTGACGACATCTCGATGGACTTTGTGCACGGTTTGCCAAGGTCGCAAAAGGGGAACGACGCCATTTGGGTGGTTGTTGATCGATTAACGAAGGTGTCGCATTTTATTCCACATAGGAAGGATGATCCGGTGGAGAAGTTGGCAAAGCTTTATGTGGATAACATAGTACGGCTTCATGGTGTGCCCCGCAGCATTGTGAGTGACCGAGATGGGCGTTTCACGTCAAATGATTGGAGGCTAGTGCAACAAATGTTGGGAACAAAGTTGAAATTCAGCACAGCCTTCCATCCGCAAATGGATGGGCAGACCAAGAGGGTCAATAGAACCATGGAAGTCATGCTTCGCATGTGTGTCTTGGATTTTGGAAAGCAATGGGAAGACCACCTTTATTTGGTGGAGTTTGTATACAACAATAGCTACCAAGCGAGTATTCAAATGGCGCCCTTCGAGGCCCTATATGGTAGAAAATGTCGCACGCCGTTGTCTTGGTTAGAAACGGGTGAGTCAAAGTTGTATAAGCGATCGGAAGTGGAGGATGCTACTTCTTTGTGAGAACCATTCGGGAGAGGTTGCTTATCACTCAGGATCGGCAAGCAAATTACTATAATGCCAAGCACAGGAATGTGGAGTTCACTGTGGGCAATTATGTATACTTAAAGATCAAGCCGTTCAAGGGTGTCTCGCGGGTGCGGCGATTGAAAAAGCTAAGCCCGAGGTACCTTGGACCGTTTGAGGTTCTGGAGCTAGTTGGTGAAGCGGCCTATCGGTTGAAGCTTTTAGTGGAGCTTAGTGGTTTACATGATGTATTCTACATTTCGGTACTTCGGAAGGCGGTGCAAGAGCCTACGCAAGTGATCGCGGTTGATCAAGTGCCGGTGGATAATGGGCTAACGACAAAGGTTAAGCCCGTGCGGGTTGAGGACTCGGAGGTCAAGCGGCTACGCACTAAAGAGATCAGGATGGACAAGGTCCGGTGGGACAATTGCGGTCGTGAGGAGCTCTCTTGGGAGCGATAGCAGACTATGCTTGACGAGTATCCGGAGTTGTTCCGCTCAGGTACAAATTTTGGTTTTGTACATGTCTTTCCTTTATGTAATTTCGTGGACGAAATTCTTTTAAGAGGGGGAGAGTTGTAACGCCCCGAAACTCAAAGGAGCAAAGGGGGACATTTTGGGCTAGTTTGGGTTCTGGTTGCAGGCACACGACCTGGGACACGGGCATGTCCCAGGGCGTGTCAAGCCTGTGTCGACACTGAGACGGGAAGTCGACACTTTGGTCTCGACATTGTGTCGAGACTGGGCACACGGCCTGCGACACGGGCGTGTCGCAAGGCGTGTCGACCCATGTCGACACTTAGCCGCGAAGTCGACACTCTGCTTCGACGAAGTGTCGAGACATGGCACACGGCCTGCGACACGGGCGTGTCGCAGGGCGTGTCAACCCGTGTCGACACTCATCCCGGGGAGTCAACACTTTGGTCTCGACATGGTGTCGAGACAAGGCACACGGACTAGGAGACGGGCGTGTCCAAGGCCGTGTCAACAGGTTGACGATATTCGCTCGACGAAGTGTTGAGTGTCGAGACCGTGAACACGGCCTGGGGTCCAGGTGTGTTGAGGTGACACGGGTAAGGACACGGGCGTGTCCTAGAACCCGTGCAGTGCTCGGGTTGTTTTTGGGGAAAAATGATAGGGGTACACGGCCGGCCACACGGCCATGTCAGGTGGAACACGGGCGTGTCAGCTCGAACATGGGCGTGTTCGATACCCGTGTGAGGTTCCAGGCGATTAGATTTCGACGGCGAATGAGGCACACGGCCTTGGACACGGGCGTGTGCCAGGCCGTGTTTGGTCCAGATTGGGCATTTCAGTCCCGAAACAAAGCCGTTCGTTTCCATATTTTGAGATCCAACGGCTGGGGGTTGTTCCTGAAGGGATATACCCGGGATTGGACTTAGAAACCCTCACTTTTCTTAAGTTTTCATCTTTCTAAAACCATAGAGATAGAGGAGAGCCAAGGAAGGAAGAAGGAGCTAGATCCGGCCATTGGAGGAGCGTCGAAGCTCCGAATCGCGAGCCGACTCCGGATCCACGGATGCAAAGCTAGTGCGGTGCTTTTCATCCGCTTACTTTTCAATGGCGCCAAAGAGGAACGCTAGGGTAACGATCCTCATCTTGAGCATGAGTAGCTCTCTTTCTTTGCATAGGAAGCCCGCTCTCGCGAGTTTGCGGGGAGTTGGAGGCGTTCCTTCGGGTAGATATGTGAAGTCCCCGTTGTTTAGAGTCCGTAAGCGAGAACGGACATAGGCATGATGTGTGAAGCCTACCCGGACATGTTGGTCTGGATCGGTGATGTTGCATTGCATAAATGCCGTAGAGGACTCCACGCGATTGATTGTTTTTTGGGTTTTCTACATGGTAGATTGCAACAGGGAGCCTTGGGGATTAACCTAAAGGTGCACCCGGAAAACTGGGCGGATGCGAGATCTTACCAACGTGTGGGCCTAGGTGCCAATTAGTACATAACTGGGTTATGTAGCATCGTATATTCGATTCACGGGCTTCGGGGAAGCTTAACCCGTGCCGATGATATTTAAGTGTCGTGGCAAGTGAGCAACGGGTTGAGTGGGAACCGTTCCTGCGTTATGCCGAGGGCATAGAGGTCGGGTCTTCTGTCGATGACATTAAAGTGTCGTGACATAGGCTGTTGATGACATTAAAGTGTCGTAACGTTTGCCTAAAAGACCATTTTTGCTCACGAGTTATTGCCATCCTGAAGATGGTGGTGAGTTAGCGGCTTAGACTGCGATCACCGAGAACGTGCCCTGAGAGCACGGGGCGTGTGGCCATGCGTGTCAATGCCTGTGATGCATTGATTTGTTATATTGCTCAAATGACTGTTGCCTTGTTTTGCCACCGTGCGGTGGTTTGTTGCTTGCAGGTGCAGCTGGACCAAGCAGTCAATAGCGGGCTAAAGCCCGAATGCGAAGCCGGTCCTTGAAGGCCTAATTGGAAATGTTTACTGCTTTATTCATGTGTGACCGGCCTGTGTGTCGTGGTTTGTAAAACATGTAATTTGAAGTGAAACATCTTGTAAAGCCTTAAGGCTTATTTTGGGTATTTTTGTATAACATTCCTATTTGGTATTAGTGGAAATTCATGCTTTAATTCTGGGTTCTTTGTCACAACTTTTTAAAATGCTTCCGCTAGAATGCTCTGTGTAGAACGTTGATTGGTTGGATGGTTTCCATAAGTAACCACCCGGTCTTTCTGTAGTATATGGCGTCGGGCCCCGGCCAGACCTACTGCTATATGCTATGCGACGGATAGGGGGTGTTACACTTCCATCCATTGATTTATTCTTTGGTTCTGGACGAACCATATAGCGGAAGCCTGGTGGACCCTAGTGTTGGGTCCAGGGATCACAATGTCTTAGATTTGAAGAAGGCCCATAACTCAATGATTTAAAACTGAATGTATTTGGTGCATAATCTAAGTTCAATATATGCAGGTTGTTCTCTCTTGGACTGATATGACATGTAATCTGTGTCACAATGACAGTTGGAATAAGACAGGTTGTGGACAGACAATAAATATGGCTATGTTTAAAAGTGTTGAGTGAAGGCAGTTCACTCAATGCCAAGAGGCTAAAAGCATTCACAAAAGCTCAAGCATTCAAAGCCTCAATGGTATAGACAAGAAATCTATCATAACCCATATTTTCAACACAATGACGAAATATCAGAGTGAGGGAAAATGCGTGTCATGATGCCACGTCAGCAGGGGATAACTTCAGACGCTCAGGCAACACTCTGACTCAATACTGAAAATATGATTTAAATGTTTTATTGAAGAACTTTATTTTAAGTTAGGCAATTAGCTGTATCCCTCGACTTAGTGGCTCACGAGCCCACCAGAAAAAAAGTAGTTAAACACAACGGAAAAATATTATAGTAAACAGGTTAGACTCCTACATGAGTCTAACATCCCAAAAAAACTCAAAACATGCATTACACTAAATTTATAGTAATGATATAGAAGTAGTTTGTACGGTATTTAAATGTAGTGATTTAGAGTTTTAAAACATGGTGTACATGATATAGTAATAATAGTTGGTTTTATAGTTGAAAATACCTATAGGCATCCTAGCATAAATCCTTCCCAGAGAGAAAGAACTACTAACACAAAAGTAGACACTAGCAACTATCCAAATATCCAAGAACAACATTAAACAATCAGTGGGCGTCAAACACTTGACACGAACCCACTAAAAGTTCTCAATTTTGAAGCATACTACAGAAGAACAAAAGCTACCTCGCAACCTCTAGGCACCCTCAGCAAACCCATCAAAAAAACTACTCAGCCGCACCACCGGCTACAACCCTGAACCTGAGAAATTCAAGAGAAGAACACCTCTGCTAGTAAAAAAAAATCAAGCGGCAAAAGTATAGGTAAGCAAGTGAGTAAGCCAAACAAAGGAGGGTGTACAAAACCTAACCCAAGGTGGAAGAATGCAAAAAAAACAACAGCAATTAGCCAAATAGAATAAGTAGAGAAAGGTTAGCCAATATAATAACCTCTAAATTAAAAAGAATGCACCAAGTGCGAAGGTGAACATGTCTGGGCCTAATCATCAAAATTTAGAAAACTATGGCATAAACCACAAGAAAACAACTGAGCATAATACGACTCGGAAGAGGGTTGATCATCAATATGTAGTATGACTGCATTGCAGGCCGGAGAGGGCGACGACCTCAAGCACCCTAAGCCCAACTCCGGATCCTCAACCGTCTCACAATCGGTACTGTGGTCCACAAACATGGCCAAACCGGGCCAACCAGAACCCAACAGTCTAGGAAAGGAGAAACTAAGCATACCCCCACTGTAATGATCCACAGAAAGAAGGGGCCTCTTGGTTGGGTGGTATGGTAACCACAAGCAACACACATATCCCCAAAGTCACCATCTCAAAATCGGCACAGCACCTAAGTATTACAACACTAAATCGAAGACCACGACCTATAATCGTCCTAAACTAAGCGCACACATCCTACACTCAACGACGTCGAAAACTTTACCCTAAGAGTAAGCCTAAAAAATTTTAACATCTTGTACTCTAAAAGAAACAAGAACATTAACATAAGATGAAAGTCTTACCATAAGAACTTAAGGAAAAGGAGAGGAAATGAGCCACTTGCCTTGGCTTTACCAGAGAAAGCCTCCAAATCACACCTTGTATTCACTGACAGTAAGTTGCCTCTGCTTCAAGTGAAGGAAATCATTCATCAACCGGTCTCTTTCCACAGACGACAAAAACTTCAACAACAACTCCTTGAAGGACTCCCACGAGCATCAATCGTTCAAGCTTTCTTTCTCCCTCAACAACCAACTTTTGGCCATGCCCTTGAGTTGATAAGCGGCAAACATCACTCTCTGGTCCGCAGAGATACCAGAGTAGGTGAACATCTCCTTAATGGAAATCATCCAGTCATCTATTGCCATAAAATCTGCCTTGCCACCATACGTAGGGGGTCCTAGCCTTTGAAAGTGCGAAATGAAAGTCATGTTTAGTGGCAACACCGTCGGGGGTACTAGAGGAGCGGGGGGAACAAGAATAGCTAGATCCATAGCGGGTTCTTGCGCCCTCTGCAACTGACTCGCCACGACTGACAACAACGACTGAATTTGCGACTGCATCTCCAGCATCTGGCTCGACAGGCCCTCATTGCTCTGTTGCAATCCCTCTATTACGGCCTCACTCTGGGCACCAGAAGATTCTCCCTCCAACTGGGGAGTAGTCCTCATCACCGGACAGTTATGCGACATTCTAGACAAACAATAAATGATCTATCAACACCGAGCGTAACATGCTAGACTTACAACTTAGCTCAGACATAAAACCTTAGATACTTGCTCATGTTGTTAGCTTGCTCTGGGATTTAAAATAAATGATGGCATGTCCTACTTAGAATGAATATAGGACTCGAGTAGCCTTTCTCTACTTCTTAAGTACCTGTAATCTTGTTCCCGAGTAGCCCATTATAATTTGCATTCGAGTGCCATTTTAAGAGTCCAAACGATGTCGTATGGAAAATAGTTAACATGAAATTTTCGTTTTGAAGTCATCCTAACCCTCTATTTTCTCCTTTCGCGCCCTCGCTCGTAGATCGTCCATTTTAGACAAGAAATTATATATATATATATATATATATATATATATATATATAATCTTATCTTTGGATAGTTAAAAAAAACAGAAAGAACTTCTTCTTCTTCTTTTTCTCTTGGCTGAACCAGAGCGAAAGTGACGGCAGAACTCTGAGTCGTGAATCTTTTGGTGGCCGTCGGCGGAGCTCCGGTGCTCGAAATTTCCAACCGATCGTCGATCCGGAAAGCTCTCGTCGAGAGCTACGTTATTCTGGTATTTTTTTGCCCATTTCTTGAGTTTTCTCATTAGGGTTTTTCGGCTCTAATCTATATTTCGGTCATTTTCGTTCAGATTTCGACTCCTCCCGTCTTCTTTTGCCCTGATCTGCGACGTGGGGTGATTCAGAGAATTTTTCTGGTAAAACCGAGGCAAGTTGTGTTCTTACGCTCTCTCTTACTCCTTTATTCTAAATTTTGCCACATTGGATTGAGTTGTTATGTTTAAATTGCATAAAAACTTGTCATTGAATTCTAATTATTTTTTTTCTCTTTTCCATGAATCGTGACTTGTTTTCACTAAAAGCATACCCCTAGTTTTTATTCCGTAAAATTGGTAAACGAATTGGTTGTCATGCCATTGTAACTATCGAGTCATCTTGATCGTTGTGACACCTTGTGCATTCTGTTGTTCTTGATTAAACTCCACTTTGCTTGACCTTGAAATGTCTTTATGCAGTCCACATTGATTGTTGACTGTGAGTCTGCGATGAATAAAAAGGAACTCTGCTTGTATAATTATGTAACTAAATAAACACAGATGTACTGTGCGCGTTGGGCTTTCTCCATCGGCATAGTGCCTTATGCTTGAGTCTGTGCGTGTTGTGGACTTTCATCCCCGGCACACTACCTTAGATCTGTGTGTGCGCGTTGGGGTTTCTCCCTAGGCATGTTGCCTGTTGGCTTGGTTTGTGCGCATTGTGAACCTTTTTCCCCGGCTCAGTACTCTTTATTGTTGAACTGATTAGTCTCATTTTTTATTTGATATAACTTGAATATTAATGAAAGATGAAATTTGAACTTCTGGTGTTGGTGCATTGTTGTGTCCGGATGATGTGTTTATCCATTCTTGTTTGGTTAGATTTACAATTTACTTACTTTTATTCTGCTACTGACCCTTTTGTTGCAGTCGTTTTACAAATTTCCTTCATTTTGAGGTTTGTTTGGTCTGCCTTAATTCGTGCACCATTTGTAACTTGCTTCTGAGGTGTTTTTCATTTGGATGCCTCAGGATCAAAGCCGTAGCTGGTTTAGCTGACCGTGTTGTGCTTCTGGTGCTGCGGGTTGCTGCGATTGTTTGCTTCCACCTCAGAGCTTAGAGCTAGTTGACTTTGTTTAGACTTGCTTGATTTTACTCTGGGTCCGTGTCAGTTATTGACGCCCATAGTCTTTGACTTTTCTGTGATAGACCACTTGATGCTTTTACTATTGTTACTCTTTACCTATTTATACTTGCTCTCTGGGAAGGATTTATGTTAGGATGCATTTAGTTATTTTAAAGTATAAAAAACTGTATTCTGGGGTATCAGCATGACATGATTTTTAACTACTAAATCTACTACTTTTTGTTGGATCCGGAGGCCAACCTTAGAGGGGGGGGTGAATAAGGTTTTATAAATTTCGCTTGAATAAACGGAATCTTAACGTAAACCACACCACAAGTGAAGATTTTAAACACAAGTATTAAATTCAATAACAATCAATTTCATACAAGTATAAGATGAATGTTTTACAGTACGATCTTCATGACGTCGAAGATCAAAGACGAAGAGAAGAAAACTTTGGGTTTTCTATACCGACCCAAAACCCGGACCGGTTGGCTCTCTCACTTTCTCCCCGAAAGGTCTTAGAGCCGCTCTTCACCTCCACACCCGGAAGGGTCTTAGAGCACCGCTAGATCCCCGATCTAGACGCCCCAAATCCCGGGACGATTTTCCACGGAATCCAACCCGGATCCCGACGACCTTCCCCGGTCGATTTCCCTTACCACTTACAACAATAGAAGAAGAAAAAGATACAAAAAGAGATTACAAAATATATTCGTTAAAGTTTAGGTTCTCCCTCTTGAGAAGTTCTCCGGATAGATCTACGACCGGTGCTTGTGATCTTCGATGGAAAGCACCCGGTCGCTAGACGTAGACGATGCGAAGCCTTGATCGCCGGAGTTATTCGATCTCGAACGGGAGGAAGAAGCCTTGCTTTTTCTTTGACGAAGACGAGTAGAACAGACGTAGGAAGACGGCCGAACTTAGTATTCCTGGAGCACTTCGTCAATAATCTCTGGAGGCTTAGGTCTTGAGGAAACGGCGCTGCGTTTTATACGTCTTGGAGAAAATAGACTACCGCCTGCGATAACTCTATCGCCGGGCAGTAGGTTCGCGCGTAACGCCTGCCAGCTGTCTCCACACGTCTCCCGAAACGGCAACTATAACTACTCATTAAGGAAACTGCCGTTTCAAGAGAGCAATCGCCGGGCGGTAATGGTTACCGCGTAACGCCTGCCAGCTGTCTCCACACGTCTCCCGAAACGGCAACTATAGCTGCTCATTAAGGAAACTGCTGTTTCAAGAGAGCTATCGCCGGGCGGTAATGGTTACCGCGCCCAGTCAGAGCGATAGCGCCATTTCGCCAAATAATTCTACCGCCTGCGATAAGACTATCGCCTGAGCGGTAGGTACCATCGTCGACGATCGTCCCCTCGATGCACGTCGACCGGATACCGCCGGCGGTAGCGTCCTGTCGCCGGGCGGTAGCTTTTGATTGTCGACGATCCTTCCTTAGCTGATAAATGGGCTGTCGACCATCGAACCGATATGCGTCGATCGAGATGGTTACCGCGCTGCGATAAGGTTGTCGCCGGGCGGTAGTAACCTTTTGAAGCTCTTCTCCTTTCCTTTTACCTATCAGCCTGCACACTCTATCACACAATCAATCTCATCAAATACAAGCAGGGAGTTGATATTCTCAAACCTAAGGAGTGTGAAACCATGTTCCAACAAACTCCCCCTTTTGATAATATCAATCCCGTTCATGATAAACCAAAATCAAGTAGATAGAGTGCCAGAATAGATGTATGTAGCAACGTAGAACAGTATAAAGTAGAGTATCAGAGTAAAATGAACGTAGAACAGTATAAAGTAGAGTATCAGAGTAAAATGATATTGAACAAATAAGCAATACACACCTATATCGATCCCGTTCAATCCTGTTCTATCCTACTACATACTCCCCCTATCGGTGGGACGCTCCCCCTATCTATGAGCACACACACACACCTCAATACGCTCCCCCTATCATGAACACTACCTCCAATACCTTCTCCCCCTTTGATAATATCAAAAGAATGGGCGAGGCCAACCGACCAAGGAGGATGAAAATTGTAGGCGAGAGATAACGTAATATAGACCTACAAAGCACTTGAAATCAGAGAATTGTAAAACAGGGTCAAAATCAGGAGCAAACGCTAATCAGAGTGAAGAAAATGGACTATATGCACGAGACATAGCACACATCAAGTATGACATGAATGTTTGCAGGGTTTAGATAAATAGAGAGAAAAATAGGCAAACACAAATATCGTCATGAGAGAAAAAAAATGTGCCAGTACGTATTGTGCGAAAAGCATCGAATGTAGTTGAGGTCCAATTCTTATGCGCGGAAGATTTAAATAAGATAATGACATGTGCACGTGTAGCACCAAGAGACAAAACATTCAATAGAGATATCAGGCAGACATGTTTTATATCAAGCAAACTAACGATGCTAACACCAAAGAGATATAGTGAAAAATCACGTCACATGACATAGTGCGGCATAAAGAAATTAAATCAAGGGCACAAATCATAAAGTGTAGTCCATGCACAAGATCGAAACGACTTTGTAATCCAAGGTGCTCACCCTCACAACGCTTATGAAGACTTATCAGGAGGGATGAGTAGTGCTTGGGGGGTTTGTAAGTGGGATTTGATGGCCATCATTTTATTTTGGAGTTAGGCCATCAACTTTATACATAATCAAAGCAGAACAAGACCCCAAGTCAATCGAAATCTACCTACATAGGTAGATCCACTTTAACTTGTTTACATTGGACATATGCCTTTCTAGTTTTGGCCCAAAAATTTAATTAGCATAGACACGCGCAATTTGATTTCATGACATTGATTGTTCAAGATATATCAGATATGTTAAAGTTAGTGTCACGATTTATAGCATGTCAGCTTATTATCTCAGGTTGAGTGCATGATCAAGTGGTGTGTGAGAGGTGTAATCATTATCGTAAATAAATCCTCACACATACTTAGAGGCATAGACAACGTACACCCACATTAATTTTCGCACTCAATAGCTAGACAAAAATTTAACTTCGCTCATCATGACAGGATACCAATGTGCCGTACAAATTGACAAAAAGATTAGCAAACATTGTATATACTTGAAAATATACCACGACTCGGTCATATGAGCCCCAAACCAACTAGTCAGTTTTTTTTTTGAATTTTTGAAAACAATTTTAGCCACAACCAGGGAACAACCAAAAACAACACGAGCAGGGAAAAAAAACGAACAGTACATATGTTTTTTTTTTTTTTTTTTTTTTTGTTTTTGGTGTTACAACTTTGAACAGAACAAACATGAAACCAAAAAAAAACAAAACTACAAACACAAGAAAAAAATATAACAAAAATTAGGACGATAAATCAAGAATCCCAAGTTCGAGTCGTAGAAGCGAAAAACGAGCATCCGGAAGCGGTTTAGTAAGAATGTCCGCGAGTTGATCATCGGTCCCAATAAAGACGACACTCATATTCTCTTTCTTAATGTGGTCGCGAATAAAGTGATGTCGAACGTCTATGTGTTTGGACCGAGAGTGATGCACCGGATTATACGTTAAGTCTATCGCACTCTTGTTGTCGCACCTAAGTGTAATGTTGCGAAAAGAAAGACCAAAGTCTTCTAAAGTTTGCGACATCCAAAGTGCCTGTGCACAGCAACTTCCTAAGGCGATATACTCGGCTTCGGCGGTCGAAAGAGCCACCGAGTTTTGCTTACGACTCGACCACGAGACAAGTGTCGGGCCTAAAAAATGACAAGTACCGCTAGTGCTCTTGCGGTCAAGAGAGCAACCGGCATAATCGGAGTCAGAATATCCATGAAGGGTAAAATCATCCGAGTGAGGGTACCACAACCCGAGGTGTTGCGTGCCACGGAGATAGCGAAAAATATGTTTTACCGCTTTAAAGTGAGACTCCCTAGGGTCAGCTTGAAAACGGGCACACATACCTACCGCAAACGTGATATCGGGCCGTGACGCACTCAAGTATAACAGAGATCCAATCATGCCCCGAAACATTGTTTGATCCACAGAGATTCCACTCTCGTCTTTTCCTAATTTAAGGGACGCACTCATCGGAGTTTTGACTTGTTTTAAAGACTCAAAACCAAAACGTACAAGCATATCTTTTATATATTTGGATTGATTTATGAAAATTCCGTCTGGTCGTTGAGAAATTTGAAATCCTAAAAAATAATTGAGTTCTCCCACAAGGCTCATTTCAAATTCAGATTTCATTAAACTCACAATCTCTTCAACCAACCTCTCATTAGTCGCTCCAAAAATAATATCGTCAACGTAAATTTGGAGGATAACGAGATCCGAATTTTTGGCTTGAACAAAGAGAGTTGTGTCCGCACTACCCATCTTGAACCCATGATCTAAGAGGAACGTAGTTAGCCTATCATACCAAGCACGGGGTGCTTGTTTCAATCCATACAAGGCCTTTACTAATCTGTACACATGATGAGGGTGGGCGGCATTTAGGAAACCGGGTGGTTGCTCGACATACACTTCTTCTTTTATATAATCATTTAAAAATGCGCTCTTAACGTCCATTTGAAACAACTTTATTTTCTTATGGCTTGCGAATGCCAAAAACATTCGAATGGACTCAAGACGAGCAACCGGTGCAAAAGACTCCTCAAAATCCACACCCTCAATTTGTGAATATCCTTGTGCTACCAACCGAGCTTTATTCCTCGTGATCTTAGACTCACCATCAAGTTTATTCTTGAACACCCACTTTAAACCAATCACGGGATGGTTGTTCGGACGATCAACTAGAATCCAAACTTTGGTACGCTCGAATTGGCTCAATTCCTCATTCATGGCAAGGAACCATGATTCATCTTGAAGAGCCTCGGACACGTTTTTGGGCTCAATATCCGATAGAAAGCATAAGTTGGAGAACGCCTCATGAAAAGCAGATCGAGTTCTAACTCCATGGGATGGTTCTCCAATAACTAGATCACGAGGATGTTGTTTCGTAAACGTTAGATCCTTAGGAGGCACATATGCGTGCGACTCACTCTCCTCGTTACTCTCAACCGGAACACTCTCCTCAACCTCTTCTTCGGATAACCTAGGCTCACTAGATGGTGGACTCTCATCAAAATGCACATGAGCCGATTCTTCAACCACTAAGGTTCTCTTATTATAAATCCTATAGGCTCGACTTTTGCTAGAATATCCTAAGAATATGCCTAGATCGGATTTTTCGTCGAATTTTCCTAAGAGATCCTTAGTGTTCAGAATATATCATGGGCACCCAAAAACTCTAAAGTACGAGACGGAGGGTTTTCTATCAAAGTAGAGCTCGTAAGGGGTTCGCTTAAGAAGTGGGTGAAGCATGACACGGTTCATCACGTAGCTTGCCGTGTTGACCGCTTCGGCCCAAAACGATCGAGGTAAGCTGAACTCCGCGAGCATCGTACGTGCTAGCTCTTGAAGTGTGCGATTCTTTCTTTCTACCACTCCATTCTGTTGAGGCGTGCGAGGAGCGGAGAATTCGTGCTTAATCCCTAAAGTCTCACACAACTTCGAAAAATCCTCATTCTCAAACTCTCCACCGTGATCTGATCTGATACACTTAATGTTTAGTTCTTTCTCATTTTGAATACGCGTGCATAAAGTAGAGAATTCCCTAAACGTGTCAGATTTGTTGGCAAGAAATATTGTCCAACAATAACGAGAAAAGTCGTCTATGATGACGAATGTATATCGCTTTCCTCCTAGGCTATATGTGGAAAGCGGTCCAAACAAATCCATGTGCAAGAGTTCTAACGGTCTAGAGGTGGAAATCTCTGTTTTACTTTTAAACGAGTTTTTGACAAATTTTCCCTTTTGACAAGGCCCACACATAACGTTAAAACTACCGCTTAGAGACGGAATTCCTCTAACAAGTTTCTTTCTAGATAACTTAATAATTAGCTTGCTACCCGAGTGTCCTAATCTCCTATGCCAAAGGTCTAGTTCTTCATTCTTAGTTACTAGGCATTTTAGATTGGACGAAGAGAAATCATCAAAATTAACTGTGTACACATTGCGATTTCTATGGGCTACAAGCAATACATTAGAGGTTTTAGCATCAATGAGTTTGCACGTGTTCGATGATGATTCAAAAATAACATCTACACCTTTATCTCCTAGTTGACTTACAGAAATAAGGTTATGTTTTAAACCATCAACAAACAGCACATTTGAAATAGAGAAAAACTTGTTACCTATTGTGCCGATTCCCAGAATTCTTCCTTTACCATTATCTCCAAACGTGACCACTCCACCTCTCTTCTTTTCCAGTCTAAGGAACTTATCTTTATCACCCGTCATGTGATTGGAGCAACCAGAGTCCAAGTACCACACGTTCTTTGTGTCCCTTGCCTGCCAACATACCTAAAAAGGAGATGAGAGTAAAGATCTGGTTACCCAAGTTGTTCCACCTATTTTATAGGTAGTAGACTTTGGTAGCAAGACTTGCGCGTTTTGTTTAGCACCTTTCCTCCCGCAAGAGCTTGAAGCATGTCCGAACTTATTACAGTTGGCACATAGAGCATAAGCTGAGGAAATGACTTTCACCACCTCACTCGATCTCTTGCTAGAGGAAGGAGATAATGTATTCAGATTTTTGATCGTATTTGTTGACTTAGGCGTGGACAGAGTGCTATAGTCCTCCAATGGTGATGATGGACTTACATAGCCGATGCCAAACTTTCCTGACCCATGACACTGTGCGCCCAATAGCATGTTTAGAGATTTTTGGCCAACACCAAATTTTTGAACCGCACAGTTGAGATCATGGATCCTCGCTTTTAGAGCGGTGTTCTCAGTTACTAACATCCCACATCGATTAGCAAACTGTTTCTTTCCTTCCTCAACTTTAGCAAGGGAGATATGAAGCTTCTTCTCCAAGACATTCTTCTCATTTTTGAGAGATACTAGTCTCAAGGATGTCTTGGAGAGACTTGCTTTACCCTCCTCGATGGATGCTACCAAGTGAGGACATTCAAGGCATTCCACCTTCTCTTTCCCAATTTTAATTACTTCTTTCTTCAGCTTTTCTAAACTCTTGTTTAGACGTTTATTTTCAGCTCTTAAGGAATTTTTCTTAGATGTTACTTCTTCTAACCTACCAACTACACGATCATAAATCTCAAGTAATTCAGAGTAAGTAGGAGGAGTTACCTCAGTGTCGCTTTGGACACTGGACTCAGCATCAGATTCAGATTCCTCTTGACTTTTTCCCATGAGGCACAGATTTGCTTCGTTGTCACTTCCCGAGTCGGTGCTACTCGAATCTTCCGATCCATCCTCATCCCAGGTCAGAGCCTTCAGTACTTTCTTCTTCCCTTTATACTTGTTGTCCTTTCCTTTCTCTTCCTTCTGGAGTCTTGGACAGTCTCTTTTTAGATGTCCCAGCTTGTGACAATGAAAGCATTCAGGCTGATACTTTTCATCATCGCTATCGGTCTCCTTTACCGACTTGTTCCACTTCCTACCCTCTTCAACTCCCTTCTTCAGAAACCGTTTGAACTTCCCTTGTTTTCTGGGGTTCTTCATGAATTTTTTGAATTCCCTTACATAGAGACTTTCCTCTTCATCTTCTTCAGAGAAATCAGATGTTTTCCCAGCTTTTGAAGCCTTCAAAGCCAATCCCTTTTTCTTCATTTCCTTGGGATATTCCTCGGCTTGTATCTTCAGTTCCACTTCATGAGTCTTCAGGTTTCCGATAAGACTCTCAATCTCCAAGGCACTGATTTCATGAGATTCAGCGATAGCAGTCACCTTGGGGTTGAAGCGGGGAGGTAGAGATCGCAGTATCTTCCTCACTAGATCACCATTTGGGAATTTCTTTCCAAGAGATCTTGATGCGTTGACGATCTTGGTGAACCTTGTGTACATGCTGTCAACATCTTCATCGATCTCCATCCGGAACTGTTCATACTCGGATTCAAGCCGAAACAGCTTTGATTCTTTCACCTGCGAGGTACCCTCATGAGTAAGTTCAAGAAGTCGCCAAATATCAAAGGCAGTTTCGCAGTTACATATTCTATTAAATTCCGTCTTATCTAACGCACAGAATAGAGAGTTCATAGCCTTGGCGTTATTAGTACACCTAAGCTTGTCCGCATCGTCCCACTTATCGCGCGGTTTTTCAAAAATGACTTCTCCAACCGTGGTAGTGGGTGTGGTGTACTTAGTCTCTATCATGGCCCATACGTCCATGCTTTGCGTCATCAGAAAGATTTTCATCCTTGTCCTCCAGTGACTATAGTCACTACCCATAAAGAGTGGAGGACGACTCACACCTTGTCCCTCAGTGAAAGCATGCACTGGGTTGGCCATCTTACTTCAGGTGGTTAAGCCTATTCGAAGTAACCCGCTCTGATACCACTTGTTGGATCCGGAGGCCAACCTTAGAGGGGGGGGGGGGGGGTGAATAAGGTTTTATAAATTTCGCTTGAATAAACAGAATCTTAGCGTAAACCACACCACAAGTGAAGATTTTAAACACAAGTATTAAATTCAATAACAATCAATTTCATACAAGTACAAGATGAATGTTTTACAGTACGATCTTCATGACGTCGAAGATCAAAGACGAAGAGAAGAAAACTTTGGGTTTTCTATACCGACCCAAAACCCGGACCGGTTGGCTCTCTCACTTTCTCCCCGAAAGGTCTTAGAGCCGCTCTTCACCTCCACACCCGGAAGGGTCTTAGAGCACCGCTAGATCCCCGATCTAGACGCCCCAAATCCCGGGACGATTTTCCACGGAATCCAACCCGGATCCCAACGACCTTCCCCGGTCGATTTCCCTTACCACTTACAACAATAGAAGAAGAAAAAGATACAAAAAGAGATTACAAAATATATTCGTTAAAGTTTAGGTTCTCCCTCTTGAGAAGTTCTCCGGATAGATCTACGGCCGGTGCTTGTGATCTTCGATGGAAAGCACCCGGTCGCTAGACGTAGACGATGTGAAGCCTTGATCGCCGGAGTTCTTCGATCTCGAACGGGAGGAAGAAGCCTTGCTTTTTCTTTGACGGAGACGAGTAGAACGGACGTAGGAAGACGGCCGAACTTAGTATTCCTGGAGCACTTCGTCAATAATCTCTGGAGGCTTAGGTCTTGAGGAAACGGCGCTGCTTTTTATACGTCTTGGAGAAAATAGACTACCGCCTGCGATAACTCTATCGCCGGGCGGTAGGTTCGCGCGTAACGCCTGCCAGCTGTCTCCACACGTCTCCCGAAACGGCAACTATAACTGCTCATTAAGGAAACTGCCGTTTCAAGAGAGCAATCGTCGGGCGGTAATGGTTACCGCGTAACGCCTGCCAGCTGTCTCCACACGTCTCCCGAAACGGCAACTATAGCTGCTCATTAAGGAAACTGCCGTTTCAAGAGAGCTATCGTCGGGCGGTAATGGTTACCGCGCCCAGTCAGAGCGATAGCGCCATTTCGCCAAATAATTCTACCGCCTGCGATAAGACTATCGCCTGAGCGGTAGGTACCATCGTCGACGATCGTCCCCTCGATGCACGTCGACCGGATACCGCCGGCGGTAGCGTCCTGTCGCCGGGCGGTAGCTTTTGATTGTCGACGATCCTTCCTTAGCTGATAAATGGGCTGTCGACCATCGAACCGATATGCGTCGATCGAGATGGTTACCGCGCTGCGATAAGGTTGTCGCCGGGTGGTAGTAACCTTTTGAAGCTCTTCTCCTTTCCTTTCACCTATCAGCCTGCACACTCTATCACACAACCAATCTCATCAAATACAAGCAAGGAGTTGATATTCTCAAACCTAAGGAGTGTGAAACCATGTTCCAACACTTTTAAGCGTTATAAAAGTCCTCGATATTTATTAAAACGTAGAAGTCACATCATCATCTTAAGATACTAGACCTTCACCATCATATAGGTTAACAAAGGAATCAACTCAACATTTTTCACAGCGTAAAACGTATATATGTTCTCACCTATGGACTAGTGGTCCACCCGACCAAGGAACACGGTTAGTAACTCTAATAACTTATATGCACTATTTTTAACTTAATTTCATAAATCTTTTACATGAAGTAAATGTGAGGACGGGTTGCCTTAGCATCTGCAGTTGTCCCTTGAACGACGTGGCATCACGGCGCGTATTTTCTCAACTCTGACGTATTTTTGAATACGGAGAAAATGCGGGTCATGACAAAGTCTGGCTAATTCTAGAAGCATTGAGTGAAGACAGTTCACTCAATGCCTACTCAACAAAAATCCTTTCTAGGTATAGAAGCGTTGAGTGAAGATAGGCCACTCAACGCCTCATCAAGAAGGCAGGCCAAGGATAGAAGTGTTGAGTAAAGAAGATGCACTCAAAACCTTTATGCGGATAAATTTAAAATAAGTCCAGAAGCGTTGAGTGATGAAGGGTCACTCAATGTCTTAACAGTTACACTATAAATGTCAAATGCATTTAGTGATGAAGGTTCACTCAACACCTGAAGATGTAGAATTTAGCTAAGTACTTTTGCGTTGATGACAAGGCTTCACTCAAAGCCTGTGTAGATTGTTTGAAATTTGCCAAGTCCACAAGAGTTGAGTCATGCTGGCGTTAGCAGAAATTCAAAAATCGCGGGTTTTGAATGCTAAAAGATAAAAGGCACCGCTTGCCATTAGTGTTGTAGTTAATGTAAAATTTATGTTGCAGTTGCCCTTTCAAGGGGTCCACAATACGCATATAGTTGTTGGATTTATGGGAAAAAGAGGAGAGTTTTGAGAAATTAAAAAGTTATTTTTGACTTTTCGAGAAAGAGATTTTCCGGATTATCTTATTCTAGGAAAACAAAGCAGAAGAGCTCTCCAACTAATGTTCAACAACAAGTCTGAAGACTTTAGACTAGGTTGGCTGATTGAAGAAATAAAGCATAACAATATCATTTTGTCTTCATCAGCTAGTTCAGAAGCTCCGGTTTTTGAGATTCTTCACAGCACAAGTTGAACCAACCTGAAGATCTACTTCTCTGGTGTTCTGAAGAAGTTGAGCTGCGCTCACTCAGTCCAGGTATCGAGAAGGCTCAGAGAACACTTTTTCTAGAGTAAGTCATCAACAACAAACGCACTCTATATGTAGGATCATTATTGATCTGAGTTATAATCCTGAAATATAAAGGCTGAGTTGTAGGATCCTTCCGTGGATCTGAGGTAGGGCATATTGATACGTAGTTAAAACCCCAAAATTATTACGAGCTCGCGGCACCCCAGGCGGTTTTATTTGAAAAAGCTGGTGATTTGGTTTTATTTAGAAAACGTGGCGCGCTAATTTATTACTTGGATATAAAAACAGTTGAGTCGAGTTTTAACGAAAGGAGGCAAGTGCACATATCATCTGTAGTACAGGATATTCCGGTGTGGAATATCGAGGTCGTATTGTTCTCGAGGTCGGTTCGATTTTTTCTACTCTTCCCTGCACGGGACTATTATTTTACCGATATTTAACTTGTCGGGTTATTTTATATATAATAGAAAAGGTAATACAAAAAAACAATTAAAAAGGTGGAGCCGATGAAGAGCTTAGATCGAGGGGACCGAATAAAAGTAGAACTAAAATAAACTTTGAATAAAACAAGATCCTAAGTGTCAAATTAATTAAGGCGTAGACTTGGTCGTGGAGGTTGCACTAAAATGAGCTCACCTAGCCATTGGAATATCACTCACCTGAACGCTAAGACTATTTGACCGGGCTCTCGTCCGACAAAGTATTCCTCTTAACGCTCGCATTACGCTAAGAACCCTGCTATTGGGTGGGGAACCCAATCCGGTAGAGTTTACGCGCCTCCTCTCTCGAGGGTCAGTGGGGAACTCTCTTTACCCAGGGGTGACCGGTACATACGCACGACCTCTCGGCTAGCTAGCGAATGGACTACAGAAATAGGGCCCACACATCGATTATGTGGTCCTACGCGTCGTAAACTCTAGGCAAACCTTATTTTAATTTTAATTAATTAGAAAAGCAGGACCTTTAATTATTTAATGCAATTTTATTTGTCCCAATGCTCTTCGATACTGAGGGATAAGAACGATTAGCCACTCATCGGAATGGGAACGACAGGCGATGAAAGCGAGAAAATCAAAGCAGTAAATTAAAGCAGTAAAATAAAGCAGTAAATTGCAAGTCCTACTCAAACGAATAGGACTGAAATGAAAGCAGGAAAATTACAAGTCTCGGCTCAAATGAGTGGGCGGGACAAAATAAAGTGAGTCCTACTCAAACGAGTAGGAGAAAATAAATGCACCCACGCACGCACTCTACTTGAAAATTAAATGCACGCACACTAATCCTACTCAAATGAGTTGGAGAAAAATTAAGTTCTGCCATTTAACTCCTAGGGAGTAGGCAGAAATAAATACAAGTATGAGTACTACTTAAATAATTACAGAATAAAGACCTGCCATTTAACTCAAATGAGTACGCGGTAAATAAAATCCTGCCATTTAACTCCTAGCGAGTAGGCGGAAATAAATGCTAACACTCACGCACTCTACTTGAAAGTAAAACACACGCACACAACAGTAAATTGAAAACATACGCACACAAGTCCTACTCAAATGAATAGGAGAAAATTAAAGCGGGTCCTACTCAAATGAGTAGGAGAAAATAAATGCACACACTCCACAGAAAGAAAATACACACACAGACCTGCAATTTAGCTCAAATGAGTAGGCGGTAAATAAAGACAACACACGCACTCACTCTACAGAATTGAAAGAATACTATAGAATCTATCTCATACACGCACGCACACGTACAAAAAATAGGAAAAACTAAGTTGCAGAAAAATTAAAACAACTACATTTCTACCGCTAGAATGTGGTAGGAATGCATAAAAAGTGAAAATAAAATTTAAAGGAGCAAAAAAAGTTTGCAAATAAATGCAAAGTGGAAATGCTCAAAAAATTGAAATGAATACATTTCTACCGCTAGAATTCGGTAGAAATGAATAAAATGAAGTCAAAAAAATAAAAGGAGCAAAAAGTTTTTGAAAATAAAAAGAAAAATAAAGTGCTTGAAAAATTAAAACGAATATATATACATTCCTATAACTCCGTAAAAGTTGTTAAAAAATGAAAATAAAGTGAAAAGAACGAAAAGTTTTACGACATAAAAAGGAAAATCTAAGTTAGTAAAAAAATCAAAACTACTTTGAAATTGCTTTTACAGATTGATAGGAATGGATAAAAAGATAGAAAAACCTAAGTCTAACCAAAACAAAGTACAAATAACTAAATATAGGAGCATGAAAATTAATCTCATACACACACGCACATATTTTAAAAGAACAAAAACAAAGTTAAAACAAAATAAAAGAAATAAGATTGCATAAGACTGGGTATATAGATGAAGTCCAAAGCCATGTAATGGAAAAAAGAACTACATTGCATTAACAATAAAAGATGATTACAAAATTGAAAATAAGAGAGAGAGAGAGGGAGAAAATCTCATTACAAGGCTTGGAAATCCATCTAGGCAGCACCTCCCTATACAAAATGGTTCAAGAAAAAGGGAATAATAACTCAAACAGAAGGCTGCAATTTATTGACAAAAAATTTCATTGGGTACGCCCTTTGACACGGGCGTGTCAGGGGGCGTGTTGACATTGTATATATGGCGGCCGAGGATTTGATTGGAGATTTGATTTTGTGACTGAAAACGCTGCGGTCACGCCACAGGTCACGGGTGTGATGGTGGGCGTGTTGGGGAGGTTGAACTGGGCGTCGTTTGCATCAAGAGTCACCGACGGCAGTTTGTCGGGCCAGGTGGAGGAGTACTCGCCCATGTGGCATCCTGACACGGGCGTGTCGGGTTGAGTCGACGATCGTCGAGCAGAAAATATCGAGCGGGGATGACACGGGCTTGGGCGCGGGGGCGTGTCATATGACAGAGGCATGACACTCATGGGACACGGGCGTGTCCTAGGTCGACGATCGTCGAGAGCAATTTCGTCGAGCTAAAAATCGTCGAGCAGGCTGACACGAGTCATGTCATGGCCGTGTCATATCTGACATGGGCATGTGGCCGGGCGTGTCACACATTTTCTTCGAAAAAATGCTGATTCACTGGAAATTGATGTATCACGCCCTGGTCACGGGCGTGACCAGTAAGTACACGGGCGTGACATATACATTTTTTGCAAGTTTTCCGTGAAATTTATAGGAAACAAAAATAAAGTGAAGTTAGAAATATTTACAAAAAAGAAGAAGTTTATTGAACAAAATTAAGTAAACATAACGAAAATAAATGAAAATGACTTAATTAATGTACATAAAAATACACATTTTTACAACTCATCACATATAATCTCTGAGGTTGGATTTTGTGGTGGATTTGAGTGTCAGGTTATCCTCCTAACCTGAGTGTAGGACTTTGGATTAAGTCTGAGGTAGGTGATCAGAAGGATCACTAAACTGTAGGAGATTTTATCTCTGAGTGTAGGGCCTTGGGCATGAGATAGGACTTGGAGGAGTATGAAAGAACCTGTGGGATCTGTGTTGTAAGCTCATTGAGCCGAGTCTTGGTAGAGATTGCCTTGTCTAACAAACTGTTAGAAAGGTGGGAGGGAAAGTGGATGTACCCATACCTTGGGGAACCACTATAAATATTGGTGTGCTGCTGTCAATTCTTGAAATCTATCATAAAGTAAATCACTCAACTCGCCAAACTAAAAGATAGTTATAAAAGACTTAAAAACCTATTCACCCCCTAGGTGTTTTGCTACTCCTACTCTTAAAATAAAGACTTTCAAGTGGTATCAGAGGGAGACTATTCAAAAAGGGGTTAATAGTCTAAACAGATATCCAAGAGTAGCTAAAGATTTTCTCCATGGGTTCAAGTGAGAACCACAAATAGTTGAGCTCCATGAAACTCCCAATCTGCAGAAAAGCAAATTTTGGGATTTAGAAAGAGTGGGTCAGGCTATTCATGAAACTTCTAACCCTAGGATTTTTATTGCAGTTCATGAAGGACCCTTTATTTCCATGAAGATCTCTGTTCTACATTCTAGTGACAAAATCCCAAAGAAATACTCTGAGATGACCAAGGATGAAGTCATCCTAATAACCAAAGACAAGAGGACACAAAATATTATTGTTAGTGCCATAGATAACTCCACCTTCCAGAATCTTGTACACTGCAAGACAACAAAGGAAATGTGAGACTCTCTCATTGTCTACATGGAGGGCATAGAGGAGGTGAGGCATGACCTAAAATCCCACCTGAATAAACTGTATGAAGCATTCAAGCAAGGTAAGAAAGACTCCATAGTCGAACGCTATGAGAAGTTCTTCATTAAAGTGAACAGTCTGATCACATATGGAAGACAGTTCAGTAGTTATGAGCTGAATGACAAGTTCTTGAGATCCCTAAACAGGGAATGGAATATCAAGATCTGACCCATCAGATAAGTTGGAAACCTGGACAACACTATGCCTCAGAACTTATTTGGGAAGCTGCTATCCCATGAGATGCAGCTGAACTCCAGGAATGTTGAAGAGGATGCGACCAGATCTCTCAGCGTAGAGAAGACAGTGGCCTTCAGAGCTGAAGTGACAAGAAGAAGCAGAGAAATGACTCCTTCTCCTCCAAGGAGAGTTGCTGAGTTAGAATGCTCAAATCTCAGCTCCTTTGGGAATGAACTGTTAGATGGAGAACTAGCACTATTCTTCATTAAGAAAGCCCCACTCCAGCAAAGATAACTCCAGAATTGACCTCTCTGGGGAAAGGTATGACTCCAAACAGAACAAATATATTAAGACTAATGTTGTATGTTACTGTTGTAATGTCCTGATTTGTGTTTAGCCCCTCCGGGCATTGATGCGGACGTGGCCTGCCACCGCCTAAATCTGGACCCTCGGACGCGCCCCATACGTCAGAAGATGAGAGCCATCGCCACCAAGCTGGAGGAGCCCATTCGCGAGGAGGTCAAGAAGCTCCTGGAGGCGGGCTTCATCTCAGAGATCCAGTACCCAGGCTGGATCTCCAATGTTGTAATGGTGAAGAAGGAGGGAGGAAAATGGAGAATGTGTATTGACTTTTCGTTATTAAATAAATCATGCCCTAAGGATTGCTACCCCCTGCCTCGAATCGACGCGCTGGTTGATTCAGCCGTGAGTTTTTCTGTTATGAGTTTTCTGGATGCTTTTTCAGGTTACCATCAGATCCGGATGCACCCTCCTGATGTCAAGGACGTCTCCTTCATCACAAGGGAAGGGTGCTTTAGTTACAACATGATGCCCTTTGGGTTAAAAAAACGCGGGAGAGACGTACCAACGGATGATGGATCGAGTTTTTCAGGGCCAGAGGGGCCGGAACCTAGAAGTCTATGTTAATGATCTCATGGTAAAGAGCAAGGGAGTGAACTCGCATCTCCAGGATCTGGAGGAGACGTTCGCCACATTGAGAAAGTTCAAAATGAGGTTGAACCCCCTAAAATGTGTTTTCGGGGCAAGTCGGGGGAAATTCCTTGGGCACCTTCTGACCCCGGCAGGGGTAGAACCTAATCCTGATAAAGTAAAGGCCATTCTGGAGCTGGAATCACCGTGAAACGCTAAGGAGGTGCAGCGCTTGACAGGAAAGCTGGCCGGCCTTAGCAAATTCCTCTCTAGGTCGGGGGAGAAGTGCTCACCTTTCTTTAAAGTGCTACGAGGGAATCATAGATTTGAATGGACAGCGGAGTGCGAAGAAGCTTTCCAAAAGCTGAAGGAGCAACTCTCCCTGGCTCCTCTGCTTCATAGCCCAAAAGAGGTGGAAGATCTGACCCTGTACCTAGGAGTAGGAGCAGAGGCGGTGAGCTCCGTCCTAGTTAGAGAAGAGGGAAAGAAGCAACTGCCCATTTATTATGTTAGCAGAATTCTAAGAAAGGCGGAGCTTCGTTACCCTATCCTAGAAAAACTGGCATACGCCTTGGTCGTTTCAGCCAGGAAGCTCCGGCCATATTTCCAAGCACATTCGATTAAGGTGGTGACGGACCATCCTCTCCGAAAGATTTTTGAAGGAGTAGAGCACTCGGGTAGACTGGCCAAGTGGTCTATCGAGTTGAGTGAATTCAACATTTCGTTTGTACCGAGGCTCTCCATTAAAGCACAGGTGGTGGCCGACTTCTTGGCAGACTACATCACGGGGGTCGGGGCCGAGGAGCCGCGGCCACCAGAAGCATGGAAGATAATGGTCGACGGGGCCTCGGGAAAGCACTCCCTTGGAGCAGGGGTGTTACTAAAAAGTCCTCAGGGGGTGACCATAAGACAAGCGGTCGCTTTGCATTTCCCCACAACCAACAACCAAGCAGAGTACAAGGCAGTGATAGCCGGCCTTCGCTTGGCTAAGGAGCTCGAGATTAAGGACGTTGAGGTTTTCACAGATTCATTGGTGGTAGCATCTCAGATACGTGGAGAGTTCGAGGCTCGGGAGCCCACCCTTGTAAAATATTTATCCAAGGTGAGGACGATCATAGGGGGGTTCCGGACGTTCTCCATCCAGCACGTCCCTAGAGAAGAGAACACTGCTGCCGATCAATTGTCCAAATTCGGACCTTGGGAAGGGGGTGCCCTGACTGATCTATTCCATCCAGTGATCGAAGTGGGGGAGCTAATGGAGGTGGATCGGCGGCCCTCATGGGTAGATCCTTTCGTTACCTTCTTTCTGACAGGAACACTCCCTGAGGGGGTCAAGGAGGCAAGAAACTTTTGTCATAAGGCGGCTCATTATCTCATGCATGAAGGAGGACTACACCGAAGGATGCTTTCGGGTCTCCTAGCTCGATGTGTAACGGAGGAGACCAGACACATTCTGGAGGAGGTGCACTCCGGGGAATGTGGTAGTCATTCCGGAGGGAGGACGTTGGAAGCAAGGGTGGTCAGGCAGGGGTACTTCTGGCCCACCCTGAGGAAGGACGCAACAGAGTTTGCGAGGAAATGCCGAAAATGCCAGCTCTACGCTCCCTCCAGCTCTTGTCGGCTCAAAAGCTCCGAAGCATCACAGCACCATGGCCTTTCGCCATTTGGGGAATGGATCTAGTTGGGCCTTTTCCTCCAGCTAGTGTGTAACGGCCCGGCCTTACCGTCCGTGGCGCAGCTCAATTGGTGATGAGGGAGTGTAAGAAAGCTCTCTTATCAAGGGGGTTGCGGGTTCGAGACCTGGCCTCAACAATGCACCGCTGCTGAGAAACAGGCGCGGAGAGGCTTTGGGGTGCTTGGGCTGCAGCCCGGTGACGGTGCCGTGCTACTCCTAGTGGGCTTTAAGCGCCACGGACGGTAAGGCCGGGCCGTTACAAAAAAAGTGCACTTTTTTGTAACGGCCCGGCCCAACTTACCGTTCGTGGCGCCTAAAGCCCACTAGGATTAGCACGGCACCGTCACCGGGCTGCAGCCCAAGCACCCCAAAGCCTCTCCGCGCCTGTTTCTCAGCAGCGGCGCATTGTTGAGGCCAGGTCTCGAACCCGCAACCCCCTTGATAAGAGAGCTTTCTTACACTCCCTCATCACCAATTGAGCTGCAGCTCAATTGGTGATGAGGGAGTGTAAGAAAGCTCTCTTATCAAGGGGGTTGCGGGTTCGAGACCTGGCCTCAACAATGCGCCGCTGCTGAGAAACAGGCGTGGAGAGGCTTTGGGGTGCTTGGGCTGCAGCCCGGTGACGGTGCCGTGCTAATCCTAGTGGGCTTTAGGCGCCACGAACGGTAAGTTGGGCCGGGCCGTTACATAGTGGACAAAGAAGATTCCTCCTGGTTATGATAGATTACTTCTCCAAGTGGCTGGAGGTTAAGGCGCTAGCAAAGGTGACCTCCCAAGTCATCAGGAACTTCGTCTGGGGGGAAATCATCTGCAGGCACGGGCTGCCTCAAGCCATCTTCACGGATAACGGCCCCCAGTTTGCTAGCGAAGAGTTCATCAGCTTCTGCACTCAGCTGGGCATCGACCTCAGGTTTGCCTCCGTCCACCACCCGAGGAGCAACGGTCAGGTGGAGGCGGCAAACAAGATTATTGTTAACTTGCTAAAGAAGAAGGTGGAGAATCTGAGAGGGAATTAGGTAGAGCAGCTCCCCTCGGTCCCGTGGGCTCTGAGAATAACCCCGAACACGGCCACTGGTGAGACCCCCTTCAAGCTTTCCCATGGTTGTGAGGCGGTACTACCAGTGGAGTTTGAGGTCCGATCCCCACGAGTCGCGGCTGCAGGTGATGGGGACGAGGCATGGAGGATGGGAAATGAAGAAGGCCTGCGCCTCTCACTAGACCGTGCAGAGGAGCTGCGAGACGTAGCAGCCATCAGACAAGAAGAGATCAAGCGTCGAATGGCAAAGCACTTTGACAAGCATATCAGGATAAAGCAATTCGCGGAAGGAGACCTAGTACTAAAGAAGGTTGATGTGGTAGGGAGGTCCGCCCCGGTGGGAAAGCTCAATCCAAATTGGGAGGGGCCTTATATTGTAGAGAGAGTGATGAAAGCAGGGGGTTACTACCTCCAAGATGTGGAGGGTAGGACCTTGAACCATTCCTGGAGTGGGGATGACTTAAAACGCTTCTACCCATGAGAAGGGAGAGCAGAAGATATGTACTCAAAGCATAATTAATATAATGTACTTCTCAAATTATTTCTCGTTCATTATTTCTCGTAAAGTCCTAATGACAGGAAGAGGTATCTTCATCGGCACCCCGAGCTCGGCTCGGCCCCAGGTAGACCCGCTGCGCAGGCTCCCATCTAGCTGGCAGGTCCGAAGGCTCGCCTGTGGGGGATAGGTTTTGGTTTGAGATCTTCATCGGCACCCCGAGCTCGTCTCGGCCCCAGGTAGACCCGCTGCGCAGGCTCCCATCTAGCTGGCAGGTCCGAAGGCTCGCCTGTGGGGGATAGGTTTTGGTTTGAGATCTTCTACGGCACCCCGAGCTCGGCTCGGCCCCAGGTAGACCTGCTGCGCAGGATCCCATCTAGCTGGCAGGTCCGAAGGCTCGCCTGTGGGGGATAGGTTTTGGTTTGAGATCTTCATTGGCACCCCGAGCTCGGCTCGGCCCCAGGTAGACCCGCCGCACAGGCTCCCATCTAGCTAGCAGGTCCGAAGGCTCGCCTGTGGGGGATAGGTTTTGGTTTGAGATCTTCATCGGCACCCCGAGCTCGGCTCGGCCCCAGGTAGACCCACTGTGCAGGCTCCCATCTAGCTGGCAGGTCCGAAGGCTCGCCTGTGGGGGATAGGTTTTGGTTTAAGATCTTCATCGGCACGCAGAGCTCGGCTCGGCCCCAGGTAGACCCGCTGCGTAGGCTCCCATCTAGCTGGCAGGTCAGAAGGCTCGCCTGTGGGGGATAGGTTTTGGTTTGAGATCTTCATCGGCACCCCGAGCTCGGCTCGGCCCCAGGTAGACCCGCTGCGCAGGCTCCCATCTAGTTGGCAGGTCCGAAGGCTTGCCTGTGGGGGATAGGTTTTGGTTTGAGATCTTCATCGGCACCCCGAGCTCGGCTCTGCCCCAGGTAGACCTACTGCGCAGGCTCCCATCTAGCTGGCAGGTCCGAAGGCTCGCCTGTGGGGGATAGGTTTTGGTTTGAGATCTTCATCGGCACCCCGAGCTCGGCTCGGCCCCAGGTAGACCCGCTGCGTGGACTCCCATCTAGCTGGCAGGTCCGAAGAATCGCCTGTGGGGGATAGGTTTTGGTTTGAGATCTTCATCAGCACCCCGAGCTCGGCTCGGCCCCAGGTAGACCCGCTGCGCAGGCTCCCATCTAGCTGGCAGGTCCGAAGGCTCGCCTGTGGGGGATAGGTTTTGGTTTGAGATCTTCATCGGCACCCCGAGCTCGGCTCGGCCCCAGGTAGACCCGCTGCGCAGGCTCCCATCTAGCTGGCAGGTCCGAAGGGTCGCCTGTGGGAGATAGGTTTTGGTTTGAGATCTTCATCGGCACCCCGAGCTCGGCTCGACCCCAGGTAGACCCGCTGCGCAGGCTCCCATCTAGCTGGCAGGTCCGAAGGCTCGCCTGTGGGGGATAGGTTTTGGTTTGAGATCTTCATCGGCACCCCGAGCTCGGCTCGGCCCCAGGTAGACCCGCTGCGCAGGCTCCCATCTAGCTGGCAGGTCTGAAGGCTCGCCTGTGGGGGATAGGTTTTGGTTTGAGATCTTCATCGGCACCCCGAGCTCGGCTCGGCCCCAGGTAGACCCGCTGCGCAGGCTCCCATCTAGCTGGCAGGTCCGAAGGTTCGCCTGTGGGGGATAGGTTTTGGTTTGAGATCTTCATCGGCACCCCGAGCTCGGCTCGACCCCAGGTAGACCCCCTGCGCAGGCTCCCATCTAGCTGGCAGGTCCGAAGGCTCGCCTGTGGGGGATAGGTTTTGGTTTGAGATCTTCATCGGCACCCCGAGCTCGGCTCGGCCCCAGGTAGACCCGCTGCGCAGGCTCCTATCTAGCTGGCAGGTCCGAAGGCTCGCCTATGGCGGATAGGTTTTGGTTTGAGATCTTCATCGGCACCCCGAGCTCGGCTATGCCCCAGGTAGACCCGCTGCGCAGGCTCCCATCTAGCTGGCAGGTCCGAAGGCTCGCCTATGGGGGATAGGTTTTGGTTTGAGATCTTCATCGGCACCCCGAGATCGGCTCGGCCCCAGGTAGACCCGCTGCGCAGGCTCCCATCTAGCTGGCAGGTCCAAAGGCTCGCCTGTGGGGGATAGGTTTTGGTTTGAGATCTTCATCGGCACCCTGAGCTCGGCTCGGCCCCAGGTAGACCCGCTGCGCAGGCTCCCATCTAGCTGGCAGGTCCGAAGGCTCGCCTGTGGGGGATAGGTTTTGGTTTGAGATCTTCATCGGCACCCCGAGCTCGGCTCGGCCCCAGGTAGACCCGCTGCGCAGGCTCCCATCTAGCAGGCAGGTCCGAAGGCGCGCCTGTGGGGGATAGGTTTTGGTTTGAGATCTTCATCGGCACCCCGAGCTCGGCTCGGCCCCAGGTAGACCCGCTACGCAGGCTCCCATCTAGCTGGCAGGTCCAAAGGCTCGCCTGTTGGGGATAGGTTTTGGTTTGAGATCTTCATCGGCACCCCGAGCTCGGCTCGGCCCCAGGTAGACCCGCTGCGCAGGCTCCCAACTAGCTGGCAGGTCCGAAGGCTCGCCTGTGGGGGATAAGTTTTGAGTTGAGATCTTCATCGGCACCCCGAGCTCGGCTCGGCCCCAGGTAGACCCGCTGCGCATGCTCCCATCTAGCTGGCAGGTCCGAAGGCTCGCCTGTGGGGGGTAGGGTTGGGTCAAGCAATCTCCATCAGCATCAAACTGACAGGACAGAGAATTCACTTTGGCGGAATAGGGTGAAAAGTCCCCTTAAGCGACATTACACCTTAGTATCTCAACTTAGTACTAAGGTACAAAAATAAACTAAGGAAAAAAAGGGTGTGGAGTAGGGCAGGTGGCAGCACTCGCAGCGGATGGCTTTTGAGGATCGTCTCGCCGGTAGCGAAAGGGCACTCGCGAGGCAAGCCATGGCATCGACTCGCGGCCGTTAAGCGCGTCAAAAATCCGTATCGCGTAGAACAAAAAGGCAGATATAGAAAGGTTACGCGGCGAGACAAAGCGATAGCACCGTCCCGCAGGCAAAACACAAACCAGGGATTAACTTCACAAAATAGAAAACAAAAATAGAAGACAACAAAATTGAGCACTCGCTCGTCACTTGGCAGATGCCACAAAAATATGGTTTAAAGTTTTTACAACATCAAAAGGAGAGGAGAGAGTGATTCTGAATATTGGAGGAGGCGCATCAGTCCTCCTCGCCGGATGAAGAATCATCGCTCTCCTCGCTATAGAGCTCGGGGACCAAGTCGCGCGCGGTCACTGTCTCAGATTCGTCCTTCACAACCCCCATGTCTTTCATCATTTGCAGCACCAGCTCAGCCCCACGGACACCAGCGTCTCGGCACTGCTCCTCAACTTCCTCGTAAGAGCAGTGTGGCGGAGGTGTCCGGAAGGGCTCGCGGCGAGATGACGACGCAGCATCAGCCTGAAGGCGCGCATTCTCAGCAGTCAATACCCGGACCTCCTCCTCCAAAGCTGCCACACGCGAACGTAGTTGTCCCGCCATCTCGGCATCCTGCGGGATGACCTAGCAATTAGCCAAGAATCATGGGAAAGGAAAGACCCAAGGGAAAAGAAAGTTATGGCTTACCACGCCGCCTTGGGCCTTTGCGAGTAGGGACTCGGCATCTGATAACCTTCTCGCTAGACCAGTAGTTTTCTCCCGCTCCGCCTCCAGATTTTCCTCGCTGGCCTTCCACTTTGAATTGATGTAAATTAGGCGGCGAGAGGAGCGGTGCGAGAACTCCAAGGCCCGCATTTGGTGATGGCAAGTTTTCAGCACAAGGTCCTTGGTGGACTCGCTCTCAGGCGGAACGGCGTCAAGGCCGCCATAGAGGCCGTACCCTATGGCGAAGGCGTGGCTGGTAGGGACCTCTTGCTCCTTCCAAGATGGAAGGAGGGTGGAGATGGACACGCGGTTGGTGTCCCGCCCCCACAACAGAACCGGGTCGCTGACGGCATCATGAACCACGGGACCCAGATTGTAATTCATGTGAGAGGCGGGGGAGGGACGGCCAGAGGAAGTCGCCTTCGCGCGAGGAGGTGGCAGCCACCTGTTCAGGAGCAGCAGCTCGCGGGTTGGAAGCAGTGGCAGGAAGATTGGAGGCAGCAGCAGGTTGATCAAAGAGTACCGTCTTGCGGATAGGCGAGACGGACTGGTGATTAGGCGAGGGAGGCGGTGGAGTTTCCCCTATAGAGATAGGGCTCCCTTGAGGAGCCTTCCTTCTTTCCTTGGAAATAACTACAGCCTTCTTCATTTTCTTTTTAGGAGGGCTAGAGCGAGAGGGGACCGTGCCATCTCCGGGACGCTTCGGCGGGATGGCCGCCAGGGACTCTCTCGCCGCCTCTGCCACTGCATTGGCGAGATCAAGACCCTTGGCGGGGTGAATATTGCTCTTGTAAGGAGGGGACGCTGGAACGATTCGCTCACCTAAAAGCGAGCAGGGGTTAGGAAGAAGCGAGACGACAAATAGCAAGGAGAGAGGGACGAAAGAATAAGATAAGAATACCCTCGCCCGGGAGCACTGGGAGAAGCGAGTCGAGGCCTCGCCGCAAGAAGTTGACCTCGAAGTTCTTGCCAACTAGGTACTCGCACAGCAGCTTCTCTGGCCCACTGACTTGGGGGGTGGCGTAGAAGCTCTCTGGCGGAGAGACCGGTGCGAGAGGGATGCCGCCGAAGTCAGCCCGGTCTCCCCGGATGAAGACGAATCGGGAGAGCCAGTGATGATTCTGTTAAGTTTCTCAACGTGGTCAGCAAGATAGCCCAAACACCAAATTAATATCTTCGGAACTACCCAGTTCGCACGCTGAACCGCGGAAACCCAAGGAATGAGGTTTGCACCAACAAAAACAATGGAAGCAACAAGAAGATCTTATTAGCATTCACTTCATTACAATCCGAGGCATACATAGCGAGACATGATTTCGCTAGTATTACAGCTGTAAACAGAAAGAACCAAAAAACAAGCCGGGCGGACAGAAACTCCAGTCCGCCGAGACCGCGAGGTCGCCGAGACCGCCGCCGAGACCGCCCCAAGCTTATGCTGCAATCCGTCGAATACCACGGAGTCCGCCGAGACCGCGAGGTCGCGCGGACAGACGTTATTCGCCTCCTGCTGAACCCGAACTGAGGAACTCCCTACCCGCCTGAAGCCGGCGGACAGGTTATTGAAGCTGGGAAAGTTGAAACAGAACTGACAAGGCCGCAGTAGCGACCTCCTGCTGAGTCCGCAGAGACCGCACACTTCCAAGCACACTGACCGAAGTCACAGCCAAACTCCTGGCTCCTGGAAGTTATCCGCGCGACCTGCACACAGCAAACCGTCAGCCTGAAACAATCCGCCGCGGACTGAAAAACACAGACCGCAGCACTCGCCCAACCCAAATTACTGTTCACTCACGTTACTTAGGTTACTGTAGATGTGCCAGGGGGGGTCCTATTTATAGGCCAGGTGAGGAGTGTGGTCACCGCCCATGAGATAGCGACACCGCCCCAGCCCGCGCGAACACAAAACGACTGTCCGCTCAGTCCGCGAGGACTTAGCCAGTCACCAAGGGAAACCGCCAGGAGCAAGGCAACCATTGACGAACCCTCTCCAGTCCGCCCAAGCTAAGCGGACAAGGCACCAGCCGCAAAGCTCCAACTGCTTTCAGGACAGCACCCTCTTCAATGGCAGTCCGCACCAACCCGAGGCAGTCCGCAAGACCCACACCTCAATCCGCCACAAGTCCACGACCAAAGGCAAACAGCAACAATCCGCCCGGTCACAGCGGACTTGGCGGATACGGCGGACACCATGAACTTGACACCAAGTGTGACCAAGTCCAAAACCATCAAGGGTCAGTGCGAGCATAGCGGACACAAAGTCCCGTCCGCCAAACACCCTAGCACAGACCGCAACCAGTCCGCGAGCTCCTCGCACTTGTCCAACGCAGCAGCACCAAGCCGGACTCCCAAACATCAGTCCGCCAACCGGTCTCCACAGCAAGACCTGCTGTAACACCTGAGCTCGACAAGGCCTCAGCCAAGCTCAAGGCCCAGTCCGCAACAGCCCCAACCGCGGACACACCAGTCCGCAAGGCTTCCGCGAACTCGAACCAACCCGCCAACAGCACAAACTTGCACCCGCGACCACTGAGCAATGCACCAGTCCGCAAGCCTCTCTATCCGCAGATACCAGGCCGCACCAAACCGCGGACTCCATGCAACAACCCGCTCAGAACACAGCCGGCTTCCACCAGACTTCTCACCAGGCCGCAACCTCAGTCCGCCCAGTCCGCCCCAGTCCGCCAAAGCTGTCCGCACAGGCCGCGCGGCCTGTCCCGTCACCCACTTCCACTTCACAAATTTCAACACTCCCCTTGAAGTGAGAAGTGGTGACCAAGCCCAGCAAGCTGCGCAAGCGTTCAAAGGGCCCCTTCGACAGCGGCTTCGTGAAGATGTCAGCAAGATTATCTTCACTCCGAACATGCCCGACCAGCAGAGACCCTCCAACACCTTCTCCCTGATGAAGTGGGGTGATCAATCTCTATATGCTTGGTCCTGGCGTGACACACTGGATTGTTTACCAGTTTGAGAGCCTCTCATTGTCACCCCGGAGTAAGTAGGCCCTTGCACTTCTTCATGAACTCCTCTATGAGTCTCCTCAACCAAACGGCTCCCGAGCAGCCAAGGCCGAAGCCTTATACTCCGCCTCCGTGGTTGAAACCGACACCGAGTCCTGCTTCTTGCTACACCACGAGATGCTAGCTGAACCGCAAGTGAACACATAACCTGAAGTAGACCTTCGATCATCCGAATCACCGCCGTAGTCAGCATCCGTGTACCCGAGCAACGCAAACTCCGCATCCCTTCCATAGAGGAGTCCCATCTCAGAAGTCACCTTGACATACTTCAGAATTCCTTCGCCGCCACTAGATGAGATTGCCTTGGTTCAGCCATATACCGACTTACTCGGCCAACAACATAAGCTATATCCGGCCTTGTAATCGTCAGATAGATCAAGCTCCCAACAAGAGCCCTGAACACCAAGGGATCATTAAGCACCCTTCCTCATCCGTCGAAGCTTTAGCCCCAGATTCCAGTGGAGTAGAGCACTTCTTCCTTCGCCCATGCCAAACCGCTTCACAATACGATCAGCATACCCTTTCTGGCTAATGAGAATCCCGCACTCCTTCCTCTCCACTTCCAGACCAAGAAAGTGATGCAACTCTCCCAAGTCTTTCATCTCGAAGCGTATAGCAAGAGCTCCCCTGAGCCTTGCTACTTCCTCCTCCGAGTTCCCTGTGATGATCATATATCATCCACATACAGCAGGACCAAGACTCTTAGCTCTCCTTCTTCTTGACGAACAAGCTAGAATCCGAGTTAGACGCCAGGTATCCACAGAACTGCAGGTACTCTGCAATCTTCCCATACCACGCTCGAGGAGCTTGCTTTCAACCATAGAGAGCCTTCCTGAGTTTGCAGACATAGTCCGGATGCTTCTCAGAGACGAAACCAAGCGGGCTGATCCATGAAGATGTCCTTGTCAATCTCTCCGTAAAGAAAGGCATTCTTCACATCGAGTTGCCACAACCTCCATCCCTTGCAAGCAGCCAAGGCGATCACCACTCTTACAGACGTCATCTTCGCAACTGGACTGAATGTCTCCTCATAGTCTTCTCCATACTGCTGTGAGAATCCTCTAGCGACCAGGCGAGCCTTGAACCAATCAATGCTCCCATCAGCCTTCTTCTTCAACTTATACACCACTTGCAAGTAACGGAGGTAGTATGTCATCAACCTTGGGCACAAGGTCCCAGGTTTCATTCTTCTTCAGAGCATCAATCTCTTCCTTCATGGCACCATCCCACTCCTTCACTCCAGTGGCCTCGTTGAAGTTTGCAGGCTCTCGCTCATCCAGAGGACCGCAAAGAAGCAGGAGTCAAAGCTCACTGCATTCCCATCACAGTACCGAGCCGGTGGCTTAACCACCCTCTTCGATCTCCGAAGACACGGCTCCTTGCTCACGGCTTCCGTTGCTTCTTCAGGCTCCACTCCTACCTGGGGCAAGCATTGAGCAGTGCTCCCCCTGCTTCCTGAGCCAGAAGGCTCAGCCTCGGGAGTTCGAAGCAACAGGAGCTGCTGGTGTGAAACAGCAAAACTCCTCTTCCAAGCCTTCAGCAGCCTCCACCGGTGCTTCCTCAACCTTGCTACTTCCGTAGGCTCCACCGAGCCACCTCCATATGACGTCAGCTCGTCAAAGACAACGTCTCTTGACACCACGAACTTCTTCGTCACAGGGTCCATGCACTTCCATCCCTTCTTCCGCTCATCATAGCCAACAAAGACAAGTTTCCTTGCCTTCGCATCCAGCTTTGTCCGTGAAGCTCCGGGACATGCACGTAGCAAGTTGAACCGAACACCCGAAGGTGTCCAACACTCGGCTTCTCCTTCAGCAACAGCTCAATGGGCGTCTTCATGTTGATAGGGCTGAGTGGCATCCGGTTGATAACATATGCAGCACAAGACATTCCCTCCGCCCAAAAGGACCTCGGGATATCTTTCGCATGCAGCCAGCATTTGCAGGTTTCCGTCAAATGACGGATCTTCCGCTCCGCTACCCCATTTTGTTGTGGAGTGTGAGCACTGTAAGCTCCCGTTGGATCCCGTGCTTCCTGCAGAAGTTAGAAAACTCGGAAGAGACAAACTCTCCCCCGTTATCAGTTCGAAACTTCTTAATCCGCAAGCCAAGCCGGCCTTCTACCAACTCCTTGAACTCCACGAACAAACGGAAGGCATCCGACTTCTCCTTTAAGAAGTACACCCAAGTATACCTTGAGTAGTCATCAACCAAGACAAGCATGTATTTGCTTCCACCAAGGCTGGCGGTAACAGTCGGTCCCATCAGGTCGCCATGAATACTCCAATGGTTTCTTGCTCCTTGTTTGAGATTTATCAAACGGAAGGCGATGTGCCTTACCGTATTGACAGCCCGCACAAACATGCCCATCACCAAAGGAGGACAACATCGGCAACCCCCTCACCAGACTTCTACTCGCCATTGCCTTCAGCTTGTCCATGCCAACATGCCCCAGCCTCTCATGCCAGATGCCGCACTATCATTGGCCCTCATCTTATCAACATAGGCACTGGTGAAAGAAACAAACAAGTTCTTCACCCTCCTCCCCAACATGAGCAACATCAGCCTTTACCGCTGATACGTTGCGAAGGAATCCTCACGTCTGTTGGCCCAAACAGAACGTGATACCCAGCGTCCACCGCGTTGGTCACCGAGAAGAGGTTCTTCTTCATGCCGGCACGTGATACACACTCCTTAACGTGAGTGGCCCTGATCACTACCCAAAGACACGACCCCCTCCTTCTCTACTGCATAAACAGTATTATCAGCAGTGATAATAGCTTCATTACCTGAGTAAACCTGCATGGAGGTGAACTTCGACTGGTCTTCGGTGAGGGTGATGACACACACCGGAGTCGACGATCCACTCGCTGTTGAAGTCCTCAGCAGATAAGGCCCGGACACAAGTGCCCGTCATGAAAGCTCCTCCCATTCTGCTTCTTCACTTCGTGAGCAAGCTTCCTCCTTTCCCGCAGCATGCCCAGGCTGCAGTTTGACCTTGCAGTCCCGCTTGAAGTGCCCACGCTGATGACACCGGTAGCACTTCAGATTCTTCTTCCAGTCCTTAGGAGCATTGCTCCTCTCCGGCGGATATGAAGTTGAAGTCTCCTTCTCAACAGCGGCCTGCACCTTCTTCTTTTCTTCCCTTCCCATCCCTTCTTCTTGCCTGAGAAGAGAGCCTCGCTGCCTTCCTGATTCAGATTCACTCCAGCCATCTGCCTTGCTAAGCTCTCCTGCGAGGCAAGCAGATTCTCCAGCTCCAGCAGAGACGGCTGAGTAGCCCACCCTTGAACAGACGTACAAAGGGCCACATACTCCTTCCGCAAAGCCGCGGAAAAAATGTGCCTTTTCATCTTTTGCCTCAGAGATAGGCTCATCAGGATCCAGCGCCGATAGCTCAGCACACAAGCTCTTCATCTTTAAGAAGTACCTGGAGATGGAAAGGTCTCCCTGAGTTGCCCTGGCAACTCATTCTCCAGGAACTGAAGCGCGCCACATTCTTCCTATTGAACAACTCATCAATGGTTGTCCAAATATCAGCAGCCGACTCACACCAATGATGTGATCAAACAGTTCCGGAGAGACAGGCTCTCTTCAGAACGAACTCTGCCTTAGCATTAGTTCTTCTCCAGAGCCTTACCTGTTCAGCAGTACCGAAAGCAGCTAGTTACTTCCTGTCTGTCGTCTCCACCGACAACTTCCACAGCTCCTCGCCCAGAAGATAACTCTTCATGCACGACTTCCACTTTTTATAGTTAGTCGGCGTTAAGAGTTCAATGCCCAGACCTCTTGCTAAGCTTCCTTCCATTGCAATCACCTGTTGGTACCCTTCAGCAGCTCCGGAGAAACAACACAGGTTGATCACACTCAATCACTGAGTAACAACACTGGCTGACCTCCGCTCACGCAACTGAACCTCCGCAACCTCAGGAAACTCGCTCTTGATACCATGTTAAGTTTCTCAACGTGGGTCAGCACGATAGCCCAAACACCAAATTATATCTTCGAACTACCCAGTTCGCACGCTGAACCGCGGAAACCCAAAGGACTAGAGGTTGCACCCAACAAAACAATGGAAGCACAAGAAGATCTTATTATGCATTCACTTCATTACAATCCGAGGCATACATAGCGAGACATGATTTCGCTAGTATTACAGCTGTAAACAGAAAGAACCAAAAAACAAGCCGGGGCGGACAGAACTCCAGTCCGCCGAGACCGCGCGAGGTCGCCGAGACCGCCGAGACCGCCCCAAGCTATGCTGCAATCCGTCGAATACCACGGAGTCCGCCGAGACCGCGAGGTCGCGCGGGACAGACCGTTATTCGCCTCCTGCTGAACCCGAACTGAGGAACTCCCCTACCCGCCTGAAGCCGGCGGACAGGTTATTGAAGCTGGGAAAGTTGAAACAGAACTGACAAGCCGCAGAGCGACCTCCTGCTGAGTCCGCAGAGACCGCACACTTCCAAGCACTGACCGAAGTCACAGCCAAACTCCTGGCTCCTTGAAGTTATCCGCGCGACCTGCACACAGCAAACCGTCAGCCTGAAACAATCCGCGCGGACTGAAAAACACAGACCGCAGCACTCGCCCAACCCAAATTACTGTTCACTCACGTTACTTAGGTTACTGTAGATGTGCCAGGGGGGTCCTATTTATAGGCCAGGTGAGGAGGTGTGGTCACCGCCCATGAGATAGCGACACCGCCCCAGCCCGCGCGAACACAAAACGACTGTCCGCTCAGTCCGCGAGGACTTAGCCAGTCACCAAGGGAAACCGCCAGGAGCAAGGCAACCATTGACGAACCCTCTCCAGTCCGCCCAAGCTAAGCGGACAAGGCACCAGCCCGCAAAGCTCCAACTGCTTCAGGACAGCACCCTCTTCAATGGCAGTCCGCACCAACCCGAGGCAGTCCGCAAGACCCACACCTCAATCCGCCACAAGTCCACGACCAAAGGCAAACAGCAACAGTCCGCCCTGGTCACAGCGGACTTGGCGGATACGGCGGACACCATGAACTTGACACCAAGTGTGACCAAGTCCAAAACCATCAAGAGTCAGTGCGAGCATAGCGGACACAAAGTCCCGTCCGCCAAACACCCTAGCACAGACCGCAACCAGTCCGCGAGCTCCTCGCACTTGTCCAACGCAGCAGCACCAAGCCGGACTCCAAACATCAGTCCGCCAACCGGTCTCCACAGCAAGACCTGCTGTAACACCTGAGCTCGACAAGGCCTCAGCCAAGCTCAAGGCCCAGTCCGCAACAGCCCCAACCGCGGACACACCAGTCCGCAAGGCTTCCCGCGAACTCGAACCAACCCGCCAACAGCACAAACTTGCACCCGCGACCACTGAGCAATGCACCAGTCCGCAAGCTCTCTATCCGCAGATACCAGGCCGCACCAAACCGCGGACTCCATGCAACAACCCGCTCAGAACACAGCCAGCTTCCACCAGACTTCTCACCAGGCCGAACCTCAGTCCGCCCAGTCCGCCCAGTCCGCCACAAGCTGTCCGCACAGGCCGCTGCGGCCTGTCCCGTCACCCACTTCCACTTCACAAATTTCAACAGATTCTTGTTGGGCGTCTCGCATACCTTGAGCCCCTGCCCAGTAAAATACGAGACGCCATCGGCGTTGGCGTGGTAGACGAAAAGCTTACGGTACGCCGTCAAGCTTAACTCGATGCGCTCCCGGTGCATGTAGAGGCGAACGCGATCAACACCGACATGGCGTTAGGGTTGAACTGTGCCTGGACGACACCAAAGTATTTGAAGGTCTGCTTCACCTTAGGCCAAAGGGGCAGTCGCAACCCCGCCTCGAAATGCGAGACGGGGAAGGCGAGTTCCCCGGGTATATGTGTTGATGCACTCGCCGACCTTGGGGGGACGCGACTCGACCCCTTTCCCCCAGATACTCGCGAGCAAACTTATCATGGTCTTCTCGAGGGAGCCGGCCGAGCGGGATGTCATGGTCAGTAAACCTCTTCCCGCAGCGGCTGCGCCCTCACCCTCCTCCACCTTCTTCTTACCCATCTTCTTTGGCAAAATGGTCTTCAGCGAGATGAAGGAAGAAATAAGCAAGAGATCTAAGAGAGAAAGGCGAGGAGAAGGGTCCGGCGAGACGGAAAGGTCAGAAGGCCAAGAGCTCGGGTAACGGCAGAAAGAAGCGGAAAGTGCGGCATCTAATCCCGGACTAGGCATATTTATAACTGATACATAGCCAATGATTAAATGGGCGGGAAAAATATGGGGGGAGGGGAAGAGTCGATGTCTTTTCTCTCTCCTAAAACCTCGATCGGCGGCGACCCATCACAATCAGGAAAAATATATAAATATTTAGCATAAATTAAAAGGAGGATTTAAAAAGGGAATGAAAAATTAAGCCATAAAATATATATGTCCAGAAATCGTCCCGCAGGGGACCAAGCTCTCTGCATACTTTGGCGAGACTACCATTATTAACTTTTGCGAGAGAGAAAAAAAGAAGGATAGCGAGACGGACATTCTTCAGTACGGGCGCCATTCCCAGCAGCCACCGCGACCTTCCCCGCGAGACGGAGCTGCAAGGCCACGTCGCGCGAGATGGAGCTGCATATCGGTCTCATTGATGATAGCCTCGGGGTCTGTGCCGTCGACATCTAGCTCGGCATTAGCTCCAGAAGATAGACGAGCGCACTCGCCCTCCAGCGACTCGAGCACACTGCGAGACCTCCTTGCTTCGGAAGAGCTCAGCAGTCTTCCGCTTCATCTCCACTGGATTTGAAGGATCACCCAGATAATCTTCAATCCCGTCTGTAGGAGGAGGCGAGACGGAGAGTCGCTTTGGCTGCTCCTCAATAGGAGAGTTGGCAAGAGAATCTGCGCAAGGGTTGCAGAGGCAAGGTGGCAGAGGCACTCGCAGAAGGGAGTGAGAGTAGCGAGGGGGATTCAAAAGGGCAAGGGAAGGTCCCTTACCAGGATGGCGAGAGGTATCGGCGGCCGGGGGGAGGGGTCGTCCCTCCTCTCGCTGGGGAGTAGTTGGGGGAGTAGATGAGGCTGCGAATCGAAACTCCTCGCAGCGGGCAGCAGAATCATCTCGCGGACTCTTCGGGGGCTGCAGAACCACAAGAGCCCCCTGAAAAAGCATTAGTCAACAAGAGAAAGAACTTGGTCGCGGAGATAACAGTGGTAATAGCGAGTACCCACCTCTTTTTCCATGGAGGGCGCATGGGGAGTGGGGATGGTTTCCAAAGCGACGCGAGACAAATCTCCTGCGGCAGGTGATGGGCCCCCAGCCTTCGTCTTTTTTCAGGCGAGACGACGGGCGAGAGGGCGAACCAAAGAAGAGGTAAAAGCATCCAGATTGGCCTTATGTTGCTCTCGCACCAGTGAGAGACGTTCGCGAAAACACTGATTGTGCGTCATTCCGAAAAACTCAAGAATAGGGAAGAAGAAGAATATGCAGAGCGGGGCGCCAGGTGTGCGGGGCAGGTGTCATATATTTATAGGCCCCGGTGGAGGCCTCAGAAGATTCCTCATAAATACGTTTTTAAATGCGCCTCAAATAACGAGCCTCGGTTGAACATTCTTTTTGAGCTTAGAGTAATCTCAAAAAGAGCGGGGATTGTGTACAACCTCGGGCTCGTAAAGAGCCCTCTAGAAGCAAATAGGTCGAGATGGGCAGATGGGGCCAGGGGGGGGCCCACTCGCAAGAGGCGAGACGATGGACTCTCCAATGGGCAAATTACCCCCATCCAGAGGCGAGAGGGCCTCCAGAAGCGAGAGGACCTCCAGGGGCGAGAGAGTCTCCATCAGCAAGGAGGTCTCGCAGTGCAGGGCGAGAGGCGCCGGCGAGACGGGTGGTGGGTCCCTCTCGCCGGCAGGTGCCTTTCCTCTCGCCAGGGGGAGAAGAGGCCTTTTTTATATTTCCCTGTCAAACAGAGGTTTTTAATCTTCTACCCCGGGTATTTTTACCCTCTTACCCTTAGTGGACTGCATATAGCTCCTCAGAACAGCGGAGTTTGGCTGTTGGCAGACCTAGCCAAGGGTACCCGGTAATTTCAGATCGGTATAGTTTTGTTATTGGCAGTTTAGATTCTGAAATCTATAAATAGGCCCATAGGGGTTCTTCAGAAGGGACTTTTCAGACTCCGGGAAGAGGATTCATTGGCACAGTCTTCGGAGGAAATCCAAGCCCAGCTCTTGGCTTTGGAGGGGAAGCTCTCTGTGACCTTCCGGGTAAGCGGTGGGACCTCCCTGCTGCGGCTTTGGGCCAGTTTTTCCTTAGTCCTTCACGACCAGTCAGAGGTCGGAGCTTAGGACAAGTAGGTGTCGGCTACGCCCCAATTTGTGAACACTTGTCGGAGTCAAATTTTGGCTTCAACAGCAGTACTCTTTTCCTCCTTCCATTCTCTTTTTCTTGTGCTTATAGCAGTTTGTTGCCGGGTTGGTAACCCTTTATCTTATTTGCTCATTAACCTATTGCTCTATTTACTTTTTGATTGTTTCCTTGCTGAGGTGTTATTTTCTTGAATGCCTCAGGTCCAGGTTGTAGCCAGTTCAATGGCTAGTTCTCTTGGAGAGGCTTGTTGGTGGCCTCTAGGGTAGCTGAGATTGCTGATCCACGTTCTGTTGTGAGGTAGTTCTTTACTCTTCTGTATAAACACACATACTCGCCAGTGGGATTGTGTCAGGTTGTTGGCGCCCACTGGTGGCTTCTTGTGATGCTGAATATGAATTTAAACTGCTGATTTTGCCTATTTGTGGTTGGTTACTTGCTTCTGGGAAGGATTTATGCTAGGTTGCATGTTAGATATTTTAAAACCTAAAAGTATTATTACATGTACCTCATGCATAACATGTTTCTAAACCAAAGACATTACTTTTCCTCAACGTCAAACACTATTCTCGTACCTACTATATTCACCTTAGAGTCATGCACGCATAAGTCGTCCCTCGGGGACACTTATGCTCATTTAGGGTGTTAACTTAATTGAACCAAAGTATTTTCTGATGCGTATAAATATAGTTTTAACAAGTGGACTAGCTGATCCACCGAGCCGAGGGATACGGCCATTCAACGTAACTGATTTTTTTTCATATTTAATCAACAAAATTTCCTTAAAATCTAATGTCTGGAGTTTTGCCTGAGCGTGTGCAGTTATCCCCTGCACGACGTGGCATCACGACACGTGTTTTCTCTTACTCTGATACGATTTTACCGTTGAGAAAATGCGGGTTGTGACAGTTGGTATCAGAGGGAGGTCGCTTGACAAATGGTTGGACAACCTTTCCCTTGTCTGCATTAGTGTTTAGCATCATACCATTCACACACCGATATATCATCAGCACATCTTGGCCGAAGCACGAACACTACACTCATGAGCATAAAAAAGTATACAGGGCATATTATGTAGTATGGGATGCATAATATGTGTTTGTATATGGATCCACCATAGGAGGCAACATGTGAGGGTTATGTAGTATGGGATGCATAACCTCACCACATGAATGCGGCTAACACGTTTTCCTTTTTCGTTACATGGGAATGTTATGTAGTATGGGATGCATAACATTTTCATGTGTACGCCGCCCATGGCATGCACTAAGGCCTTTTTAGAATGCATAGCACATCATGCATAGCATAATTTTCATAAGCACAAACGTGCCAAGCTAAAGATTTACAAGACGACATATGTACACACATGGTTTTGAGTCAAAAAGAATACAAATACATGCATTCATGGTTTAGGCACATCAGTTAGCATGATGGTGGTGAACCATCTCAGGTTAAGCATAATGTCATGGAAATAAACTAAAACAACTCCCAGAGCAAGTTTTGCAGTTGAAGTTCATATTTAAGTGTGTTTGTCTGTACCGTGTAGTTTGTTCTAGCTGATGGGCTAGGTTTTGTCTAAAGCTTGTGCGATTTAGGATGGCGAGACGTCCTGCGACGAGATTTGACCCCCCAATCCGAGGGTGAGACGTCAGGAGCGTAGAGTGATGATCGTGGTAGAAAGCCTGCGGCAGAGTAATGAGGTGTTATCGAGGTAGGTTGTGGCTATGTAGGCTCAGATTCAGTCCCTTGTAGCAGTGGTGGCGGGACAGACCCCGAGAGCTCAGAACCCCGCTGAGGGGGTAGCTGTTCCTACCCCTCCTGCTCCTCCCGTGCATTTGGTTGTGGTGCCCCCGGAGATGGCGTTCATATCCCAGTTTCAGCGGCTGAGACCCCCTACCTATGATGGGCAGGCAGATTTCATGATTTTGGATGATTGGCTGATTACCATTGAGGAGATGTTCTCGTACTCAGGGATTACGGACGATTAGAGAGTGATGCTCGCTGCTTACCAGCTCAAGGGCTTAGCAAAGAGTTGGTGGCTGAGGGAGAAAGAGAGCTTAGTGGCAGGTTGCACTTGGGAGTCATTTAAGATGATGTTGTTAAGTAAGTTTTTGCCTTTAGTCGAACGGGACCGGCTAATGAATGACTTTCTTCATTTAAAGCAGAGGAAACTCACGGTTAGTGAGTATGAGATTGAGTTTAGTAAGTTGAGTCGGTTTGCTCCGGGTCTAGTGAGTGTTGAGGCAGACCGAGTTAAGCGATTTCTGGGTGGACTAAGAAGCGACATTCAACAGTTAGCGAATGCCTATGGAGCAGTCAGTTATGCCAGTTTTTTTGAAGCTGCCTTGAGAGTTGAGGCCATTAAGAATGCCAAGAATAGAGGCCAGCAGTTAAGGAAGGATAAGCGGAAGACTGGTGGAGGGAAGAACCCTCAGGAACCTGATGCTGTCTCAAGAAAGAAGGTCAAAGAGATTTGTAGCTTATGTGGCCGGCCAGGCCACCCCTTTGAGAAGTGTTTCAAAAGTTGAGAGCGCAGAATAAGGATCAGGTTCACGCAATTCAGGGTGTTTCAGGGGGGGAGACTTGGTTGTGTGCCTTGTGTGGAAGGAGGTAGGGGCATGAGGCTGCCCGTTGTTGGTTTAAAAGATAAGGTCTGTTTTCAGTGCGGCCAGAAGGGTCATCTCAAGACAAGGTGCCCTCAGGCCCAGTCTATTCTGCAGCCAGTTCCCCTCCAGGCTTTGCCACCGCTCAGCGAATGGATAAGGGAAAAGGGAAGCTGAATGTGCTTTCGGCAGCGAAGCGCAGACCTCGACCCAGGTTATCTCAGGTTCGACTCCTCCCCTGTCATTTCGTTACGTTCCCTTTTGGTTGTAGTTTTCGTTTTAGCGCTTGTTGCCTTAGATGCGGGGTGCAATTCGTAGGGCGATTTAAGGTAAAGAACCACTGGGCGTGCGTTCTCTTCGATTCCGGCGCTACCCACTCGTTTGTGGCTAGAGCCTTCGTGGAGCGGTTCAGTTTGGGGCCTAGATCGTGTTGGTGGTGCCTTCTGCGTTAAGTTCCTCTCGGTGACTTTGTGGTTACGGACCTGGGTATCCTCGATTGTCCAATTTTGTTGGGAGATTTTCTAGCCAAGGCAGATTTGAAGGTGATTGACCTGGAGGACTTTGACGTTATTTTGGGCATGGACTGGTTATCAAGGTACGATGTTGTGATCCAGTGCAAGGGTAAGCGCTTGGACTTCGTCAAAGACAATGGTCAGCCAGGGAGCGTTTATGGGTATTCCCTCCAGGAGTCTCCAGTCCTTTCTGCGGTGCGTTCTCGGAAGTTGCTTGTTTCTGGCTGTTTTGCCGGTGGTGTTTCTCTGGTAGGGTAGATTGTTAGTGTGCCCGTTTGGAAGAGATTCCTGTGGTGTGTGACTTTTCTGATGTGTTTCCTGATGATCTTCCGGTCTTCCACCCGATCTAGATGACGAGTTTGCAATAGATTTGGAGCCAGGCACGCGTCCTATCGTAAAGGCGCCGTACCGGATGGCCCCGCGAGAGCTGGAAGAGTTGCGAATTCAGCTGGATGAGTGGTTGGAAAAAGGCTTTATAAGGCCAAGTTCTTCGCCTTGGGGTGCGCCAGTGCTGTTCGTTAAAAAGAAGGATGGGTCGATGAGGTTATGCATTGAATATAGAGAGCTGAACAAGGTTACCATTAAGAATAGGTACCCTTTGCCGCGAATCGACGATTTTGTTCGACAAACTACGTGGTAGTGCCGTGTTTTCCAAGATAGATTTCGTTTGGGCTATCACCAGTTGAGGATTGGGAGTCAGATGTTCCGCGGACGGCAGTCCGTTCTCGTCATGGGCATTTTGAGTTTTTTGGTTATGTCATTCGGTTTGACTAATGCGCCTCAGCTTTTATGGATTTGATGAATAGAGTTTTAAGGATTTTCTAGATAAGTTTGTGATTGTCTTTATAGACGATGTTTTGGGTGTATTATTAGGATGCAGGGAGCATGATCGACATTTGCGGCTGGTCTTGGCAACTCTAAGAGACCATAAGCTATATGCCAAGCTGAGCAAATGTGAATTTTGGTTGCCTCAAGTTTCTTTTCTAGGCCACGTGATTAATAAGGAGGGAATATCGGTGGACCCAGAAAAGATCGCTGCTGTTATGGAATGGGCGAGACCTGTTACCCCCAAAGAGATCAGAAGCTTCTTGGGTTTGGCTGGTTATTATAGAAGATTTGTAGAAGGTTTCTCTACCTTGTCCGCGCCGTTGACCAAGTTGACGCAGAAGAATGTAGCCTTTATATGGGATGACAAGTGTGAGAAGGCTTTTGAGGAACTAAAAAGAAGGCCTTGTTCGGCTCCAATTTTGTCTTTTCCTACGGAGGGTAGTGAGTATGATATATATGTGGATGCGTCGCATGTCGGTCTGGGCTGCGTTTTGATGCCGGGTGGGAAGGTGATTGCGTACGGGTCGAGGCAGCTAAAGACTCATGAGAGGAATTATCCTACGCATGACCTGGAGTTTGCAGCTGTGTTCTATGCGCTGAAATTGTTGAGGCATTTGCTATATGGAGCGCAGTGCAAGATTTTCACTGATCATAAGAGTCTGAAGTATGTCTTCACTCAGAAAGAATTGGATCTGCGCCAGTGGCGGTGGTTGGAGTATGTGGTCGACTATGATGTTGAAATTCAGTATCATCCGGGCAAGGCAAATGTGGTGGCTGATGACCTGAGTCGGAAGTCAGGTAAGATTTTTAATCTTTCCGCCGAGCGCCTAGTGGAAGAGTTTCTTTTGATGGACATTTCTGTGGGAAGCTGTGATTCGCAGAGTAGCTTGGCGGTAGTAGAACCTTCGTGGACTGCACTTACAAGACTGCATCAGAAGGACAATCCCGATCTTCTGTATTTGTATCTTCGAGCTGAGAAAGGTGAATTACCAGACTTCTCTATAGATGATGTGGGTACCTTGAAGTATCGTGGCTGGTTTTGCATCCCTGCAGTTGGAGATATCCGGGATATGGTGTGCAGAGACGCCCACGGATCTAGTGTCGCCTTACCATCCAGGGTCGACCAAGATGTATCATGATTTAAAGCAGATTACCTGTTGGTACGGGATGAAGAAGGACATAGCCAGATTTGTTTCAGAGTGTTTCACATGCAGGCGTGTGAAAGCCGACCATGGGAAGCCAGGTGGCAAGCTGACTCCATTGGAGATTCCGATGTGGAAGTGGGAGAGTATCTCGATGGATTTCATTACCGGCTTACCGAGATCGCATAAGGGGCATGATTTAGTTTGGGTAATCGTAGACAGATTGACAAAGAGCACTCATTTCATACCATTTAGGATCGATTATCCGATGAGGAAGATAGTCGAGCTGTATCTGGAAGAGGTGGTCAGATTGCATGGAGTACCAGTAAGTATCGTATCAGATCGAGACTCCAGGTTCACGCCTCGTTTTTGGTAGAGCCTTCAAGAAGGGTTGGGTACAGATTTGAGATATTCCACGGCTTATCATCCGCAGACCAATGGTCAGACGGAGCGAGTAAATCAGATTGTGGAAGATATGATCCGATGCTATATTCTGGACCACGGAGGAGCGTGGGACGAGCTCTTGCGGCTTATGGAGTTCGCATATAACAACAGTTATCAAGAAAGCTTACAAATGGCTCCCTTTGAAGCTTTGTATGGGAGGCTCTGCAGGACTCCCTTGTTTTGTGCTGAGCTTGGCGAGGGACCTTTGTTGGGTCCAGAAGCACTTGAGGAGATGGAAACCGCTGTGAAGCTTATTCGGGAAAAGCTTCGGATAGCCCAAGAGAGATATGAGAAAAACACCAATCGGCGTAGATCGGACTTGGAATTTGCTGTGGAGGACTCGATGTTCTTAAAGGTCTCCTCGTTGATTGGAGTCAAGTGGTTTGGCAAGAATAGGAAGTTGGACCTGAGGTATGTGGGGCCGTTTCCGATTGTTGAGCGGATTGGGGTATCGGCCTACAGGCTGGCCTTGCCAGCAATTTTCCCTGGCGTGCATGATGTCTTTCACGTCAGTCAGCTGCGAAAATGTGTGATGAATGGCAGGCAGGTTTTGGATTCTGTGCCTCAGTTGGAGCCGAATCTTTCTTATATGGAGGTGCCTGTTCGCATTTTGGATTCTCAAGTTCGGGCGTTGCGGAAGAAGACTCTTCCGAAGGTTAAAGTTTTATGGAGGAATCAAGATGTGGAAAGCGCGACTTGGGAGTTGGAGTCGGCTATGAGGGAGGCTCACCCTCATCTATTTCCTTGATCTTGTGCTTGGTATGTTCTATTTTATTATTTATTTAGCCCTTTTCCTGGCTCTTTCTCTCTCCTTCTTTATAGGGGTGTTGTGATTAAAGTTTCGAGGCGAAACTTTCTTTTAGGGGGAGTGGCTGTAACGCCCCCGGTTTTTCTGTGTTTTGTTTGATCTTTGGCCGGCGTTACGATGGCGTATTTTCCGGCTTTTCTTTTTGCCGTTGTAGAGCGTGGTTTTAGCTCTTAGGGTTCCCTGTGTAGCCTGTTTGTAGCCTGTTAGCAAGATTCCCCAGCTAGCCGGAGTCTGTTTGATGACTCGGCTGGGCCTCTTAGGGAATGCTTGTGTTTTGTCTTCGGGAGGTGTTATCCCGGGTTTTGTTCGTTGAATGCTAATTTCGACTTCGCAGTTGTGTTCGTAGCGTGGGTTTTTAGCTGCGGCGTGAATTTCGTCTTTTTCCGAGAAGTTTCAGGTTTCGTGTTGTTTTGATATTGAGTGTAAATAATTATTAATATGTTAATTGTTTAATATTAAAACCGATATATATATATATATAAAGTCTTGGGTTAGAATTAGGGCTGGGTTCATTGTCTATTCTTTTCTCTGCGTGGAAGAAGCCGCTGCCTGTGCGAGAGGGAGAGAACCGCCGGACTACCCTCGCCTTCGGAAGCCGATTCCTGGAGACTTAGCGGTCGGAATTCGATTTCGAGAGTGGATCTGGACTGCCCTCGTCAGGATCTGCTTTCTTTCTGCTCCTCAGCTTGCTGCTCTGTGGTCAGACCCGTGAGCGGGGGAGGCCGCCGGCCAAGTTTCTGGTATTTAGGCAAGTGATGTCCCCTCATCCTTTCCAAAGCTGATCTTTGTCTTTCTTTTGAGTTAATTTTATCTCTTTCCTACTTAGATCCTAGGTGTATGCTAGGGTTCGTTCCCAATCATGACGTGGTTAGAGTAGAAAGTTCCAGTTATAATATCAGTTTTCCTGGGGGATTGTGTCTATTAGGGACAGTTTCGGTTCGGTTTTGGTCGAGTAGTTGCCATTGCCGATGAATGTTGTACTCTAGAGAGAGAGGGAGTCCTCATTCTTGCGTTTGGTCGGTTGCTGGATCTGGCTCCTGTAGCCAGTCGGGGTGTCGACAACGTTTGTGACGACACCGGCCAGTCTTGGTGTCGACACTTGGTGTCGACACCGGCAGTCATGGTGTCGACACCTGGGTGTCGACACCAGCAGCGGCAGTGTCGACACCTTATGTCGACACCGCTGTGCAGTGGGTGTCGACACTTGGTGTCGACACCAGCAGCGGCAGTGTCGACACCTTGTGTCGACACCGGCTGCAGTGGTGTCGACACTTGGTGTCGACACCAGCCGCGGCAGTGTCGACACCTCGTGTCGACACCGGCAGCTGTGGTGTCGACACCTCGTGTCGACACTTGGCGCTGCCCTTGTTTTGGGGTTAGGGAGACTCGGGGTTGGTTTTGTTTAGGCGTGGAAGGCCGCGTCGGTTGGACCCGACGTTTTTGCCTTGGGTTCGTGTGTTTCTTTGGACTGTTAGTGGGACTTTTCCCTAGGAGGGGGGCATTGGGTGTTCGGCTAGTTTTCTGCATGCCGACTCTTGGGTCGTGGCTGGTGGTGGAGTTTTGGTGGCCTCTAGAGGGGTGGTTTTATATAGAGAGCTGTGGCCACCGCCTTTTTGCCCGGTTTGGGTTGTGTGTGTGTGGGACCCTAAAGCTGCCACTATTTGACCCCTTAGCCCTTTTTGGGTCTGATTCTAGTTATGCATTCAGACCCATGTTTTGACCACTGCCACTTACCCACGTGTTAGGACTGTTAGTCCCTTTCCTGTTTATGCCTTCCTTTCTTTTGGCACATGTATATGTCTTGATGCTGTTGCAGGCTCTCTTGGTATGGCATGTTGGTTTTATTGCTCGCACTTGGTGTGCTCTGCGGTGTTTTAGGCAGTACTCTTTTCCTCCTGCCATTCTCTTTTTGTTGTGCTTATAGCAGTTTGTTGCCGGGTTGGTAACCCTTCATCTTATTTGCTCATTAACCTATTGCTCTATTTACTTTTTGATTGTTTCCTGGCTAATGTGTTTTTTTCTTGAATGCCTCAGGTCCAGGTTGTAGCCAGTTCAGTGGCTAGTTCTCTTGGAGGGGCTTGTTGGTGGCCTCTAGGGTAGCTGAGATTGCCGATCCCCATTCTATTGTGAGGTAGTTCTTTACTCTTCTGTATAGACACACATACTCGCCAGTGGGATTGTGTCAGGTTGTTGGCGCCCACTGGTGGCTTCTTGTGATGCTGAATATGAATTTAAACTGCTGATTTTGCCTATTTGTGGTTGGTTACTTGCTTCTGGGAAGGATTTATGCTAGGTTGCATGTTAGATATTTTAAAACCTAAAAGTATTATTACATGTACCTCATGCATAACATGTTTCTAAAGCAAAGACACTACTTTTCCTCAACGTAAAACACTATTCTCGTACCTACTATATTCAACTTAGAGTCATGCACGCATAAGTCGTCCCCCGGGGATACTTATGCTCATTTAGGGTGTCAACTTATTTGAACCAAAGTATTTTCTGCTGCGTATAAATATAGTTTTTAACAAGTGGACTAGCTTGATCCCACCGAGCCGAGGGATACAACCATTCAACATAACTGATTTCTTTCATATTTAATCAACAATTTTCCTTTAAAATCTAACGTCTGGAGTTTTGCCTGAGCGTGTGCAGTTATCCCCTGCACGACGTGGCATCACGACACGTGTTTTCTCTTACTCTGATACGATTTTACCGTTGAGAAAATGCGGGTTGTGACAACTGGGAACACCATAGAAATCATTCGCTGAGTTCGAGAAAAGAAATCTGGGAGGAAATTATGTTTGCCCTTGATGTGTTGGGCTTCAAATTTCCACTGAGAGAACCCAATTTGCCCATCGCAGAAGTTGGGCTTGGGGGGTAGCACTTTTGTTTAACTCTAGCATTTTTGGAAATGCCGACATATCCATTTCGATGAGGAAGTGTTGTCCAATAAGACGAAATTGAAACTTTTCAATACCTCTTTTGACTGTTAAGATTTCCTTATAGGTGGAGTGATAATGAAGTTCGTCATTCTTGAAGGCCCCTCTTTTGTATCCGCTGATTTGACATTTCCTATTTAAATTCTTCAAGTAGTATGGTGCCCCAAAATTTATCGCTAGCATCAGTTTGAAGTATTCGCTTGCCCGATGATGGAATTTGGAGTGGGGGGGGAAGTGTTTTGTTAGCGATTTTAACTTCTTAACTACTTTGGTACACTCCTCGTTCCATGGAGGCGCTTCTTTCTTGAGTAGATTAGTGAGAGGAGTTCTGAGTTTGGCCAGTTCATGAATAAATTCTGCCATATAATTCACAATCCCCAAGAACTGTTGTACCTGTTTGAATGTTAGGTTCTCATCCGGAAAATTATCTAATTGGGTTGTTATGTGTGGTTGGACCTTGTATTGACTATCTAATAAATTCATACCCAAGATGTCAATGTCGGATGTTCCAATAATCATCTTTTTCTCGGATAACATAATGTCATATAAATTGGACCATGTCATGAATTGTGAGAGGAGGCATGATGAGAGTCAATATCTGGAGAGAACAGTAAGATTTCATCAATATAAACCAATGCATTTTCCATGATGGGCTGGAAAATTTTTGTCATTGCCTTCTGGAATAAAGAAAGGGTTGTTTTAATCTGAAGGCTACAACGGTCCAATGTTAGTGTCTTTCAGGAATGCAGACACCAGTCTTTTGTCTATCATTGGGGTGAATTACTACCTACCAAAAACCTGTTTTAAGATCGTACTTGGAAAAGATTTTTGCCTGTGGGAGTTTTTGAAATAAGACTTCTCTCTTTGGTAGAGGAAACTTATCATCCTCTAGAAAATGGTTGAGTGGCGGAAGTTAATTACCAGTCTCATCTTTCCTCTAGCCTGCTCTGTCCTTTTGTTCACATAAAAGGCTTCACATGCCCATTGTGATTTTGTGGGTTCGATTAACCCTTCATTTTGTAGCTGGTCGACTTCTTTTATATCAAGTGTATAATGGTCTCGATTCATACCTTTGTGACTTGCCTTTGTAGGATTAATGTTTTCATTCCTCTTAAACGACAGGGAGACAAAGAATTGAGGATTCTTCCAAAGAGGGTGATCGTACCTTTGTAGGAATTCATTATGTGATTCAGCACAGGAGGTGCGGACAATATTATCCCTGATGGGGTTAGTACTTCAATTGGATAAAGATGTAGAGTTTTTGTCCATGGCAGTAAATGATTTTTATATCGTAATCCTTCTTTGTTCCATGTAATTCGTTTGAGCAGGTGCAGGATGTCAAACCCGATAAGCAGATCTTCGGCAGGAAGTTCTGATCCATAAACTTGATGTTTAATAACATACCCTGGGAAGAGTTGGATATTGATGGGTTTACTGATCAGAGTGCTCGTGAATAGATCGTCATTTGCTGCCCGAAATGATCTGTAGCAGGAATTCCAGCATTCATTTGGCAGGATGTTGGCTACATGATGGAGGATGCAGCTCTAGTATCAAAAATGCTATCACCGGAATAAGTATTATCCATTTCCCGTAAAATTGGATCTTTGCAGAAGGGGTTGGTTGACAAGAAAACTCTCGCTGGCTGTAGTGGTATAAATATTATCAAAAGAACGATATCTTCGTCTGATTCAAAGAGAGGAGTCTGATAGATCTGCACCCAGGGCGAGAAATTGTGTCTGGGCCAGCTTCATCTTCTATAGAAAAGAGTGACTCAATGTTGTCATTGTCTACATCCTCAACTTGAGAAGAGTTTTGCAATGAGTCGTGAACTTTTCTCTTTGTCAGGACATTCCTTGGCAAAATGTCCTTTCTTTCTGCTATAAACACCTTTGAAGACTTTGTATTTCCTTTCTTTTTTATGAGAAATTTCCATTTCTTCTGGTTCTTTTTAGAGAAATAATCTTTCCTCATCCCTCGTTTACGTGTAAACGGTCTGTCCTTTTTTCTTTTGTTGCACGTTACAAAATTTGTCTTTTTCCACACTTGATCTGGAGGTCTTGGCGATCACAGGCCGAGCCAAGGTTTTTACTTTGGTCCTCAATTTGCTTGAGGAAACCTCTTTGGTTGCATAACTTTTCAAATGATAGTAACACATTCTGGTAGAGTTCCTCCATAGATGTATGACTTTTAGGGATGTTTTTTACCTGGAGAAGCCGAGATGTTTCATTCATGAGAGGTTCGGGGAAGCGAATTTAGGAAAGATTGCTTCAAAATGACGTCGTCATCATCCCATTGATCGCATAAAATCTTTTGAAATTTCTCATAATGGTCTTCTAGGTCTTTTCTTTTATACGAGCAACACTCATGCTCAAGTATTCTCTCTAGATTGAGTTGTATAGTGATCACATGCTCCTAAAGAATTCATTATGGACATGCATGATCAGGGCATCCACATTTGGGCTTTGTTTGACCCATTTATTGTGTGTTATGCGCCGAGGGCAATCCACCATTGCTCAGTCTTCATGAAAATTTGATACAAATCTATCTGCGACAGCAAGCATTGTTGTCACTCTAGGTTGTAGGCATTCTCGACAGTGCACCAAGCATGCATTTCATAGATCTTCTCTTGCCATTTTGATGGTGGGATGTTTATAAAATGAAAAGACACTTGATGGATCATTTGGAATTGGACAGATTGTTCTGGTCCTTGATGGGGTGCTTGTCCCGGGTCATTTGCATCTTCATCTTCAATAGTAGGGTCTTCGGTAGGTAGTCTGCCATTAAAATGTTGAGGGACATGTCTCTTAATCTTCGAGTACTTCTCTTGTATAGGTGGTATTTGTGGTTGTGTAGTTATTTGTTTTAATAAGGAGGTGATAGGATTATCAACCATAAGCTCTGAGAGAAGACGGTTTGAGTTGTTGGCAACTCTTGTGGTGAAGATTCTTTGGATAGATTATTTTTTCTGGTTTTCGTTTTGAAGACTGTGATGTTCATAGTGCATTTGCAGGAAGGAAAGCTGCACTATTTAAAGGATTTGGATCAAACGGGGGTGAGATGTGGATAATGGTTGAGAATATGATGGTAGTGGAGGTAAATAAGATGAGTAAGATGGGGTTTCATAATATCCTGGGGAGTGATATTGTTTTTGGGTTTGAAAAGAATGCAGTTGGGCTTTTAGGCCTTTTAACTCTACCTCCTTTTGGGCCAGAAACGGTAAATTGAAAGAGACGGTACTAACCAATTGGAGTAGTTCATGATGCACCGCCGTTATCTTATCTTGGAGTTGCATTGTGACTCTGGTAAGTGTCGAAAGTCCGAAGTCGAGCCTTTTCTCCATGGTTTGTTGGCTTGCCGCTATTTGTTTTAAAACTCTGTTTTGTGCGATGGCATTTTCAGACGGCCAATTTAACGTAGCTTCGGCAGGAGATACATGTCTTGTTGTTCCATCAGTATTTTTAGTAGTTGGATTTTTCTGTTGGGTTTCTCTATGAGGATATCACAACGCTTGTGCACGCAGCGGAAAAGAAAAACATCAAGAAAAACCCAAAGAGATGTGGATCGGGCCATGAACGTTGAATCAAGAAGTTAGCAAAAACTAGGCAAAAATTACCTCGGTGGCGTTGAGTCACAACTCAACGGAGATGCTCCAAACTTGTATTCCTGCTGGTGGCGAGTTCTACGTGGAATAATATCCACATCTCTGCAGAAATCCACACGAGCGGGAGAACACCGAGCTTTCCGTCGCACGGAAGATCAGGAAGAACGATGACCGCACCTTGCTATTCCACGGACTGCTAGGTCCGCGCCAGGAAGAGCAACACCAGCGACGATCGCCGGAGATGAGAAGGTCGACGGAGCGAACACGGCGGCGGCGGAACCCATCCGTCAGCGGCGGGATTCGGGATCAGCGGTACAATCGCGGAATGGCGGAACGCTTCCGTCGATTTCGATCGGCTGCCAAAAGCTAAAAACATAAAACCCGAAAACCCTAAGTGTTCTATTTATACTCAAAGTATAAAATAAACTTAGGAAAATCGCTATCCGCAGACCACCTCGAAAATAGGGTACCAGAATCGGTGAGTATCAGTCGGTGAGAATCGGCGAGAATCGATCAGCGAGCATCACCATGGATCGGCGAGAATCATAGTACAATACTCGACGATTCTCGCCGATCGTCGAGCCGCACTTGATGATACACGTCGAATCTTGTCGACCGTCGAGCCGCGGTAGACGATACTTGTCGAACTCGTCGATCGTCGAGAATCAGCATATTGATTCTCGACGATTCTCGTCGATCGGCGAGAATCAGAGAGATGATTCTCGTCGATCGGCGGGAATGAGAGAGACGATTCTCGACGATAGTTATCGACCCTCGGACGACAATTCTTACCAGCCCTCCAAGGCAACATTTGCCCAACCCGACGATCCTTTAAGACAATACTTTGCCCACAACCCCATTCAGGTCGGTGATTGACAACCTTTACCAACACAGTCAATCATCCAACTTCTCCACATCTCTTATGTGCGACCCTGCAGGCCCATATCGCGTTGGCAGTGAGATTACATGTTTGATCACTTTCAGATCACAATGGTAACTCCAACAGACTCCCACTTGATCTCGAAAGTATCAAAGCAAAAACCTCACAAACAATGAGCGGCATCTAGCAATGCATCATTGCTCCCCAAGCAATAAGAGTTTATAACTCATAAGCCTTTATGACTAATGTATCAGCATTGTCTTTGTCCCTTTGTCCCTTACATCCGGAAAGAACTAGAGGCATGTACAGTGTCACCCTCGTAATAGCTCAATCCAAGTTTCTTGATCCAGGATGAACTTCTAGAGAATGGTGAGTCCAATATCACATATTGACTCAACCAAGCATGGCCATGCATTTCTCAGTCCAGTTCCATCAAGGGGCCTATGGATGCAACTCCTGTTATACAGGAGGACAAATCCCATATCTACTCACACACAAACACCCAAATGATTCGTAACATGCCCAACAACCACCCTTATCATCAACCTTTCTCAAGGAAGACTTTAGATGGCATCAAAGCACGCTCTTCCTCACTTGATGAATGCTGTGACTGAAAGATATGGTACCTAAACACCTAGAGTGGGGGTGAATAGGTGACCTAAACCTTTTTAAAACTTTATTGGCAGCAAAACAGTTATCTCACAGATTTCTACAGCTAACAGCAATAACAAAATATAAACTACTAATCCACAGCACAGCACAGCACAGCAGACACACAAATTTATAGTGGTTCCCCAATCTTTGGGTACATCCACTTTCCCCCTTCGCCTATCTAGTAGTGTATTAGATTCGGCCAAACTTCTCCACTATCTCAGAACCCAACTAGGTTCCTACACCTCAGGCCCAAAGCCTTACACTCAGCCACCAAGGCCTACACTCAGCCACCCAGGCCTACACTCAGCCAATTAAGGCCTACACTCAGAGTTCTTCAACTCCTACACTCAGGCAACCAAGCCCTACCCTCAGCCTTTATAATATAGGCTTACAATTCACTCAGATCCAATGGATCCTACAAGTTAAAATTGAATTACAATAACTAACTCTACAACTCAGAAAATAAGAGAGGAGTTGAGAGTTTCTTGAAGAGTTCTTGGAAGAACTCAGCTAGATCCAAACTGACTTAGCTTCCTTCAAAGCTTCTTGAGTTGAACTGAATTAGTCTGAATCCTCTGCAGTTGATCCTTGACCTCTGCTTCTTGAGATCCAGATGATTCTGAATCCTTCTTCTCAGCCTTAGTTCCAAAGACTGAATTCTTGATTGGAGCTCTCTCTCTCCAACTTCTTAGATCTGCAGTTGGACTGCCAGATCTTGTTGTGTTGATACTCTGTGTACCACTTTTCTGATTACTTGAATAATCTGATCTATTACCTCAAATAGCTTCAACAACTTATTAACACCTTATCAACTTTTTTCTGTAAACAGTATGTGCCTATTTATAGGCCTTCTTCATGGTAACCGGCTGGTCCGGTTCATAACTGACTTTTGACATCTCTGACAAGTGTTGTAAACCGGCTGGAACGGCAGCTGTCATGTCATCCAGTCAATTCTTGAAATTCTCTAACTGTCAGATAGTGTCGAGACTTTCTGTTCTTAAGTGTCGACACTTATAGACCAAGTGTCGACACATGTTGTGTAAGTGTCGACACAAGTCTACAAGGTGTCGACACAACTCCTTGTATGTCTCGACACAGATTCTTCTTCAAGTGTCGACACTGAAATTAAGTGTCGACACAAGTACTTGATCTTCTGTAACTTGTTGAATTCTTCTAAGTGTCGACACATCTCCTTTGTGTCGACACATCTTCATGTGTTGAAACTGTCAAGTGCCGACACTGCTTCTTGGTGTCGACACAAGCCTTCAATTTTGTTTCTTCAGCTGAGTGTCGACACATTCCCTTAGTGTCGACACTAGTACTTAGAATATTTTGTAAACTTTTCTGTTCTTTGCTAAGTGTCGACACAGCTCCTTGTGTCGACACTTTCTTCAAGTGTAGAGTCTTTAACTAAGTGTCGACACATTGTGCTGGGTGTCGACACTTTCTTCAAGTGTTGACTCTTCTGGTTGTGTGTCGACACATTGTGTTGAGTGTCGACACTTACTTCAAGTGTTGACTCCTTTGAGTGTGTGTCGACACATTGTGCTGTGTGTCGACACATTCTTCATATGTTGACTCTGCTGATTGAGTGTCGACACATTGTGTTGAGTGTCAACACTTGTCCTTAGTCTCTGCAGAATTTTGCTGAGTGTCGACACAACTTCAAGTGTTGACTCCTTTGAGTGTGTCGACACATTGTGCTGAGTGTCGACACATTCTTCATATGTTGACTCTGCTGATTGAGTGTCGACACATTGTGTTGAGTGTCGACACTTGTCCTTAGTCTCTGCAGAATTTTGCTGAGTGTCGACACAACTTCAAGTGTCGACACTTTCTGATGTAGACTCAGCTCTTCTAGGTGTCGACACTTCTGCTAAGTGTCGACACAGCTTTTCTGCATTCTTCTTCACTGAGTGTCGACACAGCTCCAAGTGTCGACACTTTCTGTCTGGTGTCGACTCTTCACCTCAGGTGTCGACACAATTACTCCAAGTGTCGACACTGCTTGTCTGGGTGTCGACACAAGCTTTCTCAAGTGTCGACACTTTCCCTCTGGGTGTCGACACATGGACTTAGAAACTTTTAGCTTCAGTCCAGTGAATACCTAACCTGCACAAGTAACTCAAACAAACATCAAATACATTATGATGTATATCATTGAGTTAGGTGAGGCTTCTTCAAATCAGGTACATTTGACCAATGTACCCAACAATCTCCCCCTATTTGGAGAAGTCATAACCCTTAGTCAATGATATACACCACTCATAATTAAAAATTATAAAATGATGTAAAGCAGGTATATGTCAACAGGGTAAACTTAAACATGTAATAAAGCACACATGTATACTCATTAAACATTGCAGAACAAACAAGAAATAGACACATGCTTCTGAACAATCATGAGATATATTTATCAAAAATTGTTCTAACATTGTTTTAATACATTTCCATTGTTTTACAAAAATATTTCATATGTAAAAGATTACAACAATGTTTCTTAGTCTAATCTTAGTCTAGTTCTGATCAGTTCTTTTATAACTATTCCTTTTCCAGGCTTGGACTTTAGCCTTTACAGCAGCAGCAGCAGGCTCAGCATCAGCAGGCTTCTTGCCTTTGAGATCTTTCTTATCAGCCTTGATCTTTTGCCTCTCAAAGTAATGATAGGGCTTAGGAAAGTACTTGCTAGGCTCCACAGCTGTAGGAGGTAGCTTTCCTAACTTAGCCTTCCTTCTATACTGGACAATGGCTTCCTGCCTAATCTCATGCTTCCTCCATTCTGCTTCTGAGAACCATTTGTTCCTTTCATGAGCATTGTCCTTGGCTGCTTTCCAGGCTGTGAGAATGATGTTCCTAGAAGTAGGGCTCCACTGTTCAAAATCTGGTTTTTGCTCAGCTAGTTCCCTAAACTTCTTCTTTGACAGCCGTGTCTCTTCTTCTTTATCCAAAGCCTCTTGCATAGCTGCTGTTATAGGTTGAACAACCTTTTCCAGAACAACATTAGACTTTCCAGTAGTTGGACTATACATTGTGCTGACTTCTGCATGAACCATGTCAAAATCTGGAGGTGGATAGATCACCTGAGCAACTTCCTGTTGCTCACCTCCAAGATATGCACTTTGAATTCCTGATTCAGCAACATTATCATCATCACACAGGGGAGGATAGCCTAGTGTAGCTCTGATGGAGTTAGATATCCATTTGGCATGGTCAGAGCTAGCTTTGACTAACACGCTCTCCCCCTTTATGACTTCTTGGGCAACATGGTCTCTTACATCATCTTTCTGGAACCTGATTTGGCTGTCCAAGTACCTGATTCCATCCTTAAAATAAGGTCTAAGCTTTGTAAGCTGTTCAGAAATGACCTTCTGTGAATCCTTGATTGCAGTCTTGACAGCAGCAATTTCATCTTGAAAAGCTTTATCAAAATCAGCCTTTGCAGCAGCAGATGATGTTGAAGGTTCAGCAGTCTTATTCTTCAGTTCAGTGACTATAGCATTGTGAGAAGCTGTCAGATTATCATTCATTCTCAACTGATTCTCCAGCACATAGCCTTGCTTCAGTGCTATATCATCTACTTGAGACTTTATCTTCTCTTGGTGGGTTGCCAGATAGACCACTGCATTACCACCCTTTGAAAAACATTCAGTCATCTCCTTTTTATTAAGGTTCATTTCAAACCTTATTGACTTGATTTCCTGTGCCAGATCAAATTGTAGGGTCTTGTGCCCTTCATCAACATAAGTCTCTATAGCCTTCCTTTGCTCATCCAGCTTTATTTGCAATGCAATCAGTAAAGTACTATAGTCAACAGTTGGGGCTTGTTGAGCTATTGGCTGTGGGGCTACAGATTGCAAGGCTTTCTTGTAACTCTGACTTCTTCTTTTGAAAACAAAGAGTTTCTTCTTCTTAGCTTGTTCAGCCTCATCTTCCTCAGACTCTGAAGTACTGGCTATATCAACCCTGTCCTTAGGGCTTGGTGGTTTGTCAGCTTGCACATCAAGTGCTTTCTCACTTTCTTGCCTGACAGGCTCTTCCACAACTTGCAGTTGCTCCCCCTCAGCAGCAGCACCCTTCTCTTCAGCAGCAGCAACTTTATCCATGTCAAAGTCCTCTTGATCCAAGTTTAGAAATAGGTCTTCCATGGTAAATTCAACTGGTGAATGTGCAGGAGAAGTACTGGGTTCATCAACTACTTTATCAGGAACCACTCCTAGGATAACTGATGTGTCTTGGAGAACAACAGCTGGTTCTGGATTTGCTTGCTGAGTTTGCTGATGGACATCAGACAAATCAGAATCTATTACAGAAAAATCTAAAGTATTGAGGTCAGTAAGTACCTCTTGGATAATGATTGTGGCTTGCTCACTGTCCAGAGTAGAGGGTTCTTCTACTGCTGGAAGCTCCCCCTGGCTTGGATCCTTATACTTGGGGCTAGCTGGAGGCAGCTCCCCCTGGATTTCAGCTGGCTCTTGAGGAGCAGGAGACTTCTCTGCAGCCACTTCCTCTTGACTATCGGGAGTGAAAACAACTTGTTCTTCACTACCTGAACTGCTGGAGGACTCCTGTGTCACAGGAGCTATCTTCCTCTTCTTCTTTGGAGGTGAATCTTTCTTAGAAACTTGCTTCTCTGGGGTAGGTATTTCCTTAGATAATACTCTTTCCCACCTGGAAAATATCCTCATATCCATCCTTCTCATATGGTTGATCTTGCTACCAGCAGCATTGCTCATTACCTCTGGTATTGTACCAGCCAGGTAGAGACTTAGTATTCTGCCCAGATTGGGCTTCTTCAGACTCTCCTTAATTTTCTCATACATAACCATTGACCAGTCTGTTTTTAGGTTGAAGATAATTCTAGTCATAACACTGAACATGGAGGCTGACACCCTGTCATGCCCTCCAGTCTTGCTGAGTATAACTTTCCCACAATTTCAGACAGGAATTTTCCTTGGTTATTCATTCCTTTCTAGTTGAATACAGATCCTATCTTCATCTTAGGATCTAGACCACACCAGGTAAGTGCTTCCCTGGTCTTAGATGTAGTCACTTCCTCTTCTGCTTGAATTTTAGGTAGCTGAAGTACCTTTCTCAGAGTTTTGGGTGAAATCTTGACCTTGGTTCCATGTATTCTTGATTTGATTCTGTAACCTGAGTCATCTACTACAGCTCCAGTAAGGAATTCAAGAACTTCCTTCTTCCATATTTTGGTTGGTTCTGAAACCAAGTACTCCAATCCAGAATCGGTGACTAGGGTTACCACCGATTTGATTTCTTGATCGCCATCGTCGAACGCGCCACGAACCAGTTCATAGCCTTCATTGACGTTCTCCTCGAGCTTGGGAGCCATTAGGGTTTGTAGAATTAGTCTTTAGAAAAGAGAAATGTCGACACAGTAGTTTGGTCTCGAAACTCTGAAAGCGTGTCGACACACAAAGACAGAATCCTATTTATACCTTTCTGGTTTGAAGACGAACAGGCGGGATGGATTACTAAAGATGTGTCGACACTGGCAATAAGTGTCGACACTGACTTATAATGTCTCGACACTCATGTGTCGACACAAGTTTAGTCAACAGATTTTATGTGTCGACACTTGGTTATGTGTCGACACCACACTACTCGACATGTAGTCGAGACGTTACTTAGAAAATTTTGAGTAAAACTTAAGTGTCGACACCTTATTGGATGTGTCGACACCAACTCGACATGTGTCGACACTAACATTCTGAAGTGTCGACACCAACTTCCTAGATGTGTCGACACCATTTTCCTGAAGTGTCGACACTTACTATTCTGTGTCGACATAGACTTGTCTATGTGTCGACACCTTTTTACTTAGCCAATTTTTAGTTCTGTAAACTTAGTCTAAGTTTATCATACCTAGTTCAATTTTGAACCTATTGAACTTAGCTTCTTCTAAGGGCTTAGTAAACATATCAGCTATCTGATTATCAGTTTTAACATATTCAAGTGCAATATCATTTCTTTCTACATGCTCCCTAAGAAAGTGATATTTAATCTCAATATGTTTAGTTCTACTATGTGATACAGGATTATTAGCTATTGAAATAGCACTTGTAGAATCACAGAAAAGTGGAGTTCTACTTACCTGAAATCCATAGTCTTCTAGCTGATGTTGAATCCACAGAAGTTGAGCACAGCAACTTCCTGCAGCTACATATTCTGACTCAGCTGTGGAGATAGCCACACTGGTTTGCTTCTTACTACTCCATGAAATGAGTCTTCCACCTAGGAATTGACAGGATCCAGTAGTGCTCTTTCTATCTTCTTTGCATCCTGCAAAGTCTGCATCTGAATAGCCTGTTAGATCAAAATCTCCATTCCTAGGGTACCAGAGGCCTAGATAGGGAGTGCCCTTTAGATATCTCAAAATTCTTTTGACTGCAGTCAAGTGAGACTCTTTAGGGCAGGCTTGATACCTGGCACAAACACATGTAGCATACATAATGTCAGGCCTACTTGCAGTCAAGTATAGTAAGGAGCCAACTATCCCTCTATACAAGGTTTCATCTACAGGTTTCCCTGCATCATCCTTGCTAAGAGACATACTTGACCCCATAGGAGTCTTCATGGTACTGGATGAATCCATACCATACTTCCTTATGAGTTCTAGGGTGAACTTGGACTGACATATGGATAGACCACTTTCAGTCTGTTTAACTTGGAGACCCAAGAAAAACTTCAGTTCTCCCATACTACTCATCTCAAATTGACCTTGCATAAGTTTTGCAAACTTTTTGCAAAGGCTGCTTTCAGTAGACCCAAATATAATGTCATCTACATATATTTGGACAAGTATGACTTTGCCTCTAGATTCCCTAAGGAATAGAGTCTTATCTATTTTCCCCCTTGAGAACTTGTTCTCAATGAGGAAACTAGATAGGGTTTCATACCAAGCTCTAGGAGCTTGTTTTAACCCATATAATGCTTTCCTAAGTCTATAGACATAATGAGGTTGAGTTGGATCAACAAAACCTGATGGCTGCTCCACATAGACTTCTTCCTTAAGATTACCATTTAAGAATGCTGACTTGACATCCATTTGGTAAACCTTGAATCCTTGATAGGTTGCATAGGCCAAGAACATCCTTATGGCCTCCAGTCTGGCTACTGGGGCAAAGGTTTGATCAAAATCAATACCTTCTTCTTGCCTATATCCTTTTGCAACCAGTCTTGCTTTATTCTTAATGATGACCCCTTGTTCATCTAACTTATTTCTGTAGATCCACTTAGTTCCTATAACATTGTGGTCTTTAGGTTTAGGAACCAGTTCCCAAACCTTGCACCTTTTGAACTGATTAAGTTCTTCTTGCATAGCTTCAGTCCACTGTGGATCTTGTATAGCTTCTTCAAATTTCTTTGGTTCTATTTGAGACAGAAAACTTGAATATACTACAGCATTCTGATTTCTGCTCCTTGTCTGAACACCTTGTCTTGGATCTCCAATAATCAGCTCTACTGGATGATCTCTTAGATGCCTGTTGACTGGAGGCATCCTTACTTCTGGTTGTAATTCAACAGCATCTTCATCATGCTGAGTTCCTTGTACTTCTTCAGCTCCTGGTACATGTAGTTCTCCCCCTGGACATAAGCCATCTTCTTCTACTTGTTGTCTTGCAGCAGGTACATCTTCTATGGTTAGCTTGTCCATCTTCTTAGTAAGACCTGTGGGGCTGCACACACTACTAGACAACTCATTGTTAATAAGTTTTGTCTCATCAAAAACTACATGCACAGACTCCTCTACAACTTGTGTAGTCAAGTTGTAGACTCTATAAGCCTTACTATTATTGCTGTACCCAACAAACACTCCCTCTTGGGACTTGGCAGCAAACTTAGTTAAGTAAGACTTCCCATTGTTAAGTATGAAGCATTTGCAACCAAAAATCCTGAAATAGGATAGGTTTGGTTTCCTGCCTTTCACAACTTCATAGGGGGTCTTATTTAACCTTTTAGTGATGGTAGCCCTATTTATCACATGGCATGCAGTGTTAACTGCTTCAGCCCAGAAATACTCTGGCAGTGATGAATCACTTAATAGGGTTCTACCAGCCTCTATCAAGGTTCTATTCTTCCTCTCAGCAATGCCATTTTGCTGAGGTGTTCTAGGTGAAGAGAATTCTTGAAATATCCCAAAGTCTTCACATAGTTTTGTCATGCTTTCAGATTGAAACTCAGTACCATGGTCACTTCTAATTTTGACCACAATACTATTTAGTTCATTCTGAATTTGCTTGACAAAGCTGTAGAAGACACTAGGTGTTTCAGATTTCTGCCTTAAGAAGAACACCCAGGAAAACCTTGAGTAGTCATCAACAACTACAAAGGTATAGACCTTCCTACCTAAGCTGTGAACTGGCATTGGACCAAAGAGATCCATATGCAAGAGGTATAAGCACCTCACAGCATCTTTGTTCTCAATGCTTTTAAAGGTGGATTTGGTCTGCTTGCCCTTTTGACAAGCTGAGCAAATGCCATCTTTAACACACTTAACTTGAGGACCATTCCTCACTAACTCTTTGCTAAAGAGTTTGCTAATAGTCTTGTAATTAAGATGGGCAAGCCTCTTGTGCCATTTGACACATTGAGAGACTGTCTCATCAGCTACAAGACAAACTGGAGAACTATTGTTCTCAACCATAATGTCTAGACAATAGACATTTCTCTTCCTATAACCTGTCAAAATGATCTCTTGATCACTTGACCTCTTGATATGACAACCATTTTTAACAAATGAGATGTCATACCCTACATCACTTAACTGACTTATACTTATAAGGTTGTGTTTCAACCCTTTAACATAAGCCACTTGAGTAATGGTAACAAGGTTTGAAGAAATGTTACCAAACCCTTTGATGATTCCTTTTTCAGAACCACCAAAGGTCACTTTAGGACCATTTTTGATTGGAATGAAAGTCCTTCAGTAGTCCCCTTGTTCCAGTCATATGTCTGGAACATCCACTATCCAAGTACCATGTTGGGGTATGGCCACTTGGATTCACCTGCAAAACAAATTAATGAACCTTAGAACCCAAAGTAAACTTGGGTCCTTGGTGATTGTTAGTTTGCAACATGACATAGCTACCTACTGGCTTTCCACCAGGTAGCTTGCTACTCCCATTGGCACTTGCATTGTGCCAACAGTCCAAGGCAAAGTGGCCAACTTTGCCACAGCACCAGCATTCAAACTTGTTGTACCTTTGCTTAGGTACAGACTTGGCTGTCTTGACTACAGCAGGCTTATTGAATGTTGGGGCTTTGCCCTTGGACTTGGACTGATCCTGAACAGTCCTAGCTGGTTTAATAAAACCCAATCCAGCCTTTCCTTTATGATGAACAAATTCATCAATCAAGGGTAGCACTGATTTAGGTTTTGAAAACCTAGCAACTAGCTCTCTTTCCTTCTGAAGATTGATCTCCAGTCTCTTAATTTGATCATTTTTATAGGTGATAGTTCCCATCTGAATCACAGTAATGTGTTTCAGCCTGGCTACCTCATTGAGCTTTTGATCAAATTTCTTCTCAAAATCTGTTGCAGCTGCCTTGAGATCAGCAATCTCCTTTGCCTGACTTTTGGCTAGGGTCTTGCTTTTCTTATAGGCTTGCAACAGTACTTTATATTCATCTAAGAGCTGATGAATATCTCCCTCAGATTCAGAAACACTTCCATCACTTGATGAAGATGAATCTGACTCTGAACTAGAACTGGAATCTGAACTTTGAGTTGGACTTTGTACCTGACTAGGTCCTGGCTGCTCCAGGATTTTGGTACTTTCAGTCAATGCCATCAGTCCTTGGCACTGACACTCTTCTTGTTCATAGATTGATTCCATGATCTGCATAAACTCTTCTTCTTCTTCAGCAAATAGCCCTATGTAGGCTTCAGCATCTGTCTCAGTGTCTGAAGAAGAAATGTCTGAAAGAGTCTTCTCATTCTTTGCAACAAAGGACTTCTCCTTCTTTCCTTTGAAGTGAGTCTTCTTTTTGTCACTGGATTCTTTTCTTCTCTCAGGACAATCTGCAATAACATGACCCTGTCTATTGCAGCAGCACACTATCTTAGACCCAGTTGCCTTGCTAGTCTTTGTCTTTTTCTTGTCCTTCTTTGAAGGCTTCTTCTCCTGATACTGGACTTCTTTCCCTTTGGAAAATGAAGGTCTGGACCTCCACTGTTTCTTCTTCAGGAATTTCTGAAAATGTCTGGTGAATGCAGCAAATTCTTCATCACTTTCACTGCTTGTAGACTTTGTGCTAACAGACTCATCAGATTCTGATTCAACTACCTCTGGAGGAGGAGTTGATGACTTAGTTCTGCCCTTTCTAGGTACTTCTGACTTGAAGGCAACAGTCCTTTCCCTGTGCTCAGTCCTTGTTGATTTTTCTTCCTCTTTTCTCACTGACAGCTGCATCTCATAAGACAACAACTTGCCAAACAGTGTGGGAGGAGGAATTTCTCCCAACTTTGCCATTTCTCTGATGGCACAGATCTTGGTGTCTCAATCTTTGGTTAGGGATCTTAAGAACTTATCATTCAATTCATAGTTAGTGAACTCTCTTCCATAGGACATGAGTTCATTAACAATTCTATAGAACTTCTTGTAGCATTCAGTGATGCTATCTCCTCTTCCTTGCCTAAAGCTCTCATACTCTTGATTAAGCAAGGACTTCCTATCTTGCCTAACTTCTTCAGAACCTTCCATATAGACAATAAGAGTATCCCACATCTCTTTTGCTGTTTTACAGTGAATTAAGTTCTGAAAAGTGGCATCATCAATGGCACTTACTATAATGTTTTGTGCCCTCTTGTCCATAGTGGCTAGGACAATTTCATCCTTAGTCATCTCAGAGAAATCCTTTGGAGTTCTCTGTGTAGCATCCAAAACTGAAACCTTCATGGGCACATATGGCCCCTCTTTGACTGTGATGTAGATTCTAGGGTCAGAGGCCTCCATAAATAGCCTAACCCTTTCTTTCCAGATCCCAAAGATCTCTTTTCTGCATATGGGCAGTTTCATTGAACCCAATTCCTTGTGATTCTCTGAAGAACCCATGTTCTTGATTTTCTTGAAACTGTGTTCTGACTTACACTGAATCTGCCAAACTGGATCTCCTCAAACAGTTAGTCCTTTTTGAGAAACCTCCCTCTGATACCACTTGAAAGATATGGTACCTAAACACCTAGAGGTGGGTGAATAGGTGACCTAAACCTTTTTAAAACTTTGTTGGCAGCAAAACAGTTATCTCACAGATTTCTACAGCTAACAGCAATAACAAAATATAAACTGCTAATCCACAGCACAGCACAGCACAGCAGACACACAAATTTATAGTGGTTCCCCAATCTTTGGGTACATCCACTTTCCCCCTTCGCCTATCTAGCAGTGTACTAGATTCGGCCAAACTTCTCCACTATCTCAGAACCCAACTAGGTTCCGACACCTCAGGCCCAAAGCCTTACACTCAGCCACCAAGGCCTACACTCAGCCACCCAGGCCTACACTCAGCCAATTAAGGCCTACACTCAGAGTTCTTCAACTCCTACACTCAGGCAACCAAGCCCTACCCTCAGCCTTTATAATATAGGCTTACAATTCACTCAGATCCAATGGATCCTACAAGTTAAAATTGAATTACAATAACTAACTCTACAACTCAGAAAATAAGAGAGGAGTTGAGAGTTTCTTGAAGAGTTCTTGGAAGAACTCAGCTAGATCCAAACTGACTTAGCTTCCTTCAAAGCTTCTTGAGTAGAACTGAATTAGTCTGAATCCTCTGCAGTTGATCCTTGACCTCTGCTTCTTGAGATCCAGATGATTCTGAATCCTTCTTCTCAGCCTTAGTTCCAAAGACTGAATTTTTGATTGGAGCTCTCTCTCCAACTTCTTAGATCTGCAGTTGGACTGCCAGATCTTCTTGTGTTGATACTCTGTGTACCACTTTTCTGATTACTTGAATAATCTGATCTATTAACTCAAATAGCTCAACAACTTATTAACACCTTATCAACTTTTTTCTATAAACAGTCTGTGCCTATTTATAGGCCTTCTTCATGGTAACCGGCTGGTCCGGTTCATAACTGACTTCTGACATCTCTGACAAGTGCTGTAAACCGGCTGGAACGGCAACTGTCATGTCATCCAGTCAATTCTTGAAATTCTCTAACTGTCAGATAGTGTCGAGACTTTCTGTTCTTAAGTGTCGACACTTATAGACCAAGTGTCGACACATGTTGTGTAAGTGTCGACACAAGTCTACAAGGTGTCGACACAACTCCTTGTATGTCTCGACACAGATTCTTCTTCAAGTGTCGACACTGAAATTAAGTGTCGACACAAGTACTTGATCTTCTGTAACTTGTTGAATTCTTCTAAGTGTCGACACATCTCCTTTGTGTCGACACATCTTCATGTGTTGAAACTGTCAAGTGTCGACGCTGCTTCTTGGTGTCGACACAAGCCTTCAATTTTGTTTCTTCAGCTGAGTGTCGACACATTCCCTTAGTGTCGACACTTGTACTTAGAATATTTTGTAAACTTTTCTGTTCTTTGCTAAGTGTCGACACAGCTCCTTGTGTCGACACTTTCTTCAAGTGTAGAGTCTTTAACTAAGTGTCGACACATTGTGCTGGGTGTCGACACTTTCTTCAAGTGTTGACTCTTCTGGTTGTGTGTCGACACATTGTGTTGAGTGTCGACACTTACTTCAAGTGCTGACTCCTTTGAGTGTGTGTCGACACATTGTGCTGAGTGTCGACACATTCTTCATATGTTGACTCTGCTGATTGAGTGTCGACACATTGTGTTCAGTGTCGACACTTGTCCTTAGTCTCTGCAGAATTTTGCTGAGTGTCGACACAACTTCAAGTGTTGACTCCTTTGAGTGTGTGTCGACACATTGTGCTGAGTGTCGACACATTCTTCATATGTTGACTCTGCTGATTGAGTGTCGACACATTGTGTTGAGTGTCGACACTTGTCCTTAGTCTCTGCAAAATTTTGCTGAGTGTCGACACAACTTCAAGTGTCGACACTTTCTGATGTAGACTCAGCTCTTCTAGGTGTCGACACTTCTGCTAAGTGTCGACACAGCTTTTCTGCATTCTTCTTCACTGAGTGTCGACACAGCTCCAAGTGTCGACACTTTCTGTCTGGTGTCGAGTCTTCACCTCAGGTGTCGACACAATTACTCCAAGTGTCGACACTGCTTGTCTGGGTGTCGACACAAGCTTTCTCAAGTGTCGACACTTTCCCTCTGGGTGTCGACACATGGACTTAGAAACTTTTATCTTCAGTCCAGTGTATACCTAACCTGCACAAGTAACTCAAACAAACATCAAATACATTATGATGTATATCATTGAGTTAGGTGAGGCTTCTTCAAATCAGGTACATTTGACCAATGTACCCAACAGTGACTTCAGGTCAAAGGATCACAACACCATTGTCAATTAAGACCTACTCGTGACACGATTGGATGACAATCCACAGAGTAGTCTCAGGTTGGGTCTGTCCAGTACAACTTGTTCACTAACAAGTACCCACGTGATGACTTGATATCACAATAACATGACCTGTGAGAACCGGTCATCAGTCAACACACGTGATAGTCTTCATGTACCATCATCACCCTTAGCTTCTATGATGATACTCGACCAGGGACCTTTAAGAATGAAGCTTCAAATAAATCATGGGCTCTCACATTCAAGTCACGTACTTGATGTCCCATGGAAGCGAACATTCTAAGGGTATCTATTATGTTAACATTTAACTATCATTTAGAAAAAGACACAATAAAAGAACTTGCCATTAATTATAAGAGAAAAATTAGGTACAATGTTCATCATATGAACAAAAAGCCAATAAAATACAAGATTACATGCAACCCACAAGATTCTCGCTAGAGTTGATCATTTAGGTATCATATACCCATCGATCTAGTATGACCATCATGCTTTCTCTGCGCGAGAGGCTTTGTCAGTGGATCCGCAATATTCTCCTCAGTCGGCACTCTGCAAATGTTTATATCTCCTCGTTCGACAATCTCACGAATAAGATGAAACCGCCGAAGTATGTGCTTGGAGCGCTGATGAGATCTAGGTTCCTTAGATTGTGCAATTGCACCATTGTTATCACAGTAGAGAACTACGGGACCAACAATGCTAGGAACTACAACAAGCTCGCCGATGAATTTCCTAATCCATACAGCCTCCTTTGCCGCATTAGCTGCTGCGATATACTCGGCCTCTGTTGTAGAATCAGCAACTGTCTCTTACTTGGAACTCTTCCAGCTCACAGCTCCTCCATTCAGGCAAAACACAAAACCTGACTGAGACTTGGAGTCGTCTCTATCAGTTTGGAAGCTAGCATCTGTGTAACCACTTACAACGAGCTCTTCCTCTCCACCATACACCAAGAACACATCCTTAGTCCTTCTCAAGTACTTCAGGATATTCTTGACTGCAATCCAGTGACACTCACCGGGGTCTGACTGATACCTGCTAGTCATGCTCAAAGCAAAGGAGACATCGGGCCGAGTACATAACATCGCGTACATGATTGATCCAATTGCCGAAGCATATGGAATCAACTTCATGCGGTCCTTATCTTCACAAGATTTTGGACACTGGTCCTTAGAGAGATTCACACCATGAGACATGGGCAAAAATCCTTTCTTGGACTCAAGCATGTTGAACCGCTTCAACACCTTTTCGATGTACGTACTCTGGGTCAAACCCAGCAACTTCTTCGATCTATCTCTATAGATCTTAATACCGAGTATATAAGTCGCTTCACCCAAATCCTTCATTGAAAAGCAGTTCCCTAGGTTGTTCTTAACAACTTTCAGAGTAGGAATGTCATTCCCTATCAAAAGTATGTCATCTACATACAATATCAGGAAGACAACAATGCTCCCACTGATTCGCTTGTAAACACAAGGCTTATCTTCATTCTTGATGAAACCAAACTCTTTGATTTTCTCATCAAAATGAAGATTCCAACTTCGAGAGGCCTGTTTCAGTCCATAAATGGACTTATTCAGCTTGCATATTTTAGTGGCTTCATCTAGGGATACAAAACCCTCGGGTTGTGTCATATACATTTCCTCAAGGAGGTTTCCATTAAGGAAAGCCGTTTTGACATCCATCTTCCAGATCTCGTAGTCATAATACGCAGCAATAGCAAGCAATATCCTAATGGACTTCACCATAGCAACAGGGGAAAAGGTCTCATCATAGTCAATACCATGAATTTGCTTGAAACCCTTAGCCACCAGTCACCCTTTGAATGTCTGTACATTCCCATCCATGTCGGTCTTCTTCTTGAAGACCCACTTGCACCCTATGGGTCGTACCCCTTCAGGTGGTTCCACCAAGTTCCAAACTTGGTTTGCATACATGGAGTCCATTTCGGATTTCATAGCCTCAAGCCATTTGTCGGAGTCCGGTCCATTCATAGCCTCTTGGTAGGTTGCTGGTTCATCATCATGATCCATAAGCAACACATTACCTATTTGAGACACGAGAAATCCATATCTCTCAGGCTCAAACCTCGGTCTACCAAATCTACGTAGGACTTGTGTTCCCTGAGCAGGTTCTCTAGCTACAACATCTTGTAGTCCTGTCTCAGAATCCAATTCCGGTTCATTCACTACATGTGATTCATGAACTTCTTCAAGCTCTACCTTTTCAGTCTTTCTTGATAAGAACTCTTTCTCCAAGAAGACACCAGTCCTTGCGACAAACACTTTGCCCTCAGACGGTAGGTAAAAGTAATACCCTTTCGTTTCCTTAGGATATCTCACCAGATAACATTTATCCTATTTGGGTTCCAGCTTGTCAGGCATTTGACGTCTCATGTATGCCTCACAGCCCCAAATTTTAATGAACGACATACTAGGACGCTTCCCAGTCCATATCTCATATGGTGTCTTCAGAACCGTTTTCGTTGGAGCGCGATTCAATATCATTGCAGCAGTCTCTAAAGCAAAACCCCAAAAGGAAACAGGCAAGTCTGCATGACTCATCATCGAACGTACCATGTATAACAGAGTACGATTTCTCCTCTCAGACACACCATTATGCTGTGGTGTTCTAGGTGGAGTGAGCTGTGATACAATACCACACTCTTTCAGATGATCACGGAACTCATGACTCAGGTATTCGCCACCTCGATCAGATCGGAGTGCTTTAACCCTTTTACCCAACTGGTTTTCTACTTCATTCTTGAACTCTTTGAACTTTTCAAAGGTCTCGGATTTGCACTTCATAAGATACACATATCCGTATCTACTGAAATCATCAGTAAATGTAACAAAGTAGAAATACCCACCTCTAGCCATGGAACTCATGGGTCCGCATACATCACTATGTACAACACCCAAGAGATCCTCATCCCTCTCAGTATAACCAGTGAAAGGAGCTTTAGTCATCTTGCCTAACAAACAAGATTCACATCGCTCAAATGATTCATAATCAAATGAGTCCAAAAGTCCATCTCTATGGAGTTTGGATATGCGCTTCTCGTTAATTTGGCCCAAACGACAATGCCAGAGAAAAGTAGGGTTTGAGTCATTTGTTCTTAGTGTTTTATTATTTTCTACATTACAGATCAGATGGTCTAAGTTCAAAACATAAAGACCATTAAACAATTGGGCTACATCATAACAAACATCATTCTTAAATATAGAACAACAGTTGTTCTTAATTATAAAAGAAAATCCAATCATGACCAAACATGAAATAGATATAATGTTTCTAGTTATGGCTGGAACAAAATAACAGTTATCTAGTTCTATTACAAGCCCACTGGGCAAAGAAAGAAGATAAACCCCTACGGCTACAGCAGCAACTCTTGTTCCATTGCCGACGCGGAGGTCCACCTCCCCTTTACTCAGCAATCTTCACCTTCCCAGTTCCTGCACATTTGTACAAATGTGAGAACCACATCCGGTATCCAATACCCAAGATGAAGGAGCAGAAAGGTTTATCTCTATAACGTAAACATTTGAAGCGGAAGTCATACCTCCCCCCAATTTCTGCAGACCCTCAATGTACGAAGGACAGTTCCTCCTCCAATGACCAGCCTTGCCACAGTGGTGGCATTTCCCTTCTTCACCGTGCTTTTCTTTTTCATCAGTGTTGAAGACTTGGGCTCAAGGTATGACTTAGGTCCCACCTTTGTCTTCTTAAAGCCCTTGGCCTTGCCCTTGCCCTTATGCACCATCAGTATGGGGCTGGCAGGCTTGGCCTTCTTCATATTGATTTCGGCAGTTCTCAACATGCCTAGGAGTTCGGGCAGTGTCTTGTCTATTTCATTCATGTTGTAGTTCAAGACGAACTGATCAAAACTGTCCGGCAACGACTGCAGGATCAGATCCGTGGCCAACTCTTGACCAAGAGGAAAACCCAGCCTTTCAAGGTTCTCAATATACCCAATCATCTTGAGTACATGAGTCCCTACCGAGTCTCGAACTCCCATCTTGCACTGAAACAACGGTTTTGTGATGTCGAACCTCTCTTGACGACCCTGCCCTTGAAACATTTTCTTGAGATGCTCGTCAATCTCCTTGCACCCCATGTTCTCATGTTGCTTCTGAAGCTCAGAGTTCATAGTGGCAAGCATAAGGCATTCGACATATAAAGCGTCGTTAGTATACTTCTTATAAGTATCCTTCTCAGCACGGGAAGAGTTCCCGGTCGGCACCTCGGGGGCTTCTTCTTCCAAGACATAGAGCTTTCGCTCTTGCCTGAGAACAATTCTCAGGTTCCTGTACCAGTCCATGTATTTAGTCCCACTGAGCTTATCCTTCTCAAGGATGGCTCTCAGAGACAACGTGGAGTGTGAAACACTTGCCATGGAATTCTACAAGAATTTATGCAGAATAAAATCAGTACCAAAATTTCAAATACAATTTATTTTAATTTGGACTTCAATTAAAATACTCCCACTATTTTATTCGAAATGATAGCCCTCACTAACAATTCGGAGAGTTCATGCGAGCTACTCTCTTAGTGGACAAGATCCGTATTTCACCAACACTATGAGTCCGCTTTGGCGTTCCTCTCACGATGCAGTTATTTAGGTAGGCAACGCTTGCCAATTGCATCCTCATGCAATTCTTGTATGGTTGGTGAATAACTCCTTACTCGCATCCATCATATGGTGCATGCCAACCCTATGCCTCTAGGCACTCAACCTTTGAGGTGACCTAGTTAAGATGGACCCGATGTCGACAGTGGGATATCACAATTATCCGCTCGCACCCTTACCAAGATAGATTAATGCACCTTGCTTTGGCAAGCCCACACTTCATCGATCGAGGCAGGAAGAGTGTCATCCATCGGAAGGCATCCGAACACTTAATATTAGATGAAGGGATTTTGATTATAGGTTTACAATTAACCATGATCAACATTTGATCAATGTGCACATCCAAAGAAGAACAATTCTTCTAAAACCACATGCATCCCTTATGTGCACATCCTGACACCATCAACAATTGATAGAAGGAAGGGCTAAATCTGAACATCCGGAGACTTCCAAATCCTCAGATTTACATGCATTGGACAAAGGCAAAGATAACTCAACTTAAAGCAGTAGACAAGCTCATCTCTCTTTGTTGGATTCAAAATCCAAAACAAAATCGAGGGATGGTTACTGCTAAGGAGATCACAATTTCTAACAATTAGAAATTCCACGCAATTCCAGAGGTTCTTGGCGGGGAACCAAGACTAAATCTAGACATTTAGAACACTTCTAAATCCCTAGGTTTACACGCACTGGAATAACAAACTTCCAATACAACGATCATGGCCGAAACCTGGCCTCTGATACCACTGTTGGGTTTCTCTATGAGGATGGCACAACACTTGTGCACGCAGCGGAAAAGAAAAACCCAAAGAGATGTGGATCGGGCCATGAACGTTGAATCAAGAAGTTAGCAAAAATTAGGCAAAAATTACCTCGGTGGCGTTGAGTCACAACTCAACGGAGATGCTCCAAACTTGTATTCCTGCTGGTGGCGAGTTCTACGTGGAATAATATCCACGTCTCTGCAGAAATCCACACGAGCGGGAGAACACCGAGCTTTCCGTCGCACGGAAGATCGGGAAGAACGATGACCGCACCTTGCTGTTCCACGGACTGCTAGGTCCGCGCCAGGAAGAGCAACACCAGCGACGATCGCCAGAGATGAGAAGGTCGACGGAGCGAACACGGCGTCGGCGGAACCCTTCCGTCGGCGGCGGGATTCGGGATCGGCGGAACGATCGCGGAATGGCGGAACGCTTCCGTCGATTTCGATCGGCTGCCAAAAGCTAAAAACATAAAACCCGAAAACCCTAAGTGTTCTGTTTATACTCAAAGTATAAAATAAACTTAGGAAAATCGCTATCCGCAGACCACCCCGAAAATAGTGTACCAGAATCAGTGAGTATCAGTCGGTGAGAATCGGCGAGAATCGGCGAGAATCGGCGAGAATCGATCAGCGAGCATCACCATGGATCGGCGAGAATCAGAGTACAATACTCGACGATTCTCGCCGATCGTCGAGCCGCACTTGATGATACACGTCAAATCTCGTCGACCGTCGAGCCGCGGTCGACGATACTTGTCGAACTCGTCGATCGTCGAGAATCAGCATATTGATTCTCGACGATTCTCGTCGATCGGCGAGAATCAGAGAGATGATTCTCGTCGATCGGCGGGAATGAGAGATATGATTCTCGACGATAGTTATCGACCCTCGGACGACAATTCTTACCAGCCCTCCAAGGCAACATTTTCCCAACCCGACGATCCTTTAAGGCAACACTTTGCCCACAACCCCATTCAGGTCGGTGATTGGCAACCTTTACCAACACAGTCAATCATCCAACTTCTCCACATCTCTTATGTGCGACCCTGCAGGCCCATATCGCGTTGGCAGTGAGATTACATGTTTGATCACTTCCAGATCACAATGATAACTCCAACATTTTCATCTTCCAGGTATGGGAAATTATATCTTCATCGAACTCCATAGGAGGGAAATCATCTTGATAAGAGGTTGGTTGGAACATGTTGATTTCTGGTGGTTTAGGATAAAGAACATAATAGTCAAATTTTCCAGACTGTTCTCCTAGCAATCCAACTGTTGGATCTCCCCTTTTGTATCGTTCTTTAAGCAATTTCTGTGTTGGCTTCCATTTGTTTTTTCTCCGTCTGGGATGATCATCCATATCAGAGTCATCTTCTTTGCATTTAGCACATGAGCAGACGTCAAAATATTTATGGCCATCTTTGTCTTAAAATTGATATATAGGCAATCCATCTGACCTGAAGGAAAGGATGGGCGCATCAAGCCCGATTTCTTTTTCTTCAATCATGTTTATCTCTGAGGTGAAGACGGGAATCTTGCAAGAAGAGGGGTATTCGCCATTAAACACAATTTCTACTGCGCCATCTTTCCTTCTGATAAATGAGGATTTGACGGTGTGGATCAGCTGGTTATTGCTTCTTATTTTTTCATAGTGCGTGACCCAGGATTTAGGGAGAAGTTTAATAATCTCATCTTTTGGAAGTTGCTTTGGGATGTGCATGTATTAGGAGCCTGAGCGAGCATCAATTTCCAAATAAAGAGCTTCGTCAGTGTCTTGAGAAAGACTTAAGTCGAACGAATGATTTTGAACCCGATAAGCCATCTAGTAGTGCATCGTTGCGGCATATGTTCCCGCGACTTGAGGTGCTCCAATAATCTAAAGATGAACGTTAAGGGAGTTGTAGATATGAGGATAATCAAGCCTCAAGTTGAAGTTTGGAAATAGTGTTATAAATACAGTGCCAACATTTAAGGTATTCTGGACAGTTGCGATGCATGCATAACTGTATTGTTGAAACCTTATGTCCTGGAGAGATAATCTTGCTACCAACGGGAGTCCTTTCCTTGCGTGCAATGTGAGAGACATTCTTATAGCTCTGAAATGTATGTGGGAATAACCATTGGCCTTCCATTGTCCAAGCAGCGCCTCTTCCAGTCGTATATGAAATATTTGCTCTGCTTCAGTGGCAGGAATAGGTACTTGTTCAAACCTCGAGGCCAGAATGAATTCTTTTGCAGCGAGTGTCCTATTGTGGGTGAGAGCATGAAGGAAATCTCGAGAAACTAGATGATGTTTTTCGGTGAAGGCCTTATATGGATTTAGCAAGGGGAGGTCTGTTACAGGAATACAACTATCTTCAGTAAGGTAGTCGACTTTATAGAGCAAATCAGAATTTGTTGAGGTGGAAGATGAACTGTAGGAAGTTCGGGGGTAAGAAAAGGAAGATGAATGGGTAACGGATTGTGAACTTGCCATAGATGTAAGAGGCCTTATTTCTCAGGAATCTCCTTCAGTGTTAGGGTGGCTTGCTGTCATATGAAGTGATAAAACTATTGCTTAATTCTCGTGAAAACCTGAGCATATACCCATAGCTGCACACCCGGCAACTTTAAAGGCCACAACTCCGTTATTTTCACAAAGAATTATGCCACTAGTTCTGGTGTAAGATTTATGATGTGGAGGATCCCTAATGAATGGCAACCACAGAGATACTAACCTCAACCAAATGCAAGCCAGCATGAAAAAATCATGCCAATACCATCATGAATAGATCATGAACACCTCTAGATCATCAAGAGAAATAAGGAGAAGTTTTTTAAGCTTCCATCCCTCTGATACCAAATTTGTAACTCACGAAGAGAGGTACAACCACACAGGAGGGATCCAATATAAACAACAAAACAATAGAATACAAGAAGATATATTAGAACACTCAGAGAGAAAGTATTAGAACACTCGAAGAACACTTCAGATTTTATTGCTTAGAGATATTGGTTGAGTACAGAGATGTCCCGTGATAACTAACAAACCAAGTTATTACTTTTCCTTCCTTACAAAACAAGTTATTCCTTTCTTGACTACGGTAACCGGAATAATTGACAATGACACGCCTTTATATTATATTATATCTTATCTTAGTGATGTCCTTGGTATCAGAGGTAGGGATACAAGATAAACAACAAAACGATAGAAACTAGAACACTCAGAGAGAAAGTATTAGAAACTCGAAGAACACTTCCGATTTTACTTCTGAGATATCATTACAATGAACCCTTATTTATAGCTTCCTTACAAAACGAAGTTATTCCTCCTTCCTTACAAGCCAAGTTATTCCTTTCTTCACTTTACACCGGAATAACCTTTTCTTGACTTATACGGTACACCGTAAGATTATTTTGATAAGAATCCTTTGGTTGAAGGCTCCACGGATGTTTACTCCTATATGCGAGCGGTTGGTGGAGCCTGGCTTGAGAACCTTCAAACCAGTGGTTGCAGTGTTGGATTTCTTCAATATACTGGAGTGGAAGGATCAAGGGATTGCGCCAGTAAGCCTGTGAAAGTCCACCTAGTGTCAACTAGCTTCACCTATGGGGGGGGGATAGGTGACGTGCAGCATTTTTGCGGAATTAAAATTGTACCTGCACACGAAAATAAAACAGCACAGCAAATAGAGTACACAAGCAATTTATAGTGGTTCCCCGATTTGGGTACATCCACTTTCCCCCTTCGACCTATCTCCCAGCACGGGACGACTCGGTCTCTTCACCAACAGGATTGAAATCCAATCCTTGCACTATCGGAAGGAACCCTTCCACACGTAGGAGACAACACTCCCACAACACGGGTTGCACCCAACCCTTACAACTAGGAACCAACGTTCCTTTACAACAAAAATAAACTAGAATGTACGAGAAATACAAACTACTTTTGGAGACTAAGGTGTCCCTCTTCGTTCGATGACGTGTTCTTGAAGTAATCGAAGAGTCCACAACCTTAGATCTCACTTTGAGAGAATCTCCCCGAAACAGGCGGCGGCAAGAGGGGCGGCGGCTTGGTTCTCGGGATCGGCGGCGACAACGGTGTGCGGGTGCTGTACTTTGGAGATTCAAACTTCGTAGCAAAGCTAGCTAGGTCTTCCAACGGTCACACTAGGATCGATTGTCTCGATCGATTCGGACGGGGAAGGTTTTCCCGATCAACAAATCGAGAGACAACAGATCTCCTGTTAGACTCGTGAGATGCTATGCTTGGCTAAGCTTCTGTCGACGGGAGATCTGGAAGAATCTCGATCAAAAGCGGTGACCAACTAGCACGAGCGGCGACGGCGGCGGCGGAGCGGAATCCGCGATCTAGGTCACGTCGCGGCTCGGCTTCTTTTTGAATTTCTGTCTCTGTTCTTACTGTTCAATAATACAGGTGTATTTATACGGTAGAATACTCCATTATGACCGTTATGGGTCCCACCTGAGGAAACCCTAATTCCGGTTCAAAACAGTGCCAGCGGCAAGGTCCGGTCCAGCGGTTTCCAGAAAATCGCCCAAGTCAAAATCGGCGAGAATCGAAGGTGATTCTCGTCGAATCGGCGAGAATCAAAGGTGATTCTCATCGATTCGGCGAGAATCAAAGGTGATTCTCGTCGATGTTGACTTTGTTTGCACGCTCTGATTTAGCCGGATAGAGACGGCGAGAATCAGCCAGTGATTCTCGCCGAATCGGCGAGAATCACTTGTTGATTCTCGTCGATTATGACTTAGCGCCAGAGTCGCACGCTTTGATGTAGCCGGATAGAGACGGCGAGAATCAACCAGTGATTCTCGCCGAATCAGCGAGAATCACTTGGTGATTCTCGTCGATTCACACTTAGACGATTTTTCGTCTTTCCACCCATGAGCTGCTCTTTGACCCATCCTTGCTCCTTGTCTGCTCTGGAAGTATCACAGACCTGTACTTGAAAATAAGTACACTCCAATAGAGAGAGTACACGTAGGCCAACACACTGATCTGCTCAACGAGGGATTACGTCGTGCAGACCCGTGTATATTGACCTACTGCACCCTGACATTGGAGTGCACTTAGCGAGGAATAACTGCAAGCACAACTTGAAAATGTTTTATCAAATACATTGTGAATTCATCTTAGCTTGACAGGAGGCTTTCTCAAATCTGGGTAATTGCGGATACATTACCCAACAATCTCCCCCTATTTGATGAAGCCAAAATCCTACTAGCTAAGATGAATGCCACCATCCAGATAATATATACATCATATAGACTTTAAAAAAAAAATTGCGGCACAAGGAAATAGAGGTAACAGATCAAAGCTTGAGTCAATCATAAATTCATATACATATACATATATATATATATATATATATATATATATATATATATATATATATATATATATATATATATATATATATATATATATATATATATATATATATATATATATATATATATATATATATATATATTTCCAAGATAGTTCATATAACAATAAGAAACAATAAAAGTGTTCATGAGACAATGACAAGCTATAAATTTCTGCCTATTGATTTTTGGCTAGGTCATCCTTATGTTTCTGAGCCAAAAACTTCTTTCTTTGCCTCTCAACATACTCCTTGGGCTTTGGATAGTATCTGGGTGGAGGAGCTTTATCTGCCGTAGTGTTGGTCCTGAAGAAGATGTTCCGTTTAGCTTCATACGTCTTGTGCAACTCCCACTCATGCTGGCTGTATACGTCGTTCCGATTGATTTCTCTTTTTTCTTGTAGAAAGAATGTGTCCAAAATGATACTCTTTGATACCGGACTCCACTTTTTGTTACTTACTTCCTCCTCCTTCAATCTGATTCTCTTTTCAGCTTGTGTTTCCTTGGATGTCCCTTCTTGAGATTTTCTCTTGTCCCTGGCTTTTGCTAGGGCTCCTTGGTCAAACATTGCCATCAGTTTTGCCTTGGAGGTGGCCCTAGCAGCCCTATGAGCATCAGCTTCACTTAAAGGAGCTTCTTCAGCACTGGCTCCCTCATCAGCCGCAGTATTAATTTCAGGAGCAGGAGTACCCTCGGGATTTTCAGGGATATTAACGCCTAACGCTTGTTGGAGCATCCACCAGCAACTGGCATAAACATATGTGTTTGACTGCTCAAAGTTTTTGATGATGATTTCTTGAAGCTCGGCCATCTTAGCTATATATTCTTTCTCCCCATTTTTGGCTTCGAATGCAATGGAGTTTGCATAAGAATGCGGTGACTCATCAATGTGCTTTGTAGTCCTGGAGAATTCAGTGACCAAGGCTTGTTGATTGGTGTTAAGAGTTACCATATTGCCATCAAACTTTTGAATGTTATTTGCTACGACATGAGCATTCTGATTTACGATTGCGAGAGTATCGGTGTTACTTTTTAATCCGTCCATAAGAAGAGTGACAGCTTGGCCGGCCGCTGTATACTTATCTTCAAACTTCTTTTCCATCACGTCCAGTTTATGATTGATCTCCACCATGTTCTTGAGCATGAGATTCTCAGATTTCTTAAACCTTTTTAACATTTTATTTTGAGCTTTCTTAAAAGATGCTTTGAGCTCATCCACTATACCCTGAATGACATTCACGGTGTGATTGGCTAGATCAGCTCGTAGTGGATGATCCTGAGGCACTCCTTGGCCTTGTTCTTCATCAGATGCACCTGTAGAGCTGGACACGAGCACAGTCTCTAAGGGGGGAATACTTGTTGCCTCTGTAGATTTCTCGGAAGTACTAGGAAGTCTCTGCTGAGAGGACTCCCCCTCCACTGTTGCACCAATTGTCTCAGGAACGATCTCAGGAGCGTGCTTGTCAGATGGAACTTCTGTGATGTCCTGAGGCTCCAATGCTTCCTGTCCCACATTTCCTTCTTCCTCGTCTTCATCGTCCATGAAATCACTCTCAGCGGCATCGTCTTCCAAACCTTCGTCAGCAGTCTCCTCTACAGCACCTCCGGCTCCTAGATCATTCAGGTGCAGGGCCGCCTCATTCTCCAGCACAGCTTCACTTTCTTCTTGTATATCCGCCACTGCATCTCTGGCTATCTGAGAGATGTCAGATACGATATTAGCATAAGCGGGTAGAGGCTCCCCCTCAATTCCTGCAGTCAGTGCATCAGGAATTTCACTGGGGATTACTACGGAATCAGCCACAGTTCCGTCCTCGGCTGGAGATGCTTCTTGTTGTTCTACCACGGCAGCCTGCCCAATGCATCTCTCCCATCTGTCAAAGACGCTCGAGTCCATTTTCTTCAAGTAATGCAGTGGAACTCCATTACTCATGTTATACTTATCTCCGTTTAACTGATTGAGATATAGACTGATGATTCGGCCAAAGCTAGGAGATCTGAGAGTGTCCTTTATCTTCTCAAAAAGCAATGCCCCAAGTTGAATCTTTTTCTGCAGACAATTGCCACAAGGATCTTGAACATGTCCGCAGAGATGTGGTCATGAGAGCCCGGCTTGCATATGAGTACTTTCCCAATGATGTCTGACATAAGTTTCCCCTCCTCATTCATATCCTTTCGCTTTATCGATTTAGTTCCTCGAGCGAGTCCACAGAATGATAATGTCCTGTTTTTATCCTGTTCCTCCAGATAATCCTCTTGCGCAGAGCTAGTGAGTTGCAAGTATTGGGTCAGCTTGCTTGCAGACATCTTGATCTTTGCCCCTGCTACCTTGCTCTTGATGAGAGAGTCTTCATTCCGGAGTTTGGCAGTTGCGAAGAACTCCATCACTTCCTTGTCCAAGATTTTACAGGGGTGCTCCAGTATGAATGAGATTCCAGCCTCTTCAAGCATGATAATAATGTTTCTGAATTCATCAGAAGCATGTGAGAACCCTGTTCGAACTAACTCACAACCAGTGACCAGGCCAGCGGTTGTCCTTGGAGCCATTGCAAGACTGAAATCCTAAGACTACGCCTAATCAGGAATCAAGAGGGAAGCTACACTAACAGTAAGTCACTGTAAGGGTGAGAAAGTGGTTACCCAAGAGCGTAGAAGGTGAGAATCGACGGAAACGGCGGGAAACCGGAAGAAGATCGCGATTCTCTTTTCTGCTGTGAATAAACGGAGAGTTGCTTGCGGTTGTCGACGGAAGAAACGGCGAGTTGCCTGCGGTTGTCGACGGAAGAAACGGAGAGTTGCCAGCGGTTGTCGTCGGAAGGGGAAGAGACGGGATTCCTGCGGTTGTCGACGAAAGAGGCGGGATTCCTGCGGTCAATCGGCGAGTTTCCTTCGGTGAGCTTCCTGCGGAATATGAAGGGTCGACGGGATACTATGCGATATCGACGGGTTTAAAAGGATTTCCGGGTGAAGTGCGAAATGCTAAGGTTCGGCGGAAGTCTTCGGGTTAAGCGGTTTTAGAGGGTTTCCAGTTTGTCTAAGTCGAAATCGGTGGGATTCTTTGATAGGAATCTACGGGTTAAGAGCCATGCCGGATTCTCGAAGTCTTTTGATATCAAGACAATTTAAAAAATCTTCTAAATATTTATATATATTTCTTAATTCCAGTCTATTTAGGGTTTGAACAGGGTTTTTCCATACATTTCTTGATGTCAAGTATAAGTTGTAGTGATTTCCAATGACGCATCTTCGTTAGTTTTCAGTGAACTGATTTAAGCATGTAGATGTTAGTTCTCGAATCTGCCAGTGGACTTACAGGTAAATCTTTATTAATGTATCTAAGGTTTATGTTTACAGTGTTAACCTATCCTTAGGTGTACACACATATATGTGTATATTTATATATAATTATATATATATGTATATGTCGATACAATATGACTCAAGTATATGAGCTGAACAAAAATACCTGGGATTATGAGATTCATAATTTACCCCCTCAGTTTGAGACATACCAGGTGATCAATGCGAGTATCCCATTATAAATGGTACTTCTTATATTCCATATATTTGTTCCAATTTAGTCTTGAAACATCTACTGTCTAGTTCCCATCATGTTTACGGGAACCTAGACTACCCTGCAAAAGAGAGTTACTTTACCTTAGGAACCCAATACATATTGGGTCCTAGGTTCTTGTTAGCATAAACACTCTAATGCCTTCCCTCAGAAATCCTGTCAGGAAGACTACCTCTGCACAGGAGATGTGGATAGGCCCTTGCCCTTGACACAGAGGGGTTGTGCCAACAGTTTATGGCAAAGTGTCCCACCTTGCCACAGCACCAACACGTGTGAATGTTGTATCTCCGTTTCTGACCTGATCTAGTGACTGAGGTAGTCATGAGCCTAGGTCCAAACAGGATAGATCTGGATCCGCTCCCAAAACTACCTCTTCCACTGTGACACGTGGAAGGGTGGAAGGAATGCATGCAGCGAGCGTCACGAGGCCTGGGAGGTGGTGCCTTCCTTTTAGTTAGCCCCCTTCCTAAGGCCCCATGAGAACTTACAGCATGACTTCTAACCTCCCTTTCCTGTGTCCTTGGGTGGAGAGAAGAGTTCTGAGAGCTGATCCCAGCAGATTCATGCCGAGTAGGGGCAGTGGCCGAGAATACAAAGGGATCAGAATGAGCCTTAGGTATTCTCTCATGGGTGGCCATGACGGCCCTTGCACTATGGGTGTCTCCACATGAGGACAGATCACCCTTGCAGTGACCACGATTGTTCCTGTGATCATACCTGAAGGCATGATGAGTACCCTTCCTGCTCGGAGTGGGGGATCGGAATACCGTTTCCCCATTTCTCCATGAATTTATAATTCGGGAGATCCACCCATTTTCTTCCTTTCTCTTCATAGCATCAACCTTGGAAAAGTTAGAGACTATCCTTTTCTCATTCTCTAGACTACTCTCTAGATCTGAGATTTTAGAGTCCTTGACCTTGTTGGATGCCAATTGGAGAACCAACAAGATCTTCAGCGGAGCAATCTCCTGCGCTTGCTCCTCAGCAAGTAGGTTGCTTGTCTGAAGGGCTCTCTTCAGGGAATCAGGATTTTCTGAAGGGAAACAGTTCCTGTCTTTAGGAACTTCAAGAGAGACAGGGCAAGATGAAGAAGTTACCTGCTCTTCAGTGTTATTGTCACTAGCGCCAGTGACCGTTGTGTCATCCTCATCAAAACTGCTTTCCTCACTGGCTTCTTCAGTCTCTGACACGTACACTGGAGCTCTGATGCTGTCCGATTGATTCTTGCCTTCATCTTCAGAGGCGAGGACCCCCACATAGGCTTCATCCTCTAGTTGACAGCAGATTCCAGCTTTCTTTGATCCCCCCATCAGCTCTAAGATCATCACCCACATACATTTGGCCGTCCCACATTTTTCCAATCTAGAGCGAGAAGGTCCAGACCAGATATCCATGATAATCTGACGAATCATCTTGTCCAGATTAAATAATGAGAGTTCCGTCTCCGACATCTCAGCAATACACTTGGGCACTTGGATATTCTTTCCAGAGCCGGAGGTCTTCATAGGAATAAAAGGACCCTCTTCCAGGATGAAAGATGCTCAAGGATCGATAGCCTCCAAGTGATACGACACTCTCATCTTCCAGACGGGATAATACTCCTTTGTGCATGTGGGAAGTCTTAGTGGCGAGTGATGAAGAATTTTATAGTTTTGAAAATTATATCCAAACTATAATCTCGAAATAGGCAAGTGCACCTATCGAAATTTAGTATAGGAAATGTCGTATTAGACTCGGGGCCTGTTGATTACTCCTACTCACGCAAATTAATATTATTTTATCGATTAATAAAAGAAGTGAATTAAAATTACAACTAGAAAATAAACAAAAACGAAAACACCTGATCTAGTCTTACTTTATAATAAAATAAACATCATCATTAAGGTAAACTTCTAAATTACCTACTTCGACCGTGGAGGTTCCTAAATTACGAAAACGCCTCTCTCGAGAATACGCTCTCGACTAAACTTAGGTTGATCGATTAAGACCTCTCGGCCAGTCGAAACCCCTAAGCCTGCTTTAGGAAGTGAACCCCTCTATTGGATTTCACTCCAATCCAGAAGAGTTATGTCGTCCTCTCTCGAGAAGTGCAATCAACTCCTTTTATCTTTGAGTGATCTCCTCGTATCCGCAACCTCTCGGTCATTTAGGATATGGATCTTAGATCGAAATCGGAAGTAATAAATCAAAGATAAATCAGAAGCGATAAATCAAGAGTTGACAAAAAGAAGAAGACTAATTTATTCCAAAGCTTGACAAGATCAAGTGCAAATAGAATTAGATTCTCATTATCATAATAGAAGGATACATGAAGAGAAAAGCAAAGACATTCTAAAAATTAAAAGGCTAGAATTAAAGACTACAATTATGAAATTGAAATTATAGGAAAGAAAATACATAAAACAGGAAAACTAGCTACTTAACTACTCCTAGATTGACCTCCTTGTTCCCTCTCCAAAGCTTCTGGCTCGATCTGGAATTTATAGAAATTTTTCTTGAAGGTCACGCCCTAGGTCACGCCCGTGACCTAGGGCGTGTCAGGCTCGGAACCGCCGTCTTGAAAGCTCGGGAACGTTGGAGGAGAAACCGTCAAAATTTGTTAAATGGCAGGTCACGCCCCTAGGTCACGCCCGTGACCGAGGGCGTGTCACTTCAGTTTCTGGAAAACCGCGGGAAGCTGAAAATGGCGGGAGTAAATTCTGGCAGTTCCTAAAGTGTCACGCCCATAGGTCACGCCCGTGACCTAGGGCGTGTACTGACCGGGTCAGCAAACGACTGGAAACGGCGCATTCTGGCATCAATTCGGCAGTTTTGGGTTAGTCACGCCCTAGGTCACGCCCGTGACCATGGGGCGTGTACTTAGGAAATGTTCCAGAATTGCCCCGGGAAGATTTCTGGGGAAAATTATTTTCTTGAACTAGTCACGCCCGTGTTCACACCCTGGTCACGCCCGTGTCCTTGGGGCGTGTACTTGTGAAATTCTCCAGATTTGTAGAGGACGTCGTCCTCTTTCCGTTGACTGGTTGCACGTCCCGTAACTCTTCCTGGTTTGAAAGTTATGGTCATTTGAATTTCAGCTATCCGTGGCCAAAAATGTTAATTTTCTCAAAATGTTTTCAGATCTTTGCCATGAACTTGAAAATGATATTTGGAGCCCATATTGACCTGAAATATAAAAATAAATGAATTATTATATATATTAATATAAATCCAAATAAATTATACTATTTATTTATAAAAAAACTAAACTAAAATAACTATATAAATTAACTTATCAAATACCCCCACACTTAATCTTTTGCTATTCCAGAGCAAAACTATGAGAAGTATTTATAAGAAAATAATATAATTTTTTAATCAAACTAAAAAATTATCAAATCAAAAGAGAGTTAAAAATTAATTTTAGTGATTCAAATTTTTAAGTTCTAAAATATGAAAGTAAAAAAGTGAAGAGCTAAATATTTAGCAAAATTTTCTCTAATAAAATAATTAGAACTCAAAATTAAGTATTTAGCAAACAAAATTAGATTAAAAATTATAAACACTTTTTCCACTAAAAAGAGACTTCAAGGAAAATCAAACTACTACTTATGCTCTCTTACAAATTTAATTTAAATCTAAGCAATTATATTGGGTTTTGGGTTTGGAAAAAGGAAAATTGAAGAGATCTTAGATTGGGGGTGATGAATTTTATCCTCTCACCCCGCACAATTTTTTTCTTTTTTTGATGTTTTTTTTCTTCTTTTTTTCTTTTCAAACAAAATTGTTTAGCAGTAATGAATATTATCCTCTTACTCCTTTTTTTGGGGGGTTGCATATGTGTACCAAGGAATATTTAATTCTCATGACATATGATCTAACCAAAAATGAAAAAATGCATATGTGTAACAAGGGATAATGAATTTTATCCTCTTATCCCTATGACATATGATCTAACAAGAAAATTAAAAACAAGGGGAAAGGCTTAACAAAATTTAGATTAAATTAAAAAAACTAAGAGAGCAACTATAGTGATTTAAGTTTTCCTAAGAATCTTAAAGCATAAAGTGAAGATAATTAAAATCTAAGAATTGTTAATCTAAATGCCACAAAGTTGAAACTAATTACAATAAAAGAGAATAAGGTCTAAATAGATTTCTCTAATCAAATTTTACTTCATAAATTTATTTCTTAAAATCAAATCACCTAAAAATTAAATTTAACTAACTTTGATGAAATAAAAGATTTAGAAAATCAAAAATTATAAAATTCTTATAAATAAATTCAAAATAAATTTTCTGAAAAGTCACAACAAGATTAAGTAAGGGTTTATTATATTTTTTTGGATTTTCTTTTTTTCCTATTTTTTTGTATTTTTTTTATAAAATAAAAATAAAAAACAAAATTTTGTAATTTTTTAAGATTTTTAAATTTTTTAAAAATTTTAAAGATTTTTTCATTTTTTTTTATATTTTTAGATAAAAACAATAAAGATGAATCCACCCTCATACTTAAAAATAAACATTGTCCCCAATGTTTATAAGTCAAGTAAGAGGGGAGAAACAAGAAGAAATAAAATAAAAAAAAAATTAGAAGTTTTTTTTTAAAAAAAAATATTAAAGATAAACAAGGGGTGTCTCCCAAGAGCGCTTTTCTTTTTCCCGTCTTTAAGCTAGACGGTTGGGGTTAGGAGAAAGGAGAATAAAAATTAAAATGAACGGGCAACTCCCTTAATTCGCATTTCGGCGTTTGTGCCGAAGTTGGTCTCCCGGGTACTCCTCCGCTTGCTTCTTGATTTTTCTTAATGCAATTGACTTGATAATGTAGATTCAAATCACCTATCCATACCTGAGGTGATTTGAATATTTGTAGATTAGCGGCAAATGGATCATTGACGACATTGGATTGCAACGGCGCATCATCTATATGAAAATCATTAGAATAAGAAAAATCAAAAACAAATGAGTTAGAAATAATTTCACACGGAGGAGGGTCGCGTGAAAGAAATTGATCAAGCTCCGGTTGTTTATTTTCTAACATTAATTTTTCTTCCATAAAATGATTTAAAATTAAATCATTAGACGCATCAGGTTCATAAATTTTTGCTCCTAAATATTTATAAATTGTGCTTGGAAATTCATAAATAGGAGAAAAATTTGTATTAGTAGGAGGAGAAACATGTTCTTCTTCTTCTCCTTCCAATGCGTCCATACACTTAATAAGTTCTTGAAATAAAAGTTCATCTTCTTCTTCGGTATAAGCAACTACGGGGGGACATGAAGAGTCATGTTCCTCATTAGCGACATTATCCAAAGAAGGAGAAAAATCACTAAAATTAATAAAAGTCTCATCCAAATTTTGGGGAGAAGAATAAAATGGAAATTGAGAAGAATCCCCAAAATTAGGAGAGAAAGCCTGCGGTGCGGAAAAAGAAGAACAAAAAGTCGGATCTAAATAAATATCCTCATTACTCGGGAATCTTTCCGGGTGATCAAGCCGGAAATCAACATCCGAGGAAGATGGAAAATTACTAAAATCAGAAAAATTGTTCGCATTAATGATCGAAAAATTTTCATGATAATTTTCAAAATGATTTCCATTAGAATTTGAAAAATTATTTTCATTAAAATTAGAAAAAGTATTTGAAAGGGTATTTTCATGAAAATTAGATGAAGGATTGTCATTAAAGGAGGAATAATTATTTTTATAATTATTACCAAAATTACAAGAATAATTTTGAAGATAAAAATTATAATAACATTCCTCACTCCGATGAGGGGCACCACAAAAAGTACATAAAAATTGGCGTTGTTGTGCGACTTGCAAAAGATTAACTTTGTGTGTAAGCTCGGCGATCTTAGCGGCCAATTGAGATATCATTTTTTTTGTAAAAAGAAAATAGAACAACCGGTACTTAATAGAATGGAATTCAAAAAAGAAAATGAAAACATGAATAGGGGTAGAGAAAGAGAATGATAAAATAAATACAATTCGCGCTTTCAAAATATCAACAAAAATATTCCCCAGCAACGGCGCCAAAAACTTGAAGAATTTTATAGTTTTGAAAATTATATCCAAACTATAATCTCGAAATAGGCAAGTGCACCTATCGAAATTTAGTATAGGAAATGTCGTATTAGACTCGGGGCCTGTTGATTACTCCTACTCACGCAAATTAATATTATTTTATCGATTAATAAAAGAATTGAATTAAAATTACAACTAGAAAATAAACAAAAACGAAAACACCTGATCTAGTCTTACTTTATAATAAAATAAACATCATCATTAAGGTAAACTTCTAAATTACCTACTTCGACCGTGGAGGTTCCTAAATTACGAAAACGCCTCTCTCGAGAATACGCTCTCGACTAAACTTAGGTTGATCGATTAAGACCTCTCGGCCAGTCGAAACCCCTAAGCCTGCTTTAGGAAGTGAACCCCTCTATTGGATTTCACTCCAATCCAGCAGAGTTATGTCGTCCTCTCTCGAGGAGTGCAATCAACTCCTTTTATCTTTGAGTGATCTCCCCGTATCCGCAACCTCTCGGTCATTTAGGATATGGATCTTAGATCGAAATCGGAAGTAATAAATCAAAGATAAATCAGAAGCGATAAATCAAGAGTTGACAAAAAGAAGAAGACTAATTTATTCCAAAGCTTGACAAGATCAAGTGCAAATAGAATTAGATTCTCATTATCATAATAGAAGGATACATGAAGAGAAAAGCAAAGACATTCTAAAAATTAAAAGGCTAGAATTAAAGACTACAATTATGAAATTGAAATTATAGGAAAGAAAATACATAAAACAGGAAAACTAGCTACTTAACTACTCCTAGATTGACTTCCTTGTTCCCTCTCCAAAGCTTCTGGCTCGATCTGGAATTTATAGAAATTTCTCTTGAAGGTCACGCCATAGGTCACGCCCGTGACCTAGGGCGTGTCAGGCTCGGAATCGCCGTCTTGAAAGCTTGGGAACGTTGGAGGAGAAACCGTCAAAATTTGTTAAATGGCGGGTCACGCCCCTAGGTCACGCCCGTGACCTAGGGCGTGTCACTTCAGTTTCTGTAAAACCGCGGGAAGCTGAAAATGGCGGGAGTAAATTCTGGCAGTTCCTGAAGTGTCACGCCCCTAGGTCACGCCCGTGACAGTGGGGCGTGTACTTAGGAAATGTTCCAGAATTGCCCCGGGAAGATTTCTGGTGAAAATTATTTTCTTGAACTAGTCACGCCCGTGTTCACACCCTTGTCACGCCCGTGTCCTTGGGGCGTGTACTTGTGAAATTCTCCAGATTTGTAGAGGACGTCGTCCTCTTTCCGTTGACTGGTTGCACGTCCCGTAACTCTTCTTGGTTTGAATGTTATGGTCATTTTAATTTCAGCTATCCGTGGCCAAAAATGTTAATTTTCTCAAAATATTTTCAGATCTTTGCCATGAACTTGAAAATGATATTTGGAGCCCATATTGACCTGAAATATAAAAATAAATGAATTATTATATATATTAATATAAATCCAAATAAATTATACTATTTATTTATAAAAAAACTAAACTAAAATAACTATATAAATTAACTTATCAGCGAGATCTCATGATCCAGCTCCATGCTTCTGACACTGGTGGCAGGATTCTACTCAAGGTGTAAACCTTTTTGATGAGCAACCTCGCTTTGATACTACTTGAAAGTCCACCTAGTGTCAACTAGCTTCACCTATGGGGGAGGGGATAGGTGACGTGCAGCGTTTTTGCGGAATTAAAATTGTACCTGCACATGAAAATAAAACAGCACAGCAAATAGAGTACACAAGCAATATATAGTGGTTCCCCGATTTAGGTACATCCAGTTTCCCCCTTCGACCTATCTCCCAGCATGGGACGACTCGGTCTCTTCACCAACAGGATTGAAATCCAATCCTTGCACTATCGAAAGGAACCCTTCCACACATAGGAGACAACACTCCCACAACACGGGTTGCACCCAACCCTTACAACTAGGAACCAACGTTCCTTTACAACAAAAATAAACTAGAATGTACGAGAAATACATACTACTTTTGGAGACTAAGGTGTCCCTCTTCGTTCGATGACGTGTTCTTGAAGTAATCGAAGAGTCCACAACCCTAGATCTCACTTGGAGAGAATCTCCCCGAAACAGGCGGCGGCAAGAGGGGCGGCGGCTTGGTTCTCGGGATCGGCGGCGACAACGGTGTGCGGCTGCTCTACTTTGGAGATTCAAACTTCATAGCAAAGCTAGCTAGGTCTTCCAACAGTCACACTAGGATCGATTGTCTCGATCGATTCGGACGGGGAAGGTTTTCCCGATCAACAAATCGAGAGACAAAAGATCTCCTGTTAGACTCATGAGACGCTATGCTGGGCTAAGCTTCTGTCGAAGGGAGATCTGGAAGAATCTCGATCAAAAGCGGTGACCAACTAGCACGAGCGGCGATGGCGGCGGCGGAGCGGAATCCGCGATCTAGGTCACGTCGCGGCTCGGCTTCTTTTTGAATTTCTGTCTCTGTTCTTACTGTTCAATAACACAGGTGTATTTATACGGTAGAATACTCCATTATGACCGTTATGGGTCCCACCTGAGGAAACCCTAATTCCGGTTCAAAACAGTGCCAGCGGCAAGGTCCGGTCCAGCGGTTTCCAGAAAATCGCCCAAGTCAAAATCGGCGAGAATCGAAGGTGATTCTCGTCAAATCGGCGAGAATCGAAGGTGATTCTCGTCGATTCGGCGAGAATCAAAGGTGATTCTCGTCGATGTTGACTTTGTTTGCACGCTCTGATTTAGCCGGATAGAGACGGCGAGAATCAGCCAGTGATTCTCGACGATTCGGCGAGAATCACTAGTGATTCTCGCCGAATCGGAGAGAATCACTTGGTGATTCTCGTCGATTATGACTTAGCGCCAGAGTCGCACGCTTTGATGTAGCCGGATAGAGACGGCGAGAATCAGCCAGTGATTCTCAACGAATCGGCGAGAATCACTTGGTGATTCTCGTCGATTCACACTTAGATGATTTTTCGTCTTTCCACCCATGAGCTGCTCTTTGACCCATCCTTACTCCTTGTCTGCTCTGGCAGTATCACAGACCTGTACTTGAAAATAAGTACACTCCAATAGAGAGAGTACACGTAGGCCAACACACTGATCTGCTCAACGAGGGATTACGTCGTGCAGACCCGTGTATATTGACCTACTGCACCCTGACATTGGAGTGCACTTAGCGAGGAATAACTGCAAGCACAACTTGAAAATGTTTTATCAAATACATTGTGAATTCATCTTACCTTGACAGGAGGCTTCCTCAAATCCGGGTAATTGTGCATACATTACCCAACAGCCTGAGGCAGACTTAGTGGGACAACAGTGATGTGTACACCATTGATAGTACAGAGGAGCGCTTTATGGACAAGAGTTGGAGCTGGACTGCTGTATTCGTGATCATGCCAGAAAGCACAAGAATATTATTTGTTAATGCGGAGATGAGTATCTAGAGTATTCAAAATCTGGTTGCATTGGAAATGTATAAGGATATGCTCTGTTTGCGGACTCCATTAAGACTATTTCCCGCAGGCCGTAGGTTTTTGCGCCAAAAGCTGGTGTTGCCAAATAAGTGAAGCCACTTCAGGAGTTGTTTATGCCTCTGTTGGCATGGGTGGATATCAACTTGGGCGATATACTGAAGGAGCCGTCCTTTGTCGAATATGATGTCGAATGGGCAGGTTTCGATAAAGTACCATAAAACCATATAGGCTTCCTTAGGAAAATTGTAATAAAAATCTTCCCTACATTCAAGTATGATTAGAAAAGGAAAACAGGGATGTAAGGGAAAACTGGCGAGAGAACCATCATTCAGGCCATATTGCCTGATATATATTTTCTAAAAAATAAGCAGAGAATGTAGAGATCTTTTATGAAGGACGAAATGCAGTATCTTGAGCCTAATATGAGCTGGAAGGTCCGTCGGCTGAAAATAGTAGATGACTAGGAACACAATAGAGATCATCCGCTGAGTTCGAGATAAGAAATCCGGGAGGAAATTATGTTTGCCCTTGATGTGTTGGGCTTCAAATTTCCACTGAGAGAACAAATTTGCCCATCGTAGAAGTTGGGCTTGGCGTAGCATCTTTTGTTTAAAATGTAGCATTTTTGGAAATGTCGACATATCCATTTCGAGATGAGTTCTGAGTTTGGCCAGATCATGAATAAATTATGCCATATAATTCACAATCCCCAAGAACTATTGTACCTGTTTGAATGTTAGGTTCTCATCCGGAAAATAATCTAATTGGGTTGCTATGTGTCGTTGGAGCTGGTATTGACTATCTGATATATGCATACCCAAGAAGTCAACGTCGGATGTTCCAATAATCATCTTTTTCTCAGATAACATAATGCCATATAATTGGACCAGGTCATGAAATTGTGAGAGGAGGGCATGATGAGAGTCAATTTCTGGAGAGAACAGTAAGATGTCATCAATATAAACCAAAGAATTTTCCATGATGGGCTGGAAAATTTTTGTCATTGCCTTCTGGAATAAAGAAGGGGCCGGTTTTAATCCGAAGGCTACAACGGTCCAATGGTAGTGTCTTTCAGGAATGCAGAAACCAGTCTTTTGTCTATCATTGGGGTGAATTCCTAGCTGCCAAAAACTTGTTTTAAGATCGAACTTGGAAAAGATTGTTGCCTGTGGGAGTATTTGAAATATGACTTCTCACTTTGGTAGAGGAAACTTATCATCCTCTAGAAAATGGTTGAGTGGCTGGTAGTTAATTACCAATCTCATCTCTCCTCTAGCCTGCTCTGTCCTATTGTTCACATAAAAGGCTTCATATGCCCATTATGATTTTGTGGGTTCGATTAACCCTTCATTTTGTAGCTTGTCGACTTCTTTTATAGCAAGTGCATAATGGTCTGGATTCATACCTTTGTCACTTGCCTTTGTAGGATTAATGTATTCATTCCTCTTAAACAGAAGGGAGACAAAGAATTGAGGATTCTTCCAAAGAGGGTGATCGCACTTTTGCAGGAATTCTGTATGTGATTTAGCACAGGAGGTGCGGACAATGTTATCACTGATGGGGCTTAGTACTTCAATTGGATAAAGATGTAGAGTTTTTGTCCATGGTGGTAAATGATTTTTATATCGTAATCCTTCTTTGTTCCATGTAATTCGTTTATGCAGGTGCAGGATGTCAAACCCGATCAGCAGATCTTTCGCAGGTAGTTCTGATCCATAAACTTGATGTTTAATAACATACCCTGAAAAGAGTTGGATATTGATGGGTTTACTAATCAGAGTGATCGTGAATAGATCGCCATTTGCTGCCCCAAATGATCTGTAGCAGGAATTCCAGCATTCTTTTGGCAGGATGTTGGGCTTCATGATGGAGGATGCGGCTCCAGTATCAAAAAATGCTATCACCGGAATAGGTTTATCCCATTTTCCCGTGAAAATGTGGATATTTGCAGAAGGGGTTGGTTGACAAAGAAAACTCTCGCTGGTTGTGGTGGTATAAATATTATCAAAAAGAACGATATCTTCGTCTGATTCAACAGAGGAGTCTGATAGATCTGCACCCCGAGCGAGAATTGTGTCTGGGCCAGCTTCATCTTCTATAGAAAAGAGTGACTCAATGTCGTCATTATCTACATCCTCAACTTGAGAGAGTTTCACAATGAGTCGTGAAATTTTCTCTTTGTCAGGACATTCCTTGGCAAAATGTCCTTTCTTTCTGCATATATAACACCTTGAAGACTTTGTGTTTCCTTTTTTTTCTGAGAAATTTCCATTTCTTCTGGTTCTTTTTAGAGAAATAATCTTTTCCTCCATCTCGTTTACGTGTAAAATGTCTGTCCTTTTTTCTTTTGTTGCACGTACAAGATTTGTCTTTTCCACACTTGATCTGGAGGTCATGGCGATCACAGGCCGAGCCAAGGTTTTTACTTTGGTCCTCGATTTGCTTGCATAACTTTTCAAGTGATAGTAACACATTATGATAGAGTTCTCCAATAGATGTATGACTTATAGGGATGTTTTTTTACCTAGAGAAGCTGAGATGTTTCATTCCTGAGAGGTTCGGGAAGCGAATTTAGGAAAGTTTGCTTCAAATTGACGTCATCAATCCCATTGATCGCATAAAATCTTTTTGACATCTTCTCATAATGGTCTTCTAGGTCTTTTCTTTTATACGAGCAACACCTCATGCTCAAGTATTCCTATCTAGCTTGAGTTGTATAGTGATCCCATGATCCTAAGAATTCATTGTGGACATGCATGATCAGGGCATCAACATCTGGGCTTTGTTTGACCATTTGTTGTTTGTATGCGCCGAGGACAATCCACCATTACCTCAGTCTTCCATGAAACTTTAATACAAATCTGTCTGGGATAGTAAGCATTGTCACTCCAGGTTGTAGCAGCTCGGCAGTGCACCAAGCATGCATTTCATAGATCCTGTCTCGCCATTTTGATGTTGGGATGTTATCAAATGAAAAGCCACTTGATGGATCATTTTGGAATTGGTCAGATTGTTCTGGTCCTTGATGTGGTTCTTGGCCTGGGTCATTTGCTTCTTCATCTTCAACAGTAGGGTCTTCAATAGGTAGATCTGGCATTAAAATATTGAGGGACATGTCCTCTGAATCTTCAGAGTACTTCTCTTGTACAGGTGGTATTTGTGGTTGTGTAGCTATTTGTTTTAATAAGGAGGAGATAGGATTGTCAACCATAAGCTGAGAAGACGGTTGAGTTGCAGGCAACTCTTGTGGTGAAGATTCTTTGGACAGATATTTTTCTGGTTTTCATTTTGAATATTGTGATGTTTTGTAGTGAATTTGCGAGAGGAAAGCTGCGCTATTGAAAGGATTGGGATCAAAAGGGGAGAGAGTGGATAATGGTTGAGAATATGATGGTAGTGGAGGTAAATAAGATGAGTAAGATGGGGTTTCATAACATCCTGGGGAGTAATATTGTTATTGGGTTTGAAGAGAATACAGTTGGGCTTTTAGGCCTTTTAACTCTGCCTCCTTTTGGGCCAGAAGCGGTGAATTGAAAGAGACGGTACTAACCAATTGGATTAGTTCATGATGCACCGCCGTTATATTTTCTTGAAGTTGCATTGTGACTCTGGTAAGTGTCGAAAGTCCGAAGTTGAGCCTTTTCTCCATGGTTTGTTGGCTTAACACTATTTTTTTAAAACTCTGTTTTGTGACATGGCATTTTCAGACTTCCAATTTAACGTAGCTTCGGCAGGAGATACATGGCTTGTTGTTCGATGAGGATTTTTAGTAGTTGGATTTTTGATCTTCCAGGTATGTGAAATTCTATCTTCATCGAACTCCATAGGAGGGAAATCATCTTGATATGAGGTTGGTTGGAACATGTTGATTTCTAATGCTTTAGGATACAGAACATAATAGTCAAATTTTCCAGACTGTTCTCCTAGCAATCCAACTGTTGGATCTACCCTTTCGTATCGTTCTTTAAGCAATTGTATTGTTGACTTTCGTTTGTTTTTTCTCCGTCTGGGATGATCATCCGTATCAGAGTCATTTTCTTTGCATTTAGCACATGATCAGACATCAAAATATTTATGGCCATCTTTGTCTTGAAATTGATATATAGGCAATCCATCTGACCTGAAGGAAAGGATGGGCGCATCAAGCCCGATTTATTTTTCTTCAATCATGTTTATCTCCGAGGTGAAGATGGGATTCCTGCTAGAAGAGGGGTCTTCGTCGTTAAACACAATTTCTACTGCGCCATCTTTCCTTCTGATAAATGAGGATTTGATGGAGTGGATCAGCTGGTTATTGCTTCTTATTTTTTCATAGTGCGTGACCCAGGATTCAGGGAGAAGTTTAATAAGCTCATCTTTTGAAAGTTGCTTTGGGATGTGCGCGCATGAGGAGCCTAAGCGAGCATCAATTTCCAAATAAAGAGCTTCATCAGTGTCTTGAGGAAGACTTAAGTCGAACAAATGATTTTGAACCCGATAAGCCATCTGGTAGTGCAGCGTTGCGGCATATGTTCCCGCGACTTGAGGTGCTCCAATAATCTGAAGCCGAACGTTAAGGTTGTTGTAGAAATAACGCCCCCGATTTTTTCGATGATTTTATTGGATTGGGCAACGTCATATTTATGACGTCGTGGCATTACTTTTAACATCGAGTTGACGACACAATGCCGTTAAGGCAGTTTCGCGTCCGTGCGGTCGAGTCGGATTTTGTAAAGTGATTTTGGGCTTGCTCGTCAAGTTTCGTCGCAATCCGAGCATTTTTTGGAGTCTCGGCGCGCGATTGAAGTTTTGGATTTGTTTATGTTCGCCGTATACTTCGAAAATTAATATCTCTAGAATGGCTCGTCGGATTTTGTTTTTGACTTCGCCGTTGTGTTCGTAACGTCAGTATTCGCCTACGGTGCGAATTTCGTTTGATTCTGCGCTCGTTCGGGCCTCCGTTTTGATCTCGTAGTTTCCTTGTTCAAAAATATATAAACATGAATATTTTAATATTAAAGTACTATTCAAAAATGAAAAACACTATTCATTTATATAGTTTAATTTCCAGGATATATTTGTAAAGAAATTGTTCTTTATGCAAATTTTTTCTCATCTACCGTAATTTCACTCGAGTACTCTTCTAAACCTCTCGAGTATGCCTTCTGTGTACTCGTGTACCCCCTTCTTCAGTTACTCGAGAGAATTTCCTTTTACTCGAGTACTTCTTCAGGTACACGAGTAATCTTCTCACCTACACGAGTGCTTCTTTCTACCTACTCGAGTGATTATTTTCCTACTCGAGTAGTCCTCTCATACACGAGTACTTTTTTTGTTATACTCGAGTACTTTTGTTTTACTCGAGCACTTTTTATATTTACTCGAGTGACTATTTTTGCCTACCCGAGTAGCCGTTTTCTACCTCTCGAGTACCCGTAAGCTTGTTCTCGTGCAGTCCATTGCAGTTTATGTTCGGGAGCCTTTTTGAGCATCAAAACAATATTGTATGGAAAAATAGTTAACATGAAATTTGTTCGTCTCGGCGTGATCTACAACTTTTATGTTGACTACTTTTCGATTTGAAGTAATCATAAACCCCTATTATCGTCTTCCACGCACCCACCCGTAAAAATACCGTTTTTTGACCTAATGTTTTATAAATATATATATTTATATATATATATATATTTATGTATCTTTATATATATATATATATATATATATATATATATATATATATATATATGTATATATATATATATATATATGTATATATATGTATATATATATATATATATGTATATATATGTATATATATACATATTTATAATATATGAGAAAACTTGATTTTCTTCATCTTCTCTGATTCTTCTTCCTCCCGAACCAAAGCGGCGTGAGCGTGAGAGAAAATTTATTTCGTGAACCTTCCGGTGGCTGCTGACGGTGCTCCGGTGCTCAAAATCTTCATCCGAATATAGATCCGTAAAGCTCTCGCTGAGAGCTACGCCCTCGTGGTAATTTATTCCCCATTTCTTGAGATTTCTCGTTAGGGTTTTTCAGCACTAACATCTATTTTTGGCAATTTTTGTCTAGATTTCAACTCTTCCCGCATCCTTTTGCCCCGATCTACGACGTGTACTGATTCGGTGGATTTTTTTGGTAAAACCAAAGCAAGTGGTGGTTTCCCCTCGTTTCTCCTTGTCCGATTTACTGGTAACGAATGAGTTTTTTTCCTTGATCTTCTTTCCAAATTATAGTTATGTCTAATTTTTTGATCACTTGAAAATTTCTAAATCTTGTTTCGCTAACTGAATCTGGTAACTTCATATTGGTTTGATAGAATGTTTTTAGTGTTGGCGTTAATTGGCTTATTTATCGTTATCGAACGTGTTAGAATTTATCTAAGATTGTAAATCGTCCGTAAGGGTTGATCAACCGTGTCTCAAATCTAGTAATGTCAAGTAGAATCTGTCGAGCCAATCTCGAGATATGTCGTGTTTTCTTGGTGGTTTTCTTGATTATGGGAGTTAGTGGACATTTCCACCTCCGCAGTGTTTGTTACCTTCATTAGTACCCTGTGAAAGTCTACCTGATTTTTGGATGTCTGCGATGTATGGTGGAGAGTATGAGACTCCCTCGCAGTTAGACGGATTATATATCCGTTTTGTTTTTTGGTAGTGTGTCCAAGAGTGACCATCTCGCCCGTATTTTTGGGTGGTGTGTCCAAGAGTGACAACTTCTCCCGTGTTTTTGGGTAGAGTCGACCACAGGTGCCTAATAAAGGTTTTGTATTTTATTTTTTGTGAATTATTCACGTAGTCACCTTATAGCCTCGTGCATCTGGTGTACCCTTGTGGAACGTGACAAGTCACGTAGGAGATCTTTTCCTGTTGATGCCCTGTTTTCTTTTGTACTTTACTTCAGTGCTTTTGGTCTTGGGTTGGTACCAATGTTGACCTTTGTTTATTTTGGGTTATTACTTTTCATGCCTCCATTTGTACCTTCTTGCTGAGATGTTCTGTCTTTGGAATGCCTCAGGTTCAGAGCAGTAGCAATTAGCAGTGCTGGTTTTTGAGTTTTCTAAGCGGCAGTGTTGGCCGTGGTTGTTGCCTCGTCCTAGCGAGGTAGTTTGTTGTTTGTTTAGTTTTACTAGTTCAGAATACTTTTGTTCGTGGGATCATGTTAGTTTGTTAGCGCCCACTGACTTGTTGATTATTTGATACTTGCTAGCTGCTTATTTCTGTTATGTGGATGTGGATTACTTGTTCCCTGCGAGGATTTATGCTAGAAATGCATGTTAGGTATTCTCAACTATAAAATCTACGACTATTACTTCATGCATTGCATAATTTGAAACTCTAACTTGTTATTTTTAGCGACCATAAAAGCTATCATTCCTACTATAATAAATTTAGAGTCTTGCATGGCATGAGTTGTCCTTCAGGGATGTTTTTACTCATGTTGGATGTTTGAGTTATTCTAATCAAGTATTTTCTGCAGCGTGTAATATATTTTGATTCATGGACTAGATGAGCCACTAAGTCGAGGGATACGGCTAAATATTGCACTGAACTGATTTTCCTTAAAATAACTTAAAAAGAACCTTTCTTCATGTTTAGTTTGGTGTCTACCTGAGCGTCCGCAATTATCCCCTGCTGACGTGGAATCATGACGCGCATTTTCCCTTACTCTGATATGCTTTTTATATGCGGTGAAAATGCGGGTTGTGATAGTTGATATCAGAGGGAGGTTGCTTGACAATTTGTTAGGCAAACTTTTCTTGTTGGTATTAGGTGTTTAGCATCATATCATACATACACCGGTATATCATCAGCACGTCTTAGCTGAAGCACGAACACTACACTCATAGCATAACATGAAGTATACGGGGTATATTATGTAGTATGGCATGCATAATATGTGTTTGTATATGGATCCACCATAGGTGGCAACATGTGACGGTTATTTAGTATGAGATGCATAACCACCATCACATGAGTGCCCATTAGCACGCTTTCTTTTCTCGTTTCATGCGATGTTATGTAGTATGGGATGCATAACATTTTCATGCGTATGCCGCTCATAATATGCATTAGGGCCTTTCTAGAATGCATAGCACAATCATGCATAGCATAACATTGCATAAACACAACGTGCCAAGCTAAGGAATTGCGGGATGACATATATACACACATGGTTTTAAATCAGAAAAGAATAAAGAATACATGAATTCATGTCATTGGAACAAGAGTCAATAGGATGAGAGGATATCATCCTAAATAGGACATAGCATCATTAAAAAATCCTAGAGCAAGTTGCAGCATAAGCAAGTGTCTTTTAAGTATGGTCTGAACTAGTCGTGTTGCCTTTTTCTAAGCTAGGATTTTGATGAGTTATCCATTTGCTTTTTAGAAATGCCGCCAAAGCGTCCTACGACGAGGTTGACTCCCCAGTCGGAGGGTGAGTCATCAGGTGCGCAGAGTGATGCGATTATCGAGAGTCTGTGTCAGAGCAACGAGGCTCTCTCGAGGCAATTAGTTGCGATGCAATCGCAAATTGAGTCTTTATTGTCTGCCGCTCCCGCGCAGCAACCTTTAGCGCAAGAGCCTGCCTTGGTCCAAGCAGTGCCCAATCCCCCTGCTCCTGTGGTGCCCCCTATTGCGATACCACCAGAAATGAATTTCATATCGCGCTTCTAGAGGTTAGGACTTCCCACCTATGATGGAATTGCTAACTTTATGGTTTTAGATGATTGGATCATCTCCATCGAGGAGATGTTTTCGTATTCCAGTACTCTAGAATCCAAGAAGGTGATGATTGTGGCCTATCAGTTAAAATGTCTGGCAAAGAGTTGGTAGATTCGGGAAAGAGAGAGCCTGAATGAAGGTTGTTCTTGGTAATCTTTTAAGAAGATGCTGCTGAAGAGGTTTCTACCCTCGGTCGAGCAGGACCGCCTGATGAATAACTTCTGGCATCTAAAGAAGAGACAGCTCACCGTGAGCGAGTACGAGATTGAGTTTAGCCAACTGAGCAGGTTTGCTCCTGACTTGGTAGCTTCTGAGGAGGTTAGAGTGAAACGTTTCTTGGTAGGATTAAGAAGCGATGTCCATCAGTTGGCATGCGCTTACCAAGCTGAAAGTTATGCTGAAGTAATGGAAACCGATTTAAAAGTGGAGGCGATTGAAAACACCAAGAACTGCGGTACTGCGATAAGGAAGGATAAAAGAAAAGGTGTTGAGGATGGTAGCTCTAGGGCATCTGGCCATTCTTCGAAGAAGAAAAGTAAGGAAGTGTGTAGCTTTTGTGGTCGTCCTGGCCAACCCTACGAAAGGTGCTTCAAGAGGACTGCCACCCTGAAGCAGCAGCAGGTGCACGCCATCCAAGGTGCACCCAAGGGAGAGCTTGTGTGCTCATTCTGTGTAAGGAAGGTTCATGACGTGACTCGCTGCTGGATGAAAGAAAGGATTTAATTCCAGTGCGAGCAGAAGGGACAGTAGAAGTCTTCGTGCCCCCAAGCTCAGTCCCCACTACAGCCTACCCCACTTCGAGCTCTGCCGCCACCACCAAACCCGAATAAAGGAAAAGGAAAGCTGAACGTGATGACCAGCGAGGAAGCCCAAATCTCTACGCAAGTGATATCAAGTTAGCCACAGTTTAATATATCCTTATTATTTATCATTGTTGCGTTAGTTATTGTTCGTTTAGTTATGTATGCTACGATTTTAGGGGAGTTTAAGGTGTGTAATAGGTGGGCGCGCGTACTTTTCAATTCGGGTGCCACCCATTCCTTTGTGGCCCAGAGATTTGTTGATAAACATCGCCTGAATGTGGATCAATTAGGAGACTCCTTCAACGTCAAGCTTCCCTCCGACGATTCGGTGATATCTAGCCAAGGAGTTCTAAGATGCCCTATTTATCTTGGCAATTTTCTGGCCTTTGCGGATCTAATGATTTTAGATCTGGCTGACTTCGACGTGATTTTGGGCATGGACTGGCTGTCCAAGTATGATGCGGTAATCCAGTCCAAGGCTAAGCGACTGGATTTCAGGATGGACGACGACCAACCTATGAGCGTCTATGGATTTCAGGACAGAGTTTCCCCTATCATTTCTGCAGTACGTGCTTGTCGTGGTATAGAGTCTGGTTAAAAGACGTTTTTAGTTTCTATTTCTGCTCTGGAAATAGATTTTATTACACCACATCTTGAGGATGTATCGGTGGTGCGAGAGTTTCCAGATGTCTTTCCTGATAGTCTTGTAGGACTTCCTCCTGAAAGGGAGATAGAGTTTGTGATAGACCTCGAGCCAGGTACTCGTCCTATTGAAAAAGCACCGTACCGTATGGCTCCGCAAGAGTTGGATGAGTTGCGTACTCAGCTCGATGAGTTGCTGAGTTGTGGTTTTATTAGACCAAGTTCTTCTTCGTGGGGTGCTCCGGTTTTGTTCGTAAAGAAGAAAGATGGATCGATGAGGCTTTGTATCGATTATAGGGAATTGAATAAGGTAACCATTAAGAATAGATATCCCCTGCCAAGGATTGATGATCTGTTCGACCAATTACATGGTAGCTCGGTATTTTCAAAGATCGATCTTCGCTCAGGCTACCACCAGTTGAGGATTCGTGAGGTAGATTTTCCCCAAACCGCTTTCCGTTCACGACATGAACATTTTGAATTTTTGGTGTTATCTTTTGGTTTAACCAATGCACCCTCTGCTTTCATGGACTTGATGAATCAAATGTTTAAGGATTTCTTGGACCGATTTGTTATTGTATTCATAGATGATGTCTTGGAGTATTCCCGCAATGTTGAGGACCATACTCAGCATTTGCGTTTGGTTTTGTCGACCCTGAGGGAGCATAAGTTATATGCGAAGCTGAGCAAGTGTGAGTTCTGCCTTCCTTAGGTGTCCTTTCTGGGTCATGTTGTAAGCAAGGAGGATATTTCTGTAGACCCGACCAAGTTTTGTGCTGTGATTGAATGGTAGAGAACTTCTACACCTAAGGAGATTAGGAGCTTCTTAGGCCTGGCTGACTATTATAGAAGATTCGTGGAGGGGTTTTCGGTGTTGTCTGCTCCTCTAACTAGACTTACTCAAAAGAATACTGCTTTCATTTGGAGTGATAAGTGTGAAGAAGCTTTCCAAGAGCTGAAGAAGAGATTATGTACTGCTCTGATTTTAACCTTACCTACTGAAGGAGTTGAGTATGCTGTGTATGTTGATGCGTCACACATCGGACTTGGTTGTGTTTTAATGCAAGATGGCAAGGTGATCGCGTATGGATCGAGGCAACTAAAGAACCATGAGAGAAACTATCCTACGCACGATTTGGAGTTTGCTGCTGTAATTTATGCGTTGAAGCTTTGAAGACACTTGTTGTATGGCGCGCTGTGCAAGATTTATACAGATCATAAGAGTTTGAAGTACGTATTCACTCAAAATGAACTAAATCTGCGCCAGCGTTGGTGGTTAGAATATGTGGCGGATTATGAAGTAGAAATTCTTTATCATCCAGGAAAGGATAATGTAGTAGCCAATGCTTTGAGCAGAAAGACCGCTAAGATTTTTAATCTATCGGTACAGTTCTTGGTAGAAGAATTTTTGTTGATGGATATTGAGGTTGGGAGTAGTACTGTGCCTACTAGTCTAGAAGCAGAAGAACCCTCTTGGATTTCCATTACTGGAGCACATCAGAACGATGATCCTGATTTGTTGCACCTCTAGAGTAGAATCGTGAAGGGAGAGCTACCTGATTTCTCTGTGGACGACTTGGACACCTTTAAGTATCGGGGTAGATTTCGTGTCCCAGCCTTTAACGATATTCGAGCTAAGATCTGTGATGAAGCTCAGGGTTCCAGTGTAGCCTACCACCCTGGTTCCACTAAGATGTATAAAGATCTAAAGCAAATTATTTGGTGGTGCTTGGGATGAGCGTCTCAAACTCATGGAGTTTGCTTACAATAATAGTTATCAAGAGAGTCTGTAGATGTCCCTGTTTGAGGCCTTATATGTGAGGCATTGTAGAACTCCTTTGTTTTGGGCTGAAATTGGTGAGAGACCGTTACTAGGTCCGGAAGCCCTTGAGGAGATGAATTATGTCGTGACTCATATTCGAGAAAAGCTCCGAGTGGCTCAGGAGTGCTTTGAGAAGTATGCTAATCAGCGAAGCGTCGATCTGGAGTTTGCCGTTGGAGACTTGGTTTTTCTACAGGTTTCTCCGATGTCTGGCGTTAAAAGGTTTGGAAGGAACCACAAGTTAGACCCCCAATATGTTAGACCTTTCCAGATACTTGAGCGCATCGGAGTGTTAGCTTATAGGCTGGATTTGCCTGTGACGTTTCCTGGTGTCCATGATGTGTTCCATGTGAGCCAGTTGCGGAAGTGTGTTCGTAATGATCGTCTAGTACTCGACTCGATGCCCCAGATTCACCCCAACCTTACGTATGTGGAAGAACCTGTTCGTATTCTGGATTCTCAACAGCGTGTGTTGTGAAGAAAGACCATCCCTATGGTGACGATTCTTTGGAGAAATCAAGACGTCGAGAGCGTGATGTGAGAATTGGAATCAGCAATGAGAGAATCTCATCCGCACCTCTTCTCTTAGTTTCGGGTATGCCATTATGTTTTCAGTTATGTTTGATTTTATCGTCTTGATTTGGTTTTGGAGTTGTGATAAATTTCCGGATGAAACTTCTTTTTAGGGGGAGTGACTGTAACGCCCCAGATTTTTTTCGATGATATTATTTGATTGGGCAACGTCAAATTTATGATGTCGTGGCGTTACTTTTAACGTCGAGTTGACGGTGCAATGCAGTTAAGGCAGTTTCACGTCCGTGCGGTCGAGTCGGCCGAATTCTTGTTGTAATGAGAAAATTTTGCATTTGGAATTTAAGTTAAGTGATTTTGGACTTGCTCGTCAAGTTTCGTCGCAATCCGAGCATTTTTTGCAGTCTCGGCGCGCGATTGAAGTTTTGGATTTGTTTATGTTCGTCGTATACTTTGAAGATTAATATCTCGGGAATGGCTCGTCGGATTCTGGTTTTGACTTCGCCGTTGTGTTCGTAGCGTCAGTAATCGCCTACGGTGCGAATTTCGTTTGATTCGGCGCACGTTCGGGCCTCCGTTTTGATCTCGTAGTTTCCTTATTTAAAAATATATAAACATGAATATTTTAATATTAAAGTACTATTCAAAAATGAAAAATACTATTCATTTATATAGTTTAATTTCCAGGATATATTTGTAAAGAAATTGTTCTTTATGCAAATTTTTTCTCATATATAATTTCACTCGAGTACTCTTCTAAACCTCCCGAGTATGCCTTCTGTGTACTCGTGTACCCCCTTCTTCAGTTACTCGAGAGAATTTCCTTTTACTCGAGTACTTCTTCTTCAGATACACGAGTAATCTTCTCACCTACACGAGTGCTTCTTTCTACCTATTCGAGTGATTATTTTCCTACTCGAGTAGTCCTTCTCTCATACACGAGTACTTTTTTTGTTATACTCGAGTACTTTTGTTTTACTCGAGTACTTTTTATATTTACTCGAGTGACTATTTTTGCCTACTCGAGTAGCCGTTTTCTACCTCTCGAGTACCCGTAAGCTTGTTCTCGTGTAGTCCGTTGTAGTTTATGTTCGGGAGCCTTTTTGAGCATCAAAACGATGTCGTATGGAAAAATAGTTAACATTCAATTTGTTCGTCTCGACGAGATCTACAACTTTCATGTTGACTACTTTTCGATTTGAAGCTATCCTAAACCCCCTATTTTTGTTTTCCACGCAACCACCCGTAAAAATACCGTTTTTAGACAGAATGTTATATATATATATATATATATATATATGTGTGTATATATATACCTATTTATACTATCAGAGAAAACTTGGTTTTCCTTATCTTCTCTGATTCTTCTTCCTCCCGAACCAGAGCGGCGTGAGCATGAGAGAGTTTATTTCATGAACCTTCCGGTGGCCGCCGATGGTGCTCCGGTGCTCAAAATCTTCATCCGAATATAGATCCAGAAAGCTCTCACTGAGAGCTACGCCATCGTGGTAATTTCTTCCCCGTTTCTTGAGATTTCTCGTTAGGGTTTTTCGGCCATAACCTCTATTTTTGGACATTTTTGTGTAGATTTCAACTCCTCCCGCATCCTTTGCCCCGATCTACGACGTGGAGTGATTCGGTGGACTTTTCCGGTAAAACCAAGGCAAGTGGTGGTTTCCCCTTGTTTCTCCTTATCCGATTTAATGGTAACGAATGAGTTTTGTTTCTTAATCTTCTTTCCAAATTATAGCTATGTCTAATTTTTCGATCACTTGAAAATTTCTAAATCTTGTTTCGCTAACTGAATCTGGTAACTTCATATTGGTTTGATAGAATATTTTTAGTGTTGGCGTTAATTGGCATATTTATCATTATCGAACGTATTAGAGTTTATCTAAGATTGTAAATCGTCCGTAAGGGTTGATCAACCGCGTCTCGAATCTAGTAATGTCAAGTAGAATCTGTCGAGCCAAATCTCGAGATATGTGGTGTTTTCTTGGTGGTTTTCTTCATTACGGGAGTTAGTGGATGTTTCCACCTCCGCAGTGTTTGTTACCTTCATTAGTGTCCTGTGGAAGTCTACCTGGTTTTTGGATGTCTGTGGTGTATGGTGGAGAGTATGAGACTCCCTCGCATTTAGACGGATTATATATCCATTTTATTTCTGGGTGGTGTGTCCAAGAGTGACCACCTCGCCCGTGTTTTTGGGTGGTGTGTCCAAGAGTGACCACTTCGCCCGTATTTTTGGGTAGGGTCAACCACAGGTGCCTAATAAAGGTTTTGTTTTTTTATTTCTTGTGAATTATTCACGTGGTCATCTTATAGCCTCGTGCGTCTGCTGTACCCTTATGGAACGTGATAAGTCACGTAAGAGTTCTTTTCCTGTTGATGTCCTGTTTTCTTTTGTACTTTACTTCAGTGCTTTTGGTCTTGAGTTGGTACCCCTGTTGACCTTTGTTTATTTTGGCTTATTACTTTTCCTGGCTCCATTTGTACTTTCTTGTTGAGGTGTTCTGTCTTTGGAAAGCCTCAGGTTCAGAGCAGTAGCAGTTAATAGTGCTGGTTTTGGAGTTTTCTGGGCGGCAGTGTTGGTCGTGGTAGTTGCCTCGTCCTAGCGAGGTAGTTTGTTGTTTGTTTAGTTTTACTAGTTCAGACATACTTTTGTTCGTGGGTTCGTGTCAGTTTGTTGGCGCCAACTGAATTGTTGATTATTTGATACTTGCTAGCTGCTTATTTCTGTTATGTGGATGTGGATTACTTGTTCCCTGGGAGGATTTATGCTAGGAATGCATGTTATGTATTTTCAACTATAAAATCTACTACAATTACTTCATGCATTGCATAATTTGAAACTCTAACTTGTTATTTTTAGCGACCGTAAAAGCTATCATTTCTACTATAATAAATTTAGAGTCTTGCATGGCATGAGTTGTCCCTTAGGGATGTTTTTACTCATGTAGGATGTTTGAGTTAATTTAATCAAGTATTTTCCGCATCGTATAATATATTTTGATTCGTGGACTAGATGAGCCACTAAGCCGAGGGATACAGCTAACTACTGCACTTAACTGATTTTCCATTAAATAACTTAAAAAGAACCTTTCTTCATGATTAGTTTGGTGTCTGCCTGAGCGTCCGCAGTTATCCCCTGCTGATGTGGCATCATGACGTGCATTTTCCCTTACTCTGATAAGCTTTTTATATGCGGTGAAAATGCGGGTTGTGAAGTCCCGGTTATGGGCTCAGAGGCCCGCAGGCTTGTCCCGCCCCGTGGTCCCGTTACAGGGCTGCAGCCCAATACACCCAAACGCCTCTCCCACCTGTTTCTCAGGAAGGCGCGTTGTTGGCGCTAAGTTTCGAACCTGCAACCCTTGATAGTCCAACCATCCAATGACCTCATCACCAACTGGGCTGCACTTTTTATGTAACATCCCGGTTGTGGGCTCAGAGGCCCGCAGGCTTGTCCCGCCCCGTGGTCCCGTTACAGGGCTGCAGCCCAATACACCCCAACGCCTCTCCCACCTATTTGTCAGCAAGGCGCGTTGTTGGCGCTAGTTATCGAACACCCAACCCTTAATAACACTCTCTTCCAACAGAGCTCATCACCAACTGAGCTGAGAAATAGGCGGGAGAGGCATTGGGGTGTATTGGGCTACAGCCCTATAACGGGACCATGGGGCGGCACAAGCCTGCGGGCCTCTGAGCCCACAACTGGGACGTTACATAAAAAGTGCAGTTTTTATGTAATGGCCCGGCCAAGAGCTCAGAGGCTACCTCACCCCATCATGGGCCGAATAGCTTATCTCACCCGTAGGCCCGCTACAGGGCTACAGCCTAGGCTCCCAAACCCCTCTCCGGCCTATTTCTCAGCACAGTGGGTTTTTGAGCATGCCAGGTTTCGAACCCAGCACCTCCTTAACAAGGCACCTTAAACAACCCTCATCACCAACTGAGCTGCAGTTGAGCTGGTGATGAGGACATTGGATGGTTGGTTTATCAAGGGTTGTGGGTTTGAAACTTAGCGCCAACAATGCACCTTGCTGAGAGAAAAGCGGCAGAGGCGTTGGGGTGTATTGGGCTGCAGCCCTGTAACGGGACCACGGGGCAGGACAAGCCTGCGGGCCTCTGAGCCCATAACCGGGACGTTACAAAAAAAAAGTGCACTTTTTATGTAACGACCCGACACAGGGCTTAGAGGCTACCGCACTCCATCATGGGCCGAATAGCTTGGCCCACCCGTAGGGCCGCTACAGGGTTGCAGCCCAATACACACCAACGCCTCTCCCGCCTGTTTCACAGTAAGGGGCATGGTTGGCGGTAGGTATCGGACCCGCAACCCTTGATTACACTCTCTTCCAACAGTGGCCATCACCAACTAAGCTGCAGCTCAGTTGTTGATGACCAGTGTTGGAAGAGAGTGTTATCAAGGGTTGCGGGTTCGATACATAGCGCCAACAATGCGCCTTGCTGAGAAACAGGCGGCGGAGGCGTTCGGGTGTATTGGGTTGCAGCCCTGTAGCGGGCCTACGGGTGGGCCAAACTATTCGGCCCATGATGGGGGTACGGTAGCCTCTGAGCCCTAGGCCGGGCTGTTACAGTAGATATGAGGATCATCAAGCCTAAAGTTGAAGTTTGGAAATAGTGTTATAAGTACAGTGACAGCATTTAAGGTCGTCTGGACAGTTGCGATGCATGCACGACTGTATTGTTGAAACATTGTGTCCAGGAGAGCTAATCTTGCTACCACCGGGAGTCCTTTCCTTGTGTACAAAGTGAGAGACATTCTTACAGCTCCGAAATGTATGTGGGAATAACCATGGGCCTTCCATTGTCCAAGCAGCGCCTCATCCAATCGTATAGGAAATATTTTCTCTACTTCAGTGGCAGGAATAGGTACTTGTTCAAGCCTCGAGGCCAGAACAAGTTCTTTCGCAGCGAGTGTCCTATTGGGGGTGAGAGCCTGACGGAAGGCTCGAGAAACTAGATGATGTTTTTTTGGTAAAGGCTTTATATGGATTTAGCAAGGGGAGGTCTGTTACGGGAATACGACTGTCTTCAGTAAGGTAGTTGACTTTATAGAGCAAATCAGAATTTGTTGAGGTGGAAGATGAACTATAGGAATTTCGGGTGTAAGAAAAGGAAGATGAACGAGTAACGGATTGTGAACTTGCTATAGATGTAAGAGGCCTTATTTCTCAGGAATCTCCTACAGTGTTAAGGTGGCTTGCTATCATACGAAATGATACAACTGTTGCTTAATTCTCGTGAAAACCTGAGTATATACCCATAGCCGCACACCCAGTAGCTTTAAAGGCCACAACTCCGTTATTTTCACAAAGAATTATGCCACTAGTTCTGGTGTAAGATTTCTGATGTGGAGGATCCCTAAAGAAGGGCAACCACAGGGCATACTAACCTCAACCAAATGCAAGCCAGCATGAACAAATCATGCCAATACCATCATGAACAGATCATGAACACCTCTAGATCATCAAGAGAAATAAGGAGAAGTTTTTTAAGCTTCCATCCCTTTGATACCAAATTTGCAACTCACGGAGAGAGGTACAACCGCACAAGAGGGATACAAGATAAACCACAAAACAATATAATACAAGAAGATATATTAGAACACTCAGAGAGAAAGTATTAGAACACTCGAAGAACACTTCAGATTTTATTGCTTAGAGATATTGGTACAGACTGAGATCCCTAAACCATTACAATGAACCCTTATTTATAGATGTCCCATAGGGGGATAACTTACAAACCAAGTTATTCCTTTTCCTTCCTTACAAACCAAGTTATTCTTTTCTTGACTTCTACGGTACACCAGAATAACCTTTTCTTGACTTATACGACACGCCAGAATAACTTTATATTATATTATATCTTATCTTAATTGATAAGATTCTTTTGATAAGATTCTTTCATCCTTTATCGGGTTCAAAATCATTCGTTCGACTTAGCTCTTGTTTCACCAAGGGGAAAGGATGAAAGAATCTTATCAAAAGAATCTTATCACTTAAGATAAGATATAATATAATATAAAGTTATTCTGGCATGTCGTATAAGTTAAGAATAGGTTATTCCGGTGTACCGTAGAAGTTAAGAAAAGAATAACTTTGTTTGTAAGGAAGGAAAAGAATAACTTGGTTTGTAAGTTATCCCCCTATGGGACATCTATAAATAAGGGTTCATTGTAATGGTTTAGGGATCTCAGTCTGTACCAATATCTCTAAGCAATAAAATATGAAGTGTTCTTCGAGTGTTCTAATACTTTCTCTCTGAGTGTTCTAATATATCTTCTTGTATTATATTGTTTTTTTGTTTATCTTGTATCCCACTTGTGCGGTTGTACCTCTCTTCGTGAGTTGCAAATTTGGTATCAGAGGGATGAAAGCTTAAAAAACTTCTCCTTATTTCTCTTGATGATCTAGAGGTGTTCATGATCTGTTCATGATGGTATTGACATGATTTGTTCATGCTGGATTGCATTTGGTTGAGGTTAGTATGCTCTGTGGTTGCCCTTCTTTAGGGATCCTCCACATCAGAAATCTTACACCATAACTAGTGGCATAATTCTTTGTGAAATCAACGGAGTTGTGGCCTTTAAAGCTGCTGGGTGTGCGGCTATGGGTATATGCTTAGGTTTTCACGAGAATTAAGCAACATTTATATCATTTCGTATGATAACAAGCCACCTTAACACTGAAGGAGATTCCTGAGAAATAAGGCCTCTTACATCTATGGCAAGTTCACAATCCGTTACTCGTTCATCTTCCTTTTCTTACCCCCGAAATTCCTATAGTTCATCTTCCACCTCAACAAATTTTGATTTGCTCTATAAAGTCGACTACCTTACTGAAGACAGTCGTATTCCCGTAACAGACCTCCCCTTCCTAAATCCATATAAATCCTTCACCAAAAAACATCATCCAGTTTCTCGAGCCTTTCGTCAGGCTCTGACCCCCAATAGGACACTCGCTGCGAAAGAACTCGTTCTGGCCTCGAGGCTTGAACAAGTACCTATTCCTGCCACTAAAGCAGAGCAAATATTTCCTATACGACTGGATGAGGCACTGCTTGGACAATGGAAGGCCCATGGTTATTCCCACATACATTTCGGAGCTGTAAGAATGGCTCTCACTTTGCACGCAAGGAAAGGACTCCCGGTGGTAGCAAGATTAGCTCTCCTGGACACAAGGTTTCAACAATACAGTCATACATGCATCACAACTGTCCAGACTACCTTAAATGCTGGCACTGTATTTATAACACTATTTCCAAACTTCAACTTGAGGCTTGATGATCCTCATATCTACAACAACCTTAACGTTCAGCTTCAGATTATTGGAGCGCCTCAAGTCGCGGGAATATATGACGCAACGCTGCACTACTAGATGGCTTATCGGGTTCAAAATCATTAGTTCGACTTAGGTCTTCCTCAAGACACTGATGAAGCTCTTTATTTGGAAATTGATGAAAGGATGGCCCCGCTGAATTGTTTATCATGGTGCTCGGTGAGATAACACATGGCATTAGAAGGGTGCCACACGGTGATAGTAGTACAGGTGGAGGCAACTGAGTGGGTAGTTTGGATGGTGGCTTGCAGAGGAAGTTGATTTCAAAGCTACCATGTGGCAGTAGCATGGTACCGCGCGGCGGTATCTCCCTGTTTAGGAAACCCTAGATCTATTAGGTTGCCTACTTTATATAGGTTTGTCTAAAGGCTTGGCTGGTGGTCTCATTCTCCTGTTTTCCTAAGAAGAACAAGGTACAAAGCTTCTCTTGGAAGGGCAAGGAATGGGACAGACTTCTCTTAGAGGAGAAGAGAGAGAACCAAGCTTGACGCTGCCATGTCGCCAAGGAGGATAACAAGATCTATGGCCGAAAATGAAGTGAGCTTACTACCCTCTCCTTTGGTGGTAGATCTTTAGTTACAATGTAGGAGATATGTCGACTCAAAAGAGTTTGACTTGTGCGTGATGAAGATCTCCTAGGAAGAGACCATGCTAGGACCTTGTCCTAAAGATTTGTTATCTTAAACCTCTCCTCTCTTCTCTATGAAGACGGTGGACTTGGTTTCATGAAGATGTATGGTATATTGAGGGTGAATAAGGGAGGAGGAATAACCTTATGCATTTTTGTAGAAATGGCTAGATGAAGAAGATGAACTGATGTCGTTTTTTTGACATTAAGATGCGTGCAGGAAATTTGTTTCCTGCGCGCAGCAGATTTCAAAGCCGTTTTCGAGTATGGTACGACCATATTCAGGTCTTGGGCTGAACACGGAAATTGTAGTCCTCAGAAAGACCTTTCCATCGGATGATTGTTCGTTGATGGGGGAGTCCTATAGACCTAGAAATATAAAGTTGAATTTGTTGTATTGTAACAACTTATGTTCATGTTATTTCAGAATAGTGTATGACCGGATTTGGACTCGACAGAAAGTTTGTAGCAAGATGATGTTGAGGTTTGAGTGAACCTAGGATATATGTAACTGTGATATAAAAATGGTTTGATGGAATTTGGTTGTACAAATGATCACTTGTGAAATCCGGTTAGGATGCTCATGATAATAATCTGAGGAATGATATAGGTTTTGAAAGATAGTGTGGTGTACAATGACAGAATGTATAGCCTATAAATATGTTACGATGCTTGAAGGTAAATGTGAAGTATCATTATAATGTTGTGATAAACGTACGAAAGCATAAGTGATTATGAATGCTTGATTATAGGAAGAATTGGATGAGGTAAATCTCATGTCCATGGAATATGTTGAATCATGATCTCAAGTATTTGAATGGTTAATTTGTATAGTTCACTGCTTAGAATTGTGTCGCTCTACGGATAGTAGTGAGAGATTGGTATGTTGAATTAGGTGGCTTACCATATATTTTAATGATGAACCCTTAAGTGTTGGGAGCACAGGAATGCGAAAGGTTGTAAGTGCATGAGTATGTGGCCACACTGGATTGAAAATGATGTGAGGGGACTCGGTTGGAGGCCTTAGATGTGATGGCATGGCTAAGTGAAATTGCATGAGGTGTAAATTAACACCTGGTGTCATAATCCTGGGTTAAGGATAGTGTGACAGGTCTACAAGCTCGCCAATCATCACACCGACAGGAGTTGACAGATAAACTTTTAGCGGTAGGGATTGGTCCTCTGTGCTCCCTCTCGGGGCTCCTGTTGGAACACCCTATTACTAATTTGGGTCAGGATCACTATGTCTCTTAGGAACCTGTTTTGACCTCATTGTATAGATCTAAAGGTCAATTAGAATTGAGTCTAAGGGTTAGTAGTTAGGTTTGGAAGCTGCCCTCAAGACCAAGGTTTTTCAGTTTGGAGACTAAGTCATTTCGTCGAGCTCAGTACGACGAATCGTCAAACTCCTATCGAAGATCATTTAGCTCAACTTCGATGGATCGTCGAACTCCTTTCGACGATCGCTGAGCTCAACTTCAACAAATCGTCAAACTTCATTCGACGATCTTCGAGCTCAGTTCGACAATCTTGACTCCAGTTTGTTTCGCTATCTCTGAGCTCAGTTCGATGATAGTTGAGCTCAGATCGATGAACTCTGTTTATGTATAAGTCCAAATCGCTGAGCTCAGTTCGACGATAGTAGAGCTCAGTTCGATGTTTTTCTGAAGAGTTCAATGACTTTCAAGATTTAAATTCAGAATAGTTAAGGAGTTATTATCAGTATTTAATTCAGAAGATTTTGTAGCCGTTTTCATTTATTCTAGAGCAAGTTTCAAGGAATTATCAAGGAATGTTTCATTGGACTTTCCCCCAGAAGACAAAAGAAATTAAGAAAGTCATTTATGACAGGCCAACAGCTATCTTGAAAGTGGATCATTTCTGTTCAAACAACAAGAGAATAAAAGATTAGATTTTTCAGAACTGAAAAGGGAAGAACAACGGAGAGACACACATTCTGCAATATTCATTCTCTGCAAATCTTCTTCTGCAACAACTCTCACAACCACAATCACACAAGAGAAAGAAAAAGAGTTGCAGACTTTCTCTGTCTCAAAGAATTCATACAAGAACACCATCACTAAAAGAGATCAACTATCTGAAATCTTCAGATCTCTTTTGATTCAAGTGTTCAAGGCCATCATCATTCAAGACTCCAGACATCTCACATTTCAGCTGTTGCTAAAATCATCATTTGCTGGAGATCAATTTTCTGAAGGCCTATCACCCTACTGCAAAGCTTCAATTCCTGAACAACTACAGATCTCAGGGGGAGCTTTGATAACATCAATATCCACATAGTCTTCTCAACTGCTTCGAGAAAGAGAAGACTTCCATCACTCTCTCATCCCCACTTCTGTAAAGGGTTTTTCAAACTCCCTTCAAAAGTTTGTGTGTGGTTTTTGAGTACCTTATCAAAAGCTCATTGGTGGCAAGACACCTGATCAAAAAATCTGGTTTGGTTTTTGAGCACCTTATCAAAAGCTCATTGGTGCCCAGGACACCTGATCAACTCATCCTGCAGTGGATTCCTACCTAGGATGGTAGAAGAGTGGATGTACCCAGGTTGATTGGGGAACCACTATAGCTCCTTGTATCTTCTGGTTGCTTGTCTTTATTTTTGTTTCTGGCTGTGATTGTTTTGTGACTAGGTTGCTTTGTGATTAGATAGGTTTGCTTCCATGTTCACATTATAATACAACAATTGTTGTAAAAGTTTTAATCAAGCACCATACTCTATTCACCCTCCCTCTAGAGTATATCAGATCTAACCCTCACTTTCAATCAGATCTAACTCTCACAGAAGAAATCTTCCACCCTCTACATCACTACCCTTAACCAGGTCTTGACACATCATCTCACATTCCATCATTCAATCTGATAGATGATTCCTTCATTGATGATTCACCTTCATCCCCTCCTGATCTACCCTCTTCATCCACATCATATCAACAGCTACTGCACGACATCATTGCTCAACCCTCCTTCACACCTTCTATCTCCATACCACTATCTTCCATTTCCATAATCCCCACACCTCAACCTTCCTTTCCACCATACACCAGCTCTCCACCAACATCTCCAGATGCTCCACCTTCATTCTCTACCTCTGCTCAAGTCCCTACTGAGCATGTAGATATTCCAGCATTAGCAGACAGACTGTATGAGCTGATAGCTCCCAGGCTCTCACTCTTATTGGGGACCTCCTTGGCTCCACTTCTACAGTCAGTTGCAGCCCTTTCTGCCAGGCTATCTTCTCTCATTCCTCAGGCAATCCCTTCCTTTGGGTGCCTTGATCCAGCTGTCTCTGAATCTAGGCAGGGGGAGATGCCTCATAAAGATGTTAGATTGCCTGTTGCTGCCATTTCTTCAGTCCCTGCTGCTGTTATTTCCTCAGTTCAAGTTGTTGTCTCTTCAACTAAAGCTCAAGCTTCAACACCTCTATAGGTTGCAGTTTTCTCAGTGGACCTCAGGTCAATTTTATCAGAGTTTGATTATATATACTTCAGCTGTCTTCCAGAGCAGAATGCAGTCCAGCCATCTGAGGATCTCTCCAAGGCCATTGTCCCCTTTTCCAGCTGTGACACCAGTGTTATACATTCCTTTGTAAATTCAGTTTATGCTGCTGGTTCTATTGCTGCTGCCCCTACTGCTGCTATTGATGATACTGCTGATGATATAGTTTCTAAGGATATACATATGACAGAGGCATATGACTTTGAGCCTGCTGTCACTGCTGATGTTGCCCCTGCTGATGTTGTTGTATCTGAAACTGTTTTCTCTGAATCTGCTGCTGCCCCAGTTGCTGCTGTTACTACTGCTGTTGTATCTTCTGAGAGTGTTGCTCCTGAAAGTTCTGTATATGTTGTATCTACTGCTGCTGCTACAACTTCTGCCAGTGTTATTTCTGCTTTTACTGCTGCTGCTATAATTACTATCACTACTGTTACCTCTGCTCCAACCCAACAACAGAAAGATTATCTGAAAAGGATTGATGCTTTATATGATGAACAAAGCTCTGAAAGTGATCAGTTCAGAACTGATTCTGATGATTCCTCAGCTACGATAGCAAGGAAAAGAAAAGCAAGAAGCAAGACAATGAAAAGAGTTCCTTCAGCTATAGTCAAAGATACAAATGACATACATTACTATATTCTGCATGACTGCAATATAATAGAACACTGGAAGCAATATTCCAAGAATCAACTAAAGGTTATGAAGAAGAAGAGAAAATATGAGAAAGGTTCCTCTCAATTCTATCATCCTCCTCCACCTCCTCCTCCTAATGCAGGTGCAGGTGGTAGCTCTGCTATTCATCCTTCTGCTAGAAGTCAAACCCCCTAACAGCCTCAAGGAAGATCTCAATATAGGGGAAGCCAATCCAGAGGCTCTCAATCTAGGAGAGGAAATTATAGAGGAAACCAAAGAGAACTTCAAGTTTATTCCAAAGGTTACTCCAGTCAACATCCTTACTCAAGGGAAGGACTAGGCTCATCTGACACTACTTCAGGTCCATTTCCTTATAAGTTGAAAGAATTAGTCTCCTCCAGAGCTCCTCCAGACAATCCCTCCAACAGATATGAGCCTCCAGTGCCCTTTGAGGATCCAGAGAACAATCCAACTTCCTGGACAGCTAGAATGAAAGAGTTAGCTGCTCTGGACCAGATCAAGAAAGCCAAAGAGCAAGGCAAGGACACCTCCAACATTACTACTCTGTCTGATCAAAGAAACAAGGAACTTGGAAGATATGCCTCCAGCAAGTTTTTTGATTCTGAAAGATACATGGAGCTGCACCTTGAAGCTGTAGTACCGAGGCCTAAACATCAAACATCTCTAGGTGCAGCTGATGACAGAAGATCAAAGAAGGAAGCTCTTAATCCAAATAGAGAAATTAAACTTATAAAGAGCAAGGAGAAGGAATAACTCTGTAAGGTGATAATATTTGCTATTTTGTGATCTATCTGAATTATATCTATGATTCTGCAATGCTTTGTTTATTGCATTTCTGTATTGTTGCTTTGTATATTGTTTTTAATTTCTTCAATTTCTATAAATAGTAATACTAACCCAAATAGGGGGAGATTGTTGGAACACCCTATTACTAATTTGGGTCAGGATCACTATGTCTCTTAGGAACCTGTTTTGACCTTATTGTATAGATCTAAAGGTCAATTAGAATTGAGTCTAAGGGTTAGTAGTTAGGTTTGGAAGCTGCCCTCAAGACCAAGGTTTTTCAGTTTGGAGACTAAGTCATTTCGTCGAGCACAGTACGTCGAATCGTCGAACTCCTATCGATGACCGTTTAGCTCAACTTCGACGGATTGTCGAACTCCATTCGACGATCGCTGAGCTCAACTTCAACAAATCGTCGAACTTCATTCGATGATCTTCGAGCTGAGTTCGACGATCTTGACTCCAGTTTGTTACGCTATCTCTGAGCTCAGTTCGACGATAGTTGAGCTTAGATCGACGAACTCTGTTTTTGTATAAGTCCAAATCGCTGAGCTCAGTTCGACGATAGTAAAGCTCAGTTCGACGTTTTTCTGAAGAGTTCAATGACTTTCAAGATTCAAATTCAGAACAGTTAAGGAGTTATTATCAGCATTTAATTCAGAAGATTTTGTAGCCGTTTTCATTTATTCTGGAGCAAGTTTCAAGGAATTATCAAGGAATGTTTCATTGGACTTTCCCCCATAAGACAAAAGCAATTAAGGAAGTCATTTATGACACGACAACGGCTATCTTGACAATGGATCATTTCTGTTCAAACAATAAGAGAATAAAATATTAGATTTTTCAGAACTGAAAAGAGAAGAACAATGGAGAGACACACATTCTGCAATATTCATTCTCTGCAAATCTTCTTCTGCTACAACTCTCACAACCACAATCACACAAGAGAAAGAAAAAGAGTTGCAGACATTCTCTATCTCAAAGAATTCATACAAGAACACCATCACTAAAAGAGATCAACCATCTGAAATCTTCAGATCTCTTTTGATTCAAGTGTTCAAGTCCATCATCATTCAAGACTCCAGACATCTCACATTTCATCTGTTGCTAAAATCATCATTTGCTGGAGATCAATTTTCTGAAGGCCTATCACCCTACTGCAAAGCTTCAATTCCTGAACAACTACAGATCTCAGGGGGAGCTTTGACAACATCAATATCTACATAGTCTTCTCAACTGCTTCGAGAAAGAGAAGACTTCCATCACTCTCTCATCCCCACCTTTGTAAAGGGTTTTTCAAACTCACTTCAAAAGTTTGTGTGTGGTTTTTGAGCACCTTATCAAAAGCTCATTGGTGGCAAGACACCTGATCAAAAAATCTGTTTTGGTTTTTAGCACCTTATCAAAAGCTCATTGGTGCCCAGGACACCTGATCAACTCATCCTGCAGTGGATTCCTACCTAGGGTGGTAGAAGAGTGGATGTACCCAGGTTAATTGGGGAACCACTATAGCTCCTTGTGTCTTCTGGTTGCTTGTCTTTATTTTTGTTTCTGGCTGTGATTGTTTTGTGACTAGGTTGCTCTGTGATTAAATAGGTTTGCTTCCCTGTTCACATTAGAATACAACAATTGTTGTAAAAGTTTTAAGAAAGCACCATACTCTATTCACCCCCCCCCCCCTCTAGATTATATCAGATCTAACCCTCACTTTCAGCTCCTTCAATGCCAAGTGAATGATTGTCTTGGTCCTTTGGTGATACTCTCCCATTGTCTCCTTTTGTACCACGATGATAGGCCATTTTAGGCTATGTTCTTGGTGCACATCTACCCAAGAACCCTCTGAGCCATAGTACGCATGGGCGCTGCTGTTGTGTTCTTAGCATTGAGGCGTGCGAAGGCCTAGGATCGATAGTGTGGATGCACGCCTAGTAGTGTAGACGCACGCTCCACTGTCACCATCTGGCCATGACGGATGAAGCTTGAGAGGTTAGCTTTCTGCTCGAAAAGTGGGATTTAAAGGTCTGTGTTGACATAGCAGTGTCCGTGTGTGAGCATGGGTGAGCCATCATATTGCATACATAGCATTTCATTCCACCGCATAAGATCTTTATCATATAAGTTTGTATGGGCACTCTTATATGATGAGTTACTTTACTGTTAAGACGACCCTTAACTTATAAATCGGTATGGGAATTTTTATAAGTTAAGTTATTTTCTTGTTGTAGAATAATAAGATGTGCTTGAATGATTATACACTTATATAAATGTTAGAGTAGAATGTTGGTTACATTAATATACACTATTGCTACTACTACTCATGACGTGTACAAATACAGCACCTGCTTGTAGTTACTACTATATATATATATATATATATATATATATATATATATATATATATATATATTGTACCATTGCTCTTTTTACCGCCGGTGAGTAAGAATTGCTGGGGGAGCGTATGTGATAGTCACATAGTCTTTATGATTAACATTTACTACATCTTCCATTTTAGGAGGAAAAGCACAGATAGAGCAACAACAGGTTGTGCAGGAGGGCATCCAGGCCAGAATGACAGGGCCTGATATGATGATCCCCTCGCTACTGTCGTTGACATATGTGAGTTTTGAGAGACTTTTGTTGTAGCCCTTTGGGCAAGTTTTGCGTACACTGATATTAAAGAAGCTGTTGTAGCTTCTTATTCTATTATACTCTAATTTGGACTTATACTTATGTGGATTTGACTACTATTTATATTCTTTTTTTGGGTTGGCATGGATGATATTGGTTTTAGCCAGCAGGATAGGCGTCTTATAGTACCGGTCAGCCCATGTGTTGACACTACTAGAAAATAGCTGTTCTAGGCCTAAGACTCCCCTCGGCCATGTCTTGTGTTCCGGGGGGAGGGGGTCTTACAAATGGTATCATCTTGCAATGATCCTAAACTAAATAAGTCATTGAACAATGGCTCCACCCCCACTCGATTAGTTAGTTTGTGGACAAAATGACATAGTGGAAGCAGTGGTGTGTCTATATGTAATTCACACTACGTATGTCCAGTCATTGCCCTATGATTATCCAACCTGACCTTAGGTTTGTACCTTTTGTGTAGAGTCCGGCATGTGTAGATCCAATATGGGGCACTCCCCCCCCCTTCCGTCCCTACCAAATTTCAGTAGTCGGAATTGGGACGGACGCTTACAGCAATCCTAGACGCTTTTATGTCTCAACAGGCCAGAGTGCAGCAACAAGATTCGGGGTCTAACTGGTTGAGTACCTTCCGAGCCTTCTCCCTGCCTATTTACCATGGCACATAATCAGTATCCGTACTGAAGAATGGCTAGATATGGTGCAGGAACTGATGGCCGGAATCAAATATCTAGCCAGCATTGTTGTGACCTTAATTGTGTTAATCCTGGAGTCACATGACAAAAGGTGGTGGAATTCCCTTATGGGTTCCACCTTTCAAGGCTGAGTGTACATTGACATCAATTGGAGCAATTTTTCTAAAACCTTCTTGGAGCAATTCATTCCCTCTACTGCTCTAGACGAGTTTGAAGAAAGATTTATACAGTTGAAGCAATGATCCAAGTCCATAATAGAATATCAAAAGGGCACCTAGCTAGGTTCACTAAATCCTATGAGTTGGACAATTGAGGTTATGAAAAATAGTTTTACAAAGGCTTGCGAGATCCCATTAGACAAGGGCTTTTGTTTATAGTGGACTCAAGTCTGGCAGAGATAGTGGACATGGCAAAGAGACTGGAAGCAGACCACTTGGGAGTCCAGGCTAGTAATAAGAGACCCGCTGAGGGCATGATGGAGGCAGGTCCCAGCTTTAGGAGGAGATAACGTAGTGGAGGAGGACTAGGAAATTAAAGAGGTGGCAGACGTTTCCACCAGAACCTTAGGATGGAGCGCCCGACCCCGCAGCCAGTATTGCCTCCACCTCCAAAGTTCCAACCTTATCAGCAACCCGGAGGACAGTTCAGACAAGTGTGTTTCGAGTGTAACCATCCAGTCCATATTCGGCGATACTGCCCACAACTAGGTGGAGGTACTCCCCTATTTTTCCTTCGGCAGCTACGCGAGAATGAGGTCAAGTGCATGGTCGAGGACTGGGACCACAAGGAAGTAACCTTGGACCTACTAGAGAGCAAATGTTCGCTCTAGACATGACTTGGGAGAGGAATATATTGGGTATTGTATCCACAATAACCCGGATTTGAATAATGGTCCACTTAAGCTAAGATGAATTATAACTGTATTTGATGATGCTATTTTAGTTATGTATTTGCAGGTTTACATTGCTAAGTACACACAAATATCAGGTTACAGTGGGTCAGTAAACACATGACTATATAATATAGTCCTTCATTGTGTAGGCTAATGTGTTGACTCACATGTAATCTCTCTATTGGGTTGTACTTCTATCCCAAGTACAAGAGAAGGGAAGGAATTTACCTAAGTAAAGTTCGTCGAGTATGGTTAGGAATACTTTTCGAATTCATCGAGTATACTTGTTGAATTCATCATATATCCCTTCCAACACTCGTCGAATTCATCATTTGTACTTAGGGTAAATTCTCTGAGAATTGGAAAATCCGCTAAGTAAAATGTGTAGAGTATCTCTGTGTATACTCATCGAAATAATCGAATGTATCTAACGATACTCGTTAAATTCAGTGAATATACTAGACGATACACACCAAATTCGTCGAGTCCATTCGACGCTACTTCTCTAGATTTTTCTAAGTATCATTCGTCATATATAACTTGGCAAGGAGTTGAGTGAGCTAGTAGATACTCGACGAATTCGTTGAGTAAACCAACCAATACTCGTCATATTCGTCGAGTATGGTCTTCGCCTTGGCGTCGAGTGATTTGCTGGCCTGAGCTGATTTTTCCAAGTCTTATTCCTCGTATATCAAGAACCATTCAGCGAGTATACTAGTGATACTCGGTGATACTCAACGATTTGACTTAGGTCATTTTTCGGCTTTTTCAAAATTCTGGTTCGGGTTCGGTCGGCCATGTACAATGCTTTCTAGGTTTCTTTTTTTGAAAGTTTCTTGATACCGTTGGTATGGAGATCTCTATAAATACCTAGGGAATATTTCCTTTCCATCTAATCGTTCCCTTACTCTAAAATTCAAAATCGAGAAAACTTTTCAAATCGGAAATCCATCAGCTCGGCTCCCGTATGCATTGCGATTCTTTTGATCAGCCACCGACATGGTGTGCGATTCATATTCTTCGACATACGCGACTGGATTGCTACCCTCTCTACAAATCTATACTCCTCCAGATAGAGGTGATCGAAGATTCAAGTCAAGATTCAAGATCTTCCAAGATTTCATATTTTGTATTCTCCAAGTAATTTCAAGATCTACTATTCTCGAAGAACGACAGATTGAAGATTTCTAATCTTGTCTAAGTTAGGTGTAATTTTATTGTGTAATATTCATTAACTTTTGTAGGAGATTTTTCTCCGAGTGGTAGATCCATTTGTGGATCGAGTGGTAGATTCATTTGTGGATCTAGTGGTAGATCCATTTGTGGATCGAGTCGTAGATCTGGTTGTGGATCGAGTGGTAGGAGCGACATCTCTGATTTGTAGGAGTTACGGTTCTGAGGTGTAAGATTTGTAGAAATCTGAGTTTGGTGAAGTTGCCGAATCTAGCCCTTCGTGGTAGATAGGCGAGGCGGGAAAGAGGACGTACACAACTCGAGGAATCATTATAATTCTCGGTGTTTGTGTGCTTAATTTTTAAAGTAGTTTTATTCCGTGAAAAGATACATATATCACCTATTCACCCCCTCTAGGTGATGTAGGTGTAAGCAAGATACTTTTAATTAGTATCAGAGGGGCATTTTGTTCAATATAAGGTTAACACCATGAACAAGATCGTTGTTCTAGCGTCAAGGGATTTTCTCTAGTAACCATGGACAGAAGTAAAGATATGTCTTCTATGAAGCTAGCAGTATGCACAAAAGAAAACTTTCCCATGTGGAAAGAACGAGTAAGATTCTTCATGGAAGTTGCTGATCCTAGAATATTCCAGATTATGGAGAAGGACCCCACATACCATCTGAAAGTTCACCTAGTGTCCACTATGTTCACCTATGGGGGGGGGAATAGGTGACGTGGAGCGTGTTTGCGGAATTTAAATTGTACCTGCACACGAATATAAAGCAACACAACACAACAGAGTACACAGGCTATTTATAGTGGTTCCCCTAATTGGGTACATCCACTTTCCACCTTCGACCTATCTCCCAACCAGGGACGACTCGGTCACTTCTCCAATAGGATTGAAATCCAATCCTTGCACTATCGGAAGGAACCCTTCCACACGTAGGAGTCAACACTCCCACAAACCGGGTTGCACCCAACCCTTACAACTAGGAAGCAACATTCCGTTACAACAAAAGTAAAATAGAATGTACAAGAAATACAAACTACGTGTGGAGACTACAGTGTCCCTCTTCGTTGACGACGTGATCTTGAAGTCTACAAAGAGTCCACAACCTTGGTCTCTCTTGGAGAGAATCTCCCCGGAACCGGCGGCGGCAAGATGGACGGCGGCTAGGTTCACGGGATCGGCGGCAACAACGATGTGTGTGTAAACCTCCCCCTCCCCGGATCCCAAAACACGGCACGAAGGGGGAGTCTTATGCCCAGAACAGCCGCCTTGCGGTAGCATTAGCACACGGGCTAACCTGTACCACAAGACGCCTATTCCGCCGGCTACAACAATATCAATAACATGCCAACCCAACCAAATAAATAAACTACAAGAAGTTAAATCCACACTAAGTTATAATGTCCAAATACACCAATAAGGAGAAGCTAAAACATGCTTCTACAATATATCAGAGTACAGCTAAACATTGCCCAAACGGGCTACAACAGAGTAATAGAACTAACATCGGAAACCGACGGTATCGATGGCACCGTCCCTTCAGGCCCTGTCATCCTGGTCTGGCTGTCCTGCGGCGTAGTCTGCGGCTGATCTACCTGTGGCGTGACCTCCTAAAAAGGAAGACGTAGCAACCGTTAGTCGAAACGACTAAGTGGTTTCACATCCGCTCCCCCGGCGAATCCTCGGCACCGGGCGGAGAAAAGGAACAAGAGTATAGTATATAACCAGTATGCAAGTAAAGGAAGTACAAGCAGGTGTCAGTAGTATAAGAGTAACAGTATCGTAATCAGCATTTATGTAAGAGCTACACTAAACTAGCAAGTATAAGTAACTGCAGAAAAGTAACTTAACTTATAAGAATGCCCATACAAACTTATAAGTTAAGGATTGGGTTACATAAAAGTAACTCATCTTATAAGAGTGCCCATACAACTTATACGATGAGGATCTTGTTGTGCAATGATATGAAATGCTATGAATGCTATGCAATGACTCACCCATGCACACCCATGCAATTGCTATGTCGACACAGACCATAGTTCCCACTTTTCGAGCAGGTAGCTAACCTCTCAGGCATCAGCCGCCGTGGCCAGGCGGTGACAGTAGAATGGGCACTTCTACTACTAGGCGGGTATCACACTACTTCACCTAGGCCTCCGTATGCCTCAACGCTAAGAACACAACAGCGGAGCCCATGCGTACTATGGCCCAGCGGGGTCTTGGGTAGATGTGCACCAAGAACACAGCCCGAACTGGCCTTGCGTGACCCGGAAGGGGCCTCTGAAGAAGCACGAGGACACAGCCCAACCGCTCACATGGCCGGAGGGGCCTCGGGACGTGAACACCGAGGACACAGCCCAAACCGACCAAATCTAACTGCCAACTCCCGTCGGTGTGACGACTGGCGAGCCCGTAGACCTGCCACACTATCCTTAACCCAGGATTACGACACCGCGTGTTGACTCACACCACATGCAAATTCCACATCAACATATCATGGAAGGGGCCTCAGAGTGAGCACGAGGACACAACCCAACCATCCATCCACACCTTACCTCAACACGACCAAAACAAATGGCGGTCAACACCGCACTTGCACATTTACTATAAAATGACAATAGGAGACGACACACTATTGTTGGACTCCTAAATTCAATCCGATATATAACATATGCATGGCCATGGGTTACCCATCTATATATCATCCCAAGTGATTTCAACATGATATAAATAAGATTTGCTCTTACGACAACTTACCGAAGTATTATCAAATCAATCCAATTAAACATAAGGAAATCAACAGGCCTCAAGCTATCTTGCGATAATAAATTGATTTCTAAAATAGTAAATATTATCATCCATTACACTTTGGTGGTTAACATAAATTATTTCACCAAAATCTCGAATTAATTGCGACATTGGACCACCAATTTCAAATCCACAATGTATGTAGAGACCCAGAATTTCAGCGCAGGATTAGCACTGGACAGCAACTTCGACCGGAGTTTCCTGAAGTTACAGGAATCCGGTGGAGGCGTGTAACCCCTCGTTGGAAAGACCTTTTCATGATATACAACTTTCATATTCAGGTCACAACCCAGATCTGAAAATAACTTACTCGAAATCGGCTTCAAAGTTCGCTGCGCACAGAACACGATTTCTGTGTATAGGAATTGCCGAACAGCAAACTCGATTAGGTTTTCCTGGGGCCACAGACATCACCTGAAGTCGTGCAACCACTCGTTGGAATGGTATTTCCAAGGGCTACAACTTTCGTGTTTAACCAAAAGCCCAGATCTGCCCATATCCTACACGAAAATGGCCTAGAAGATCGCTGCGCGCAGAATACAGATTCTGTGCGCATCTTAAAGAAAAATGGACGGCATCGGTCCGTCTTCCTCCTCAAGCGATCCTTCCTAAATTTTCCAGAAATGTCCTCCTCCCTTATTCAACCTCAAGGGCCAAAACTCCTCACGAAACCATTCACCCATCGTCGTATTGAAGAAAAGGGGAAGGGTTGAAGAGATCTAAACTCTAGGATTCAAATCCTAGCATGGCCAAACCTAGAAATATTCTCCTCTCCATCAAGATCTCTTGAGCCGATGTCTCTCCTATATATCTAAGATCTAGCACCAAGGGAGAGGGTAGGAAACTCACATTGGCTCCAGCGGTACCACCATTTCCGGCCATGGATCGCGTAGTTCTCCTTGGCGGCATCTTCTCTTCACGGCGATGGCGGATCTCCTTCGGTAGAACTTGCTCCTGCAGTTTTCCTCTCACCAGGGGCTCTCACAGGAAATAGGGGAAGGAAATGAGAATGAAAACGGCTAGGGTTTTCTCTGCCCCTAATATACAAAATGTGACACGGGTAGGGACACGGCCGTGTCCGTACCCGTGTCCTGCTTCCGTGAAACGGCCGTGGCGGTTTCCATGTCGGTTCAATGTTTGACACGGGTAGGGACACGGGGCGTGTCCCGACCCGTGTCCCGACCCGTGTCCCCATGACACGGCCGTGTGCATGGCCGTGTCATTGGCCGTGTACTTCTCGGGTTGCATCTCGACACTTCTCGTCGAGCTCAACTCGACGCACACGGGTAGGGACACGCCTGTGTCACTACCCGTGTCACTTAGTGTCGACCCCGCTCGACGATCTCGACGACTATCGATGATCTCGACACGCCTCGTCGAGATCATCTCGACGCACACGGGTAGGGACACGGCCGTGTCACTACCCGTGTCACTTTGTGTCGACACTACTCGTCAGTCTCGACACGGCTTGTCGAGTGGAACACGACGCACATGGGTAGGGACACACCCGTGTCGCTACCCGTGTCACTTCTCTCTGCACTGATTTCTCCCCATCTCCACAAGTGCAGCCCAATTCCCTGCACTTCTCAGGACTCGAGTCAACCCTCCTGACTCAAAAACTCACACACTAGGGGCCTAGAGCGATTCGGGGCGTTACAAATCCTATAAACAAAATAAAAGATTTCGTCCCCGAAATCAGGCTTAGGCTGTGTGGAGAAAAACTTAACAGGATGTTTATCATATGTTTTTAAATAAGATTACCTTGGGCAAACAACTCCGGGTAGCGTTGCTGCATCAAATCCATTGGCTCCCAGGTGTACTCCTCCTTCCCATGATTCAACCATAGCACCTTCACTAAGGGGACACTTTTGCGGCGTAATGTTCTTGTCTCGCTGTCAACAATCCGCACCGGCTCTAGTCGCACAGACCTATCTGACGCCACTGCACCACCAATAGTGGGAATAAATTGGTCGGGCCGCAATAGTGCTTTTCGAAGCGACGATACATGGAACACGTCGTGAAGATTTTCTAGTTCCGGGGGTAACTCCAACCGATAGGCCAACGGGCCAATTCTTTCCAATATAGTATAAGGCCCAACATACCTTGGGCTGAGCTTTTTCACTCCCCGCACCCGCGACACTCCATGCATCGGCCGAATCTTAAGGAACACATTTTCGCCCACTTGGAACTCCACCATCAGGTGCTTTTTATTGTAATATTTTGCCTGTCGACTTTGAGCCTCCAACATGCGGTCTCTTATCAATCTGACAGCCATATCAGTATCATCTATAAATTCATTTCCTAATGCCTTCGGATCTTCATCCTGCACCCAAGACAAGGGGGTCCTACACCTTCTTCCGTAAAGGGCTTCATGGGGCGCCATACCGATGCTTGTTTGATTACTATTATTGTAGGAGAATTCCACCAGGGGCAAGAGTCTTTCCCACGGCTCTCCTCTGTCCAACACACATAACCTCAACAAATCCTCCAGCGTTCTGATGGTCCGCTCTGACTGTCCGTCAGTCTGAGGATGAAATGCGGTACTAAAGGTTAGTCGTGAGCCCAAATACGCCTGCACCGCCTTCCACTCATTGGATGTAAACCGACCATCCCGATCCGAAACAATTGTCTTGGGCATGCCATGATACCGTACAAATTGCTCCACACAAAGGCGTACCAAAATATCCACGTGTGCTTCCTTCTTCATTGGAATGAACCGGGCCACCTTTGTCAGTCGATCCACAATAACCCACACCGAATCATTCCCGGAGCGTGAGCGAGGTAGCCCATGGACAAAGTCCATGGAGATATCCTCAAACTTCCATTCGGGAATAGGCAAAGACTGCAACAAACCACCGGGACTCGTGCATTCAGCCTTCACTCTTTGGCAAGCTTCGCAATGTGTAACATAGTAGCGAACATCCTTCTTCATTCCCGGCCAACACATGGTCTTCCGCAGTCCGCCGTACAACTTAGCAATACCCGGATGCACTGAATATTGAGAGGAATGCGCCTCTCTCAATATATCTTCGCGAATTTTTCTGCCCTTGGGAATATAAAGTCGGCCTCGAAGATAAACGAGGCCGTCTTTTAGTGTGTACTCATCGGTGGTCCCATCTTCAATTGCCTTGATTGCTGGGGCCAAGGCCGCATCCATACCTTGCTCCACCCGAATCCGATCTCGGATATCACAAACTATGCTCATGTTGGCCAAATACTCCGCATACTCTGTCGAAGGAGCCTTGAATGCTAGAGTAATTTCCATCTCTTCGACCATCCGTGCCAACTCCATACTCATCAACCAAGACTCTGGGCTAGAGCCTGGCGCTTTCCTACTCAAGGCATCGGCTACGGAGTTCGCTTTCCGGGGGTGATAGTTCATGGTGAACTCATAGTCGCATAGAAATTCCAACCACCGTCGTTGTCTCATGTTCAACTCCTTCTGAGTGTGGACATACTTCAAGTTCTTGTGATCGGAAAAGATCTCGCAGTGTACGCCATATAGGTAATGCCTCCAGACCTTCAAAGCGAACACCACTGCTCCCAGCTCCAAATCATGAATCGGGTAATTAACTTCATGTTTCTTTAACTGCCTTGAAGCATAAGCGATTACATGCCCGTGCTGCATCAGCACCGCACCCATCCCTTGATATGATGCGTCCGTGTAAACCTGAAATCCTTCCTTCACCGACGGAAGAGCAAGGATGGGGGCGGCGGTAATCCTATCCTTCAACTCTTGAAATGCCGCTTCACATTGAGGTGTCCACTCAAATGGCACACCCTTCTTCGTCAAGGAGGTAAGAGGAAGGGCAATCTTGGAAAATCCTTTCACGAACTTGCGGTAGTACCCGGCAAGTCCAAGAAAGCTTCGTACATCGGCCGCCGACTTCAATGGCGACCACTCCTTCACGGCTCGCACCTTTGCTGGATCCACCGCTAATCCTGCTCCACTGATCACATGCCCCAAGAAGGCAACCTCCTTAAGCCAGAATTCACACTTACTAAACTTGGCATACAAGGCGTGCTCCTTCAATTTCTTCAAAACCAAGGTCAGATGCTCGACATGCTCCTCCTCCGTCTTTGAGTAGACCAAGATGTCGTCGATGAAAATAATGACAAAGATGTCCAAGTATGGTTCAAACACCTTGTTCATCAGGCTCATGAAGGCCGAAGGTGCATTTGTGAGCCCAAACGACATTACCGTGAACTCATACAAACCATATCTCGAACTGAAGGCTGTTTTCTGAATATCCCCTTCTTGTATCCTCAACTGATAGTATCCAGAGCGCAAGTCTAGTTTAGAGAACCAATGTGCTCTCACTAATTGATCGAACAACTCGTCGATCCGAGGTAGTGGATAAGTGTTCCGCACCGTCAATCGATTGAGTTCCTGATAATCTATGCACAATCGCAGGGTTCCATCCTTCTTCTTCACGAACAGCACAGGGGCTCCCCATGGTGATGAACTGGGGCGAACGAACCCTGAATCCACTAGTTCCTGTAGTTGAACTCTAAATTCTGCAAGTTCTTTCGGGGCCATTCTGTACGGAGCCTAAGATACAGGCTTGGCACCTGGTACTAGATTAATCTGAAAATCAACCTCTCTATGCGGGGGCAATCCTGGCAGCTTCTCAGGAAATACCTCGGGAAAATCCCGCACAACCCGTACATCCTTTAATTCCAACGTTTCCTCCTTCAACTCGAACCAGATCATGAAGACCTCGTCCCCCTTCATATGAGCTTTTACAACCTGGACGGAAGATAACATCATGCGTGGCGCGAAGCCAATACCTTGGAAGATGACGTCAGAGTCTCCATGTCTCAAATAGATCCGCTTCTCCGCGCAGTCGATCCTCGCGAAGTGCCAATCCAGCCATGCCATGCCCAAAATGATGTCGAACTCCGACATTCTCAAAACCGTGGCCGGTGTATCAAAGGCCTTCCCATCAATAAATAACTCCAACTCGCACTTGGCGGTTGCGATCATCTCCGAGCCATCCGAAAGGCGTACACGTCGGGCTATTCCCGTGAAGTACTGAACATCCCCCACGTCTTTTATGAAATCCTCGGACACAAAAGATTTTGAGGCACCGGTATCGAACAGCGCATAGGCCGTCTTCCCGCCAATAATCACGGTGCCGAAGTGCCAACGACCAAAACTTATTGCTAGTGTCTAATAAGTTCCAATCAATTCATGTTAAACCATGCAAATATGTAAACTAATTAAATCATACATGCAATCACATCTTGTGGGTTCCGTTCCTGTGCCATGTCAAGCGCGTACACCTGATCCCTAGCAGGGCCGGGGTTACCTCTTGGCGGTCCTCGTCCTCGACCACGCATGTATCCCCGCCCTCGTGGAGCTGGTGGAGGGAGAGCAGGAGGGAGAGCAGGAGGGACGTTCCCATACAGCTGCGGGCAAAAACGTCGGATGTGGCCCGGCTGGTTGCATTCGAAGCACACCAGACCACGACGCCCTTCAGGTTGTTGAAATCGCTGAGGCTGTGGGGGTGGAGGCAATGCAGGCGGCTGCGGAACTGGATGCTCCACCCTATAGTTTCGGTGGACACGCCCTCCACCTCTTTGGTGTCCCCTTCCTCCTCTGAAGTCTCGCCTCCTTCTATTCCATGGGCCGGCTTCCATCACGTCCTCCGCGGGCCTCTTACTACATCCCATGTGGTCCGCCTCCAATCTTTTTTCCATATCAATGATCTCCGCCAAGCTACCATCCGCTATAAACAAAAGGGACTGCCTTAGGGGATCTCGCAGCCCCTTGTAGAAGCGCTTGGCATAGCCTCTATCATCCAACTTGTAAGAATCCGCAAACCTTGCGAGATGCTGGAATTCCCGCTGGTATTCCGTAACTGTCTTTGATCCCTGCTTTAATAGAAGGAACCTCTGCTCAAGCTCATCTCGGGCCGACGTAGGGATAAAGTGCTCCAAGAAAACCTCCGAGAATTCACTCCAACTTATCTCTGTGTAGATCCGGCCTTGGAAGGTAGATCCCATGAGGGACTTCCACCACCTCTTCGCATGGAAGTCCAAGACGGACACTGCCAATGTCACTGCCATGTTGGCCGGGCAACGGATACCAGCCAACAACTCCTGTATCGTCTCTAGCCATTCCTCTGTACGTACAGCCGACTCTGCCCCAAGGTAGACGGGAGGGGAGAGAGCCCGGAAGGTGCTCAGCCAGTTGGAGCTCGGGGCCTGTTGTTGCACCGGAGCCTGCTGTGCCTTAAAAGCATCAAGAATGGCGGTGAGTGTTTTCCCCAACTCAGACTGTTGGAACTGAGTGGGTATGGGAGGGGTAGGAGTACCACCCATCGGCTCAACATGCAATGGAACCTACACGTAGACGACAAATTTATGGTCAGGTTGGCTAAACTCAAGGTCAAAGTTGGACAAACTCAATGTGAATTACATATGGGCACACCACTGCTTCCGCTAAGTCAGTTTGTCCACAAACCGACTAACCAAACGGGGTGGCACCATTGTTGAATGACTTCCTTAGTTGAGGATCGTGTCAAACTGATACCAATTGTAAAACTCCCCCTCCCCGGATCCCAAAACACGGCACGAAGGGGGAGTCTTATGCCCAGAACAGCCGCCTTGCGGTAGCATTAGCACACGGGCTAACCTGTACCACAAGACGCCTATTCCGCCGGCTACAACAATATCAATAACATGCCAACCCAACCAAATAAATAAACTACCAGAAGTCAAATCCACACTAAGTTATAATGTCCAAATACACCAATAAGGAGAAGCTAAAACATGCTTCTACAATATATCAGAGTACAGCTAAACATTGCCCAAACGGGCTACAACAGAGTAATAGAACTAACATCGGAATCCGACGGTATCGATGGCACCGTCCCTTCAGGCCCTGTCATCCTGGCCTGGCTATCCTGCGGCGTAGTCTGCGGCTGCTCTACCTGCGGCGTGACCTCCTAAAAAGGAAGACGTAGCAACCGTTAGTCGAAACGACTAAGTGGTTTCACATCCGCTCCCCCGGCGACTCCTCGGCACCGGGCGGAGAAAAGGAACAAGAGTATAGTATATAACCAGTATGCAAGTAAAGGAAGTACAAGCAGGTGTCAGTAGTGTAAGAGTAACAGTATCGTAATCAGCATTTATGTAAGAGCTACACTAAACTAGCAAGTATAAGTAACTGCAAGAAAGTAACTTAACTTATAAGAATGCCCATACAAATTTATAAGTTAAGGATCGGGTTACATAAAAGTAACTCATCGTATAAGAGTGCCCATACAAACTTATACGATGAGGATCTTGTTGTGCAATGATATGAAATGCTATGAATGCTATGCAATGACTCACCCATGCACACCCATGCAATTGCTATGTCGACACAGACTATAGTTCCAACTTTTCGAGCAGGTAGCTAACCTCTCAGGCATCAGCCGCCGTGGCCAGGCGGTGACAGTAGAACGGGCACTTCTACTACTAGGCGGGTATCACACTACTTCACCTAGGCCTCTGTACGCCTCAACGCTAAGAACACAACAGCGGAGCCCATGCGTACTATGGCCCAGCGGGGTCTTGGGTAGATGTGCACCAAGAACACAGCCCGAACTGGCCTTGCGTGACCCGAAAGGGGCCTCGGAAGAAGCACGAGGACACAACCCAACCGCTCACATGGCCGGAGGGGCCTCGGGACGTGAACACCGAGGACACAGCCCAAACCGACCAAGTCTAACTGCCAACTCCCGTCGGTGTGACGACTGGCGAGCCCGTAGACCTGCCACACTATCCTTAACCCAGGATTACGACTCCGCGTGTCGACTCACACCACATGCAAATTCCAAATCAACATATCATGGAAGGGGCCTCGGAGTGAGCACGAGAACACAACCCAACCATCCATCCACACCTTACCTCAACACGACCAAAACAAATGGCGGTCAATACCGCACTTGCACATTTACTATAAAATGACAATAGGAGACGACGCACTATTATTGGACTCCTAAATTCAATCCGATATATAACATATGCATGGCCATGGGTTACCCATCTATATATCATCCCAAGTGATTTCAACATGATATAAATAAGATTTGCTCTTACGACAACTTACCGAAATATTATCAAATCAATCCAATTAAACATAAGGAAATCAACAGGCCTCAAGCTATCTTGCGATAATAAATTGATTTCTAAAATAGTAAATATTATCATCCATTACACTTTGGTGGTTAACATAAATTATATCACCAAAATCTCGAATTAATTGCGACATTGGACCACCAATTTCAAATCCACAATGTATGTAGAGACCCAGAATTTCAGCGCAGGATTAGCACTGGACAGCAACTTCGACCGGAGTTTCCTGAAGTTACAGGAATCCGGTGGAGGCGTGTAACCCCTCGTTGGAAAGACCTTTTCATGATCTACAACTTTCATATTCAGGTCACAACCCAGATCTGACAATAACTTACTCGAAATCGGCTTCAAAGTTCGCTGCGCACAGAACACGATTTCTGTGTACAGGAATTGCCGAACAGCAAACTCGATTAGGTTTTCCCGGGGCCACAGACATCACCTGAAGTCGTGCAACCACTCGTTGGAAAGGTATTTCCAAGGGCTACAACTTTCGTGTTTAATCAAAAGCCCAGATCTGCCCATATCCTATACGAAAATGGCCTAGAAGATCGCTGCGCGCAGAATACAGATTCTGTGCGCATCTTAAAGAAAAATGGACGGCATCGGTCCGTCTTCCTCCTCAAGCGATCCTTCCTAAATTTTCCAGAAATGTCCTCCTCCCTTATTCAACCTCAAGGGCCAAAACTCCTCACGAAACCATTCACCCATCGTCGTATTGAAGAAAAGGGGAAGGGTTGAAGAGATCTAAACTCTAGGATTCAAATCCTAGCATGGTCAAACCTAGAAATCTTCTCCTCTCCATCAAGCTCTCTTGAGCTGATGTCTCTCCTATATATCTAAGATCTAGCACCAAGGGAGAGGGTAGGAAACTCACGTTGGATCCAGCGGTACCACCATTTCCGGCCATGGATCGCGTAGTTCTCCTTGGCGGCATCTTCTCTTCACGGCGATGGCGGATCTCCTTCGGTAGAACTTGCTCCTGCAGTTTTCCTCTCACCAGGGGCTCTCACAGGAAATAGGGGAAGGAAATGAGAATGAAAACGGCTAGGGTTTTCTCTGCCCCTTATATACAAAATGTGACACGGGTAGGGACACGGCCGTGTCCGTACCCGTGTCCTGCTTCCGTGAAACGGCCGTGGCGGTTTCCATGTCGGTTCAATGTTTGACACGGGTATGGACACGCCCGTGTCCCGACCCGTGTCCCGGCCCGTGTCCCCATGACACGGCCGTGTGCATGGCCATGTAATTGGCCGTGTACTTCTCGGGTTGCATCTCGACACTTCTCGTCGAGCTCAACTCGACGCACACGGGTAGGGACACGCCCGTGTCACTACCCGTGTCACTTAGTGTCGACCCCGCTCGACGATCTCGACGACTCTCGACGATCTCGACACGCCTCGTCGAGATCATCTCGACGCACACGGGTAGGGACACGACCGTGTCACTACCCGTGTCACTTTGTGTCGACACAACTCGTCAGTCTCGACACGGCTTGTCGAGTGGAACACGACGCACACGGGTAGGGACACGCCCGTGTCGCTACCCGTGTCACTTCTCTCTACACTGATTTCTCCCCTTCTCCACAAGTGCAGCCCAATTCCATGCACTTCTCAGGACTCGAGTCAACCCTCCTGACTCAAAAACTCACAGACTAGGGGCCTAGAGCGATTCGGGACGTTACAGTGTGGCTGCAGTTCTTTGGAGATCCAAACTTCGTTGCGAAGCAAGCTAGGTCTACCAACGGTCACACTAGAATCAATCGTCTCGATCGATTCGGATGGGGAAGATTTTCCCGATCTACAAATCGAGAGACAAGAGATCTCCGGTTAAACACGTGAGACGTTGAGCTTAGATAGGCTTCTGTCGCAGGAGGATCTGGGCGAAACCACGATCAAACGGCGACCAACTTGGCGAGATCGGCGATGGTGGCGGCGGCGGAGCGGAAACAACGATCTAGGTCACGTCACGGCTCGCGTATATCTTTTCTTCTTCGCCAATTTTTCTATTCAAAAATACCCGTGTATTTATACACTGTAGATACTACCAATATGACCGTTGTGGGTCCCACAAGTAGAAACCCGAAATCCGGTTTAAAATAGTCCAGCGGCAGAATCCGGTCCAGCAGCTTCCAAAGAAATTGCTAAGTAAAAATCGGCGAGAATCGCAGGTGATTCTCGACGAATCGGCGAGAATCAGTTAGTGATTCTCGACGATTCGTCGAGAATCACTTATGATTCTCGCCGAATCACTTGTTGATTCTCAACGAATATAACTTGGTATTCAGGATCTGCTCTGCGATGGGTTCGGCGAGAATCACTAGTGATTCTCGCCGAATCTTACTTGACACCGTTTTGAGGTAGCCGGAAGGAGTCGGCGAGAATCACTAATGATTCTCGACGATTCGGCGAGAATCACTTGGTGATTCTCGTCGAATTATACTTAGACGAATTTTCGTCTTTCCATCCAAGAGTTGCTCCTTGACCCATCCTTGCTCCTTGTCTTCTCTTGCATAAACACGGCCCTGTACTTGAAAGTAAGTGCACTCCAATAGAGATAGTACATGTAGGCCAACACACTGATCTGCTCAACGAGGGATTACGTCGTGCAGACCCGTGTATATTGACCTACTACACCCTGACATTGGTGTGCACTTAGCGTGGAATAGCTGCAAGCACAACTTGAGAGGTTTCATCAAATACATTGTGAATTCATCTTAGCTTGACAGGTGGCTTCCTCAAATCCAGGTAATTGTGGATACAATACCCAACAATCTCCCCCTATTTGACGAAGCCAAAACCCTACTAGCTAAGATGAATAACACCAATCAAATAATATAAACAACATTCAGAATTTAATTATGCAGCACAAGATAATATAGGAAGACAAATCAAGACTTGAGTCATTCATAATTTCAAATGCATATATATATATGTATATATACATAATCTCAAGATTGTTCAAATAATAACAATAACCATTAATCGTTCTTAATAGAGAATGACAAGCTATAAAGTTTTGACTATTTTTCTTTGGCTAAGTCATCCTTGAGTTTTTGCGCCAAATACTTCTTTCTTTGCCTCTCCATATACTCTTTAGGCTTCGGATAATATCTGGGAGGAGGAGCTTTATCTGCCGCCGTGTTGGTCCTGAAGAAGATGTTTCGTTTTGCTTCATACGTCTTGTGCATTTCCCACTCATACTGGCTGTATACTTCATTTCGATTGATTTCTCCTTTTTTCCTTAGCCAGAAGGTGTCTAAGATGATATTCTTTGAAACTGGACTCCACTTTTCATTTCTTACTTCCTCCTCACTCAGTCGAATTCTCTTTTCAGCTTGAGTCTCCTTGGAGGTCCCTTCTTGAGCTTTTCTCTTTCCCCTGGCTTTTGCTAGGGCCTCTTGGTCAAACATGCTCATCAGTTTTGCTTTAGAAATAGTCTTAGCATCAGCTTCACTCATGGGAACATCTACAGCACTTACTCCCTCAGCAGCACTTACTCCCGCAGCAGCCGTAGTAGTCTCAGGAGCATGAATACCTACAGAATTCAAATCGACGCCTAACGCCTGTTGGAGCATCCACCAGTAGCTGTCATAGACATATTTGTTTGACTGTTCCAAGTTTGTGATCATGATTTCTTGAAGCTGAGCCATCTTAACTATATACTCTTTCTCCCCCTTTTTGGCTTCGACTGCGATGGAGTTTGCATAAGAATGCAGTGACTCATCAATATGCTTTGAAGTCCTGGAGAATTCATTGACTAAGGCTTGCTGATTGGCGTTGAGAGTTACCATATTACCGTCAAACTTTTGAATGTTGTTTGCTACAACATGAGCATTCTGATTTACTACGACGAGAGTGTCGGTGTTCTTTTTCAACCCATCCATAAGAAGAGTGACCGCTTGGCCGGCCGCTGTATACTTCTCTTCAAATTTCTTTTCCATCACGTCCAGCTTGTGATTGATCTCCACCATGTTCTTGAGCATGAGATTTTCAGATTCCTTAATCCTTTTCAGCATTTTATTTTGAGCTGTTTCAAAAGAGGCCTTAAGCTCATCCACTATGCCCTGAATGATATTCACAGTGTGAGTGGCTATATCATCTCGTAGAGGAATATTCTGAGGCACTTCTTGGCCTTGCTCTTCAGCAGAAGCACCTGTAGAGCTGGACAGGAGCACAGCCTCTAAGGGGGGAATACTTGCAGCATCTGCAGATTTCTCGGACTACCCCTCCACTCGTGCACCAATATTTTCAGGAATGATTTCAGGTGCATGCTTGTCAGATGGAGGTTCAATGAGATTCTGAGTCTCCAATGCGTCTTGTCCCTCATTGCCATCATCCTCTCCTTCATCATCCATGAAATCATCTTCATCAGCATCCTCTTCCAACTCTTGGTCAGCAGTCCCCTGTACATCAGCTTCGGCTCCTTGATCGTTCCAGTTCAGGGCCTTCTCATTCTCCGGCACAGCTTCACTGTCTTCTTGTATATCTGCCACCGCATCTCTGGCTATCTGGGAGATGTCTGATACGATGTGAGCATCAGTGGGTAGAGACTCCCCCTCAATTCCTGCAGTCAAAGCGTCAGGAATTTCACTGGGGATTCTTGCTGGAGATACGTCCTGTTGTTCTTCCACGGCAGCCTGCCCAATCCGCCTCTCCCATCTGTCAAAAACACTTGAGTCCATCTTCTTCAAGTAGTGTAGAGGAACACCTTTACTCATATCATACTTGTCTCCATTCAATTGATTGAGATACAGACTTATGATTCGGCCAAAGCTCGGAGATCTCAGGGTGTCCTTTATCTTCTCAAACAGCAAAGCTCCCTAGTTGAAACTTTTCCGGCAGATAATTGCCACCAGGATCTTGAACATGTCCCCAGAGATATGGTCATGAGTGTTGGAACACCCTATTACTAATTTGGGTCAGGATCACTATGTCTCTAGGAATCTGTGTTTGACCTTCTGTATAGCTTAATAGGTCAATTAGAATTGAGTCTAAGGGTTAGAAGTCTAGGATTGGAAGCTGCCCTGAAGACCAAGTTTTTCTGTAGACCAAGTCTAATCGTCGAGCTCAGCACGACGTTTCGTCGAACTCCGGTCGACGATCGTCTAGCTCAACTTCTACAGATCATCGAGCTCCATTCGACGATCGCTGAGCTCAACCTCATAATATCGTCGAGCTCCACTCGACGATCGCTGAGCTCAACTTCACAATATCGTCGAACTCCATTCGACGATCGGTGAGCTCAGGTCGACGATTTTGACTCTGCATTGGATCCTTATCTTTGAGCTCAGTTCGACGATCTTTGAGCTCAGATCGACGATTATTTTGTTGCTTGAAGTTTCCAGTTCGCTGAGCTCAGCTCGACGATAGCAGAGCTCAGTTCGACGTTTTCAGTTATCTTTCAGAATTCAAATTCAAATCAGTTAGAAGTTATTCTGCATTTAATTCAGAAGATCTGCTAGCCGTTTTCATTTACTTTGGACCAAGTTTCAAGGGATTTTTCAAGGAATAATTCTGTGGACTTTCCTTCAGAAGAAATTATGCAATTAAGGCTGTAATAAATGCAGACCAACGGCTATCTTTGACAGAGTGATATTCTATTCTGGCACAGAGAATAAAAGATAGAATGCTTTTGAATCAAAATAGAGATTTGACAAGAAGAGGACACACAACTCAATATACAGAGACTTTTTAAAAAATCTTCTGTCAAAAAGAATTCAGAAGAACATTCATCAGAGAGATCAAGCTTTCAAAAATCTTCAGATCTCTTCATCTCTCAAAGTGTTCAAGGCCAACATCATTTCAAGACTCCAGACTCTCAACATTTCAGCTTGCTGAAATCATCTTTTGCTGGAGATCTAACTTTGAAGACCTATCACCCTCAGCAAAGCTCTTCTTCCTGAAGATCAAGGACTCAGGGGGAGCTTTGACATCAATCCACTTAGTATTCTCAGTTGATTGAGAAAGAGAAGACTGCCATAACTCTCTCACCCCCACTCTGTAAAGGGTTTTTCAAACTCCCTTCAAAAGTTTGAATCTGGTTTTTGAGCACCTTGTCAAAAGCTCATTGGTGGCAAGACACCTGATCAAAAAATCTGATTTGGTATTTGAGCACCTTATCAAAAGCTCATTGGTGCCCATGACACCTGATCAACTCATCCTGCAGTGGATTCCTACCTAGGGTGGTAGAAGAGTGGATGTACCCAAGTTTGGGGAACCACTATATTTCCTTGTGTCATCTGGTTCTGCTTGTTTTTCTTTTTGTTTCTGGCCTAGATTTTCTTATGCTTAGCTCTTGCATAGCTTAGTTCTGTGATTAGTTTTATTTCTGCTTCCCTGCTCACACTCATTACAACAATTGTTGTAAAGCTTTGCAAAAGTTTTCTTTGTGTTTTAAAAACACCATATACTCTATTCCCCCCCATCTAGAGTATATCAGATCTAGTTTCCCTTTCAATTGGTATCAGAGCCAGATTGGTTAAACATACCATATCTGTTTGGTTGTACAGGCTAACACCTGAACCCCAAGATCCCAAACTAGATCCTTTTGTTATTATTAGATTTTGTTTGCACAAATCATGGCCCAAAACAAAGATTATGCTAGCACCAGACCTCCAGTGTGCAATCTGTCAAAGTTTGCACTTTGGAAAGCAAGGATTAGACTCTACATGAATTCTATTGACGAAGATATTTTTAATTCTATTTTGACAGTGTGTCCAAGACCCCCAGAGAGCACAAGCACAAATGCCGTTCCACCTCCATCAGGAACAGATGCTGACATCAAAAAGTGGAAAGTAGCTGATGCCAAGGCTATGAACATTCTAGCTCAGACAATGTCAGATGACATTTTTCAAAAGGTAGCTGAATGTAATTCAGCCAAGGAGATTTGGGACAAGCTCTCAGAAATAGTTTCAGGCTCAGCTGATGAGAGAAAGGATAGAAGATCCCATCTCATCTCCCAATATGAGAACTTCAAGAAGGGAGAAACTGAGTCAGTGGGAGACATGTACAACAGACTGAGTCTAATTGTCAGTGAACTGAAGACACTAGACAAAGAGATCTCACTGACAGAAGTTAATGACAAGATCCTAATGTGCTTTCCCAGCACTTGGGATTCAAGAATCTGGCCAATTAAAGATGTCATAAGTCTGAATGAGATCACCACTGAAGCCTTGTTGGGTAAGCTCAAATCTTATGAGCTACTCATCAAGAACAGAGAGGAAGAACAGAAGGCTGCTTCACCAGCCACAAGAAAGGAGAAGACCATAGCATTCAAGGCAACTGAGGATCTGCCTGAAGAAAAAGGAACAGACAATGATGAACTTCTCTGCTTGTTGGCCAAAAGATTCTTTAAGATGGCCAGAAAGGACTTCAGAAGAAGATCATACAAGGAGCAGGATAAGCCAAGGTATGACAAGTCCATTGGTAATAACAAAGACATTATTTGCTTTGGTTGCAGGAAAACAGGGCATATAGTTCCTGACTGTCCAGAGAACAAGAACAAGGACAGAAGGGAAAGAAAAGAGAGAAGAAAGGAGAAAGACTCCAAAAGGAGTGGCAATAGCAAACCTTCTTTCAGCAAAAATAAGCATACAAGGAAAGGGTTTGTTGCTGAATCCTGGAGTGAGACTGAAGAGGAGTCAGAAGCCTCTTCCAGCTCCAGTGATGATGAGGTTGATGCAGAGGAAAAGGAGTTCTGCATGATGGCAATCATGTCTCACAACACAACTCAGAGAGAGGAGTCGAGTCAGACTCAGAGACTCAACCTGAAGAAGATCAGTAATCAGCTCTTTTGATTTTACTTCAGAAGATTTTAAATCTGAATTTAAAGCACTATGTTTTAGACCTGCTAAGTCTAAGAAAGGGATCATCTCTCTCAGAAATCAATTATCTGAACAAAATGTTTTAAAGTCAGAAACCTCAAACTCTCTCAGGAGTTGGAGAACTATAGGGACAGATAGCTTCACTGAAAAGTGAGCTCTCTGAGGCCAAGAGCTTGAAGAATCTCTCATGGGAGAAAGCATCAAGCTAATGGACATCACAAGCACAGAACTCAAGATTCAACAGTACACTGGGCTTGGGTGCCTCATCCAACCAACCTATTGTTCTGACAACTCCCATCAAGTTCATTTCTGACAAGGGAAAGGAGTTGTAGAGGTTGCCAGGAAAAATTCTGATCTGCCTCAGAAAACTAAGTCCCAGCACAAATCGTCGAACGAGATCGACGAGCCGAATGAAGATCGACGATCGCCGAACAGCTCGACGATCTCAGGCAAATCGTCGAACGCAGATCGACGATCTCAGCCAAAGTCGTCGAACGCAGGTCGACGATCCCATATACCTGACCTCAGCCATAGTCGACCGTCGAACGGAGCTCGACGATCTGACCCAACGATCGTCGAACGCAGCTCCAAGATCGTCGAACAGAGGTCAGAGCTCTGGAACTTTTTCAAAGGCAAATCAAAATTGAATCCTAAGGGTTCTTCATCCCAAACCTTCAACCCTATACTGAATGGATTATACCTCCAAGGAGATATCATCCTGAAGGATATAAGAGTCACCAGGGATGTCTTTCATTTCTGAATTTAGAGGTTATCAACCTAGGCCCAAGGTAAACTGGGTCAAAAATAAGTGAATTGTTTATGTGCAGGTGAAGACCTGTCCAACATCTAACAGCAATGGTATTTGGATAGTGGGTGCTCTAAGCACATGACAGGGAACAAGGACAACCTCAACTGCCTTTAGAGCCAAGCTTGGACCCAGGTTATCTTTGGTGATTCCAACTTTGGACAAACTAAAGGATATGGTGCAGTCCAGATTGGTTCAGTAACCTTCAAAGGTAGCATATGTGGAAGGACTGAAGCATAACCTAATCAGCATCAGTCAGCTGTGTGATGAAGGCTACTAGGTGACCTTCAACAAAACCTTATGCAAAATCAAGTCAGAGGACAACACAACTGTGTTGACAGGTAAAAGGAAAGGTAACATCTACCTAGTAGATTTTCTTTCAACTACTATAGATATCTGTTTATTCAATTCAGTATGTAGACCAAATGTGTTATGGGCATAAGAGATTAGGACACCTAAACCTTAGAACTATTGTTAGGCTCTCCAAGGACAACCTTGTTAGAGGACTACCTTCTGGCCCCTACAAGAAGGAAGGACTCTGCAAGGCTTGTCAATTAGGCAAGCAAACTAAAAAACAGTTTTAAGTCACTTAATAAGAGTGATTCACCTAGGATATTGTATCTGTTACACATGGATCTATTTGGACCCATCACAGTACAAAGCCTAGGAGGGAAATCCTACACTTTAGTAATTGTAGATGACTTCTCTAGATTCACTTGGGTGTTCTTTCTAAGGAAGAAGTCTGATAACTTTAAGTGTCTGACAGAGTTTCTCAAATGTATACAGATTGAGTTCAATACTCACATTGCCCTGATCAGAAGTGATCATGGGACAGAGTTTGATTCTCTTCTTATGCAAGAGTTCTGTCAGAGTGAAGGGATCAGGCATACTTTTCTCAGCTCCTAGAACTCCTCAACAAAATGAGGTAGCTGAAAGGAAAAATAGAACCCTTATTGAATCTGCCACTACATTGTTGTCAGATGCTCATCTACCTCTATCCTTTTGGGCAGAGGCAGTGAACACCTCCAACTATGTGCTGAACAGAAGTCTGATACATAAACTAAAGGGAAAGACTCCTATGAATTACTCAAAGGGAAGAAACCTAAAGTTGACTATTTCAGAATTTTTGGTTGCATTGCTATATTCACAATAATGACAAGAACTATTTAGCAAAATTTCAAGCCAAAGCTGATGAAGGAGTGTTTCTGGGATACTCCATGATCAGCAAGGCCTATAGGGTCTATAATAAATCATCATTGAAAATTGAGGAATCTGTTCATGTTTCTTTTGATGAAACTAACATGTCTTTCAAGGAGAAGATTTCTTCTACCATAGAACCTTTGCAGGAACACTCTCTAGTTGAAGATATGAACAAGTTACAGGTTGCTCAAGAGGATGAAAGCAGTGAAGATGAAGGGAATGCTCAACACATTGAAGCACCACCTGAAGAGCCAGTTGTTGGTGAACAATCAACACCCCCTGTTGATTTAGTAACATCAAGAGACCATCCAATTTCCCAGATAATTGGAGAAATCTCAGCTGGTGTGCAAACCAGAAATCAGGTCAACCAAAACCTGTTGCACACTGCTTCCTTTCTCAAATTGAACCTCAGTCCATTCAAGATGCAGAGCAAGATCCACACTGGATCATTGCCATGCAAGAGGAGTTGCATCAATTTGAGAGGAACAAAGTATGGGAACTAGTGCCAAAGCCTAAGGATCATTCCATTGTTGGAACAAAATGGGTATTCAGAAATAAACTGGATGATCAAGGAGTAATAATAAGGAACAAGTTAAGGCTAGTCGCCCAGGGATATTCTCAAGAAGAAGGAATTGACTACGACCAGACCTTTGCACCTGTTGCAAGATTAGAAGCCATCAGGATATTTTTAGCTTATGCATCTCACAAAGGCTTCAAGGTTTATCAGATGGATGTCAAGAGTGCTTTCTTAAATGGAGACATCAAAGAGGAAGTATATGTCAGACAACCTCCAGGTTTTATCTCTCCAACTTATCCTGATTATGTTTTTAGATTAAATAAAGCATTATATGGTCTCAAGTAAGCTCCTAGAGCATGGTATGAGACCCTAGCATGCTTTCTCTTGGAAAATGGTTTTATCAGGGGTAGAGTAGACCAAACTCTTTTTATTAGAACCCATAAGTCCCATACCCTACTAGTACAAATTTATGTAGACGATATCATTTTTGGTTCTACTGACTCAAAATTGTGCAGAAGGTTTTCTAATCTGATGCATTCTAAATTTGAGATGAGTAGTATGTGTGAGCTATCCTTCTTCCTAGGATTGCAAGTCAAACAACATGCTGAAGGCATCTTTATTTCTCAAACCAAATATGCTAATGAGTTGGTTAAGAAATTTGGTATGTCTGAGGCATCTTGTATGAAAACACCCATGCCTACCAATGCTGTATTGGATGCTGATGAACATGGGAAACCTGTTGATCAGACAACATATAGAGCAATGATTGATCTTTACTATATCTTACAGCTAGTAGACCAGATATAATGTTTGCTACATGTATATGTGCTAGGTTCCAAGTAAGCCCTAGAGAGTCACACCTCACATTAGTAAAGAGGATTCTCAGGTATGTTAAAAGTTGTCCAAATCTAGGTCTCTGGTATCCAAAAGATTCAGCATTTGAGTTAACTGGATTCTCTGATGCTGATTATGCTGGATGCAGAATTGACAGGAAAAGCACCAGTGGAACTTGTCAGTTCCTTGGTGATAGACTTATCTCTTGGTTTTGCAAGAAAACAAACATCAGTGTCAACTTCAACTGCTGAAGCTGAATATATGGCTGCAGGCAGTTGTTGTTCACAAATATACTGTGGATTCAAAACCAACTCCTAGACTATGGTTACAACTTAGAGAAGTCTAAAATCTTTTGTGACAATACAAGTGCTATCTCCATAGCTCAAAATCCAGTCCTCCATAGTAGGACAAAACACATAGAGATTAGGCATCATTTCTTAAGGGACAATGTTGAAAAGAACAAAATTGAACTGCAATATATTCCAACTGATTTACAAAGGGGAGATATTTTTCACCAAGCCTTTGGATGAAAAGAAACACACTTTCTTCCTAAATCAGTTAGGAATGTTAGATGGAGGAAGTCTTAAATAATATCCAAGATTTTGAAAGCTAAAAATTGACCAAGACTAGGCAAAATTCTGATTTTCTCTTAGTGTCTAGAATTTTCTGATCTCTGAACTGCGCTCGACGATTTCCCCAAAGATCGTCGAACGGCGCTCGACGATTTCCAGAATCGTCGAACTGAGTTCAGCGCCCCAGATAGTATGAACTATCTCTTCCGGTCAACGATCGTCGAACGGCGCTCGACGATTTTGTTCCCTGAACGATCGTCGAACGGAGCTCGACGCCTTTCCAGATCGTCGAACGGAGATCGACGATGTTGGAGTCTCTTCAGATTCCTTTAGAAGCCTCGATCGTCGAACTGAGTTCAACGATCTTTCAATTCCTGCGTCGAACCCTAATATAAAACTCATTTTTCGCCGTCGTTCTCTCTTGCGCTTTCAATTTCTCTGCAAGAATTTTTCTTCCCTCCAAACAGTTCTACGCTTGTTCGTTTTGTTTGTTAAATTTTTGCAGGTACAATGGCCGTATCAGTTGCTGTTCTAGCCGCCATGAAGTTTGATGCAGGATTCGATATTGATCTGGAATCGTTCAACACTACTGATCAAATCTTCCAGGACATTTTGAATTTGTTCAAGGATCAGAACTTGTCCACCCTCATGACCACTATAATCAAGCTTGCTTCAAATGAAATAAAAGAATGGGTCTATACTGCTCACAACCTTGACAACAACACAATAGTTGGATCTATTGCTGGAACCCAGGTACCTCTGACCCCAACAGTCTTAACAGAGGTTTTGTTTGAGAAATGGAGAAGACACTGCTGAATTATCTGGGGAGGATTTTTCTAATATACTTGCCAGATGGTCATCCAGAGGGAAACCCTAGCAAGTTGTTTAAAAGGAACTTGTCTGTTGAGTACAGGTTCCTAGCAGATATTGTAGGTAAAGTGCTGCTGGCAAAGCACTCAGCTCATGATACTATCTCCAGACATCAGCTCTGCCTCATGGGAGCTCTGGTAGATAGAAAAGCTTGAACTGGAGAGGTCTTCTTTGACCTGATAAAGAAGAAAATCAACAAAAGCTTTGTCAATTTTGGACGGATCCTTGGAGTCTTCTTACAAAACAAATGCCCTGCCTTGCTGGTCTCCTCTGGAGTGCACATCAATGCCTCCAAGAGACTTACCTGTGCCCTCTTTGGAAAGTGGACAGGCAGATAAGCAAGCCCAGCAGGCCCTCTTCTAGTGCTCCTTCAGGCACCAGGACTCCCAGAGTCACTCCTCCACAGGTCCCTGCTCCTGCAGAGACCTGGCTGCTGTTGTTGCTGCTTCCTCTCCTCCTCCAAGTCCAACCCTACCTCTTCCATCCACCATTCCAGCCTCATCCCCTATTACCATCTCCAGCCCATCTCCAACATCAATTCCATCTCCAGCAACCATTTCATCACCTCCAGTAGACACTTCCACCCATTGTTCTCATATCCACCACCAGATGTCACCTCATCTCCATCCATACCATCATTCACCCTCTGGATGAATCCTACATGGATGATTCCCCCTCTTCTCCTCCAGAATTACCCTCCTCCTCACCTCATTCCAAGATCTCCTCCACCACATCATTGACCAACCACCTTTACTCCATCCATATCCATGCCCTTACCCTCCATCTCCACATCCCCACTCCTCAGCCATCCATCCCTCCACCATCCAGCCCTCCACTTCCAGCATCCTCAGCCATCCCCATACCCTCTACCTCTGCTCCTGCTAGTGAGCATGTAGATCTGCCAGCCTTAGCTGACAAGTTGTATGAGCTACTTGCCCCCAGGCTCTCTCTTCTCATGGAGGCCTCCTTAGCTCCTCTACAACAGTCAGTGGCAGCTCTGTCTGCCAGGCTTTCCTCCTCATTCCTCAGGCAGCACCCAACAGTGGCCTTGATACAGATGTATCTGCATCTAGGCAGGGGAGATGCCATATGAAGCCAGCCTTCATGCTGCTGTTGCTGCTGCTTTCTGCTCCTGCTGTTGATGATACTGCTGCTGCTGCTATATGTTGTTTGTTTAATCTGCTGTTCTTGTGCTGCTACTCCAGTTCAGGCTCCTACTACAGTTTTGGCAATAGACCTAAGGTCTTTGCTTTCTGCCTTTGATACTGCATACTTCAGCTATCTCCCAGAGCCTAATGCTGTCCAACCCCCAGAAGATCTGTCCAAGGCTCTGGTGCCTTTCTCTGGCTGTGACCCCAACATTATTTCCTCCTTTGTACTCTCAGTGATTACTGCTGCTGCTGCTAAAAGAAAGACTGCCTTTGCTTCTGAATTTGTTGATGCTAATGCTGAAGTTGTTCTCCCTGCTGCTGAACTTCAAGTTGCTTCTGATGAGCAAACATCCCAGGATTTTCTTATGACAGAGGCCACTGGTTTTGAGCCTGCTGAAGATTTTGTTGTTGTTGCTGAAGATTTGTTGAAGATTTTGTTGTTACTGAAGCTACTGCCATCACTCCTGAAGTTACTAGTGTGTCTGCTTTCTGCTGTTGCTCCTGATCTGCTGCTGTATCTATTGCTGTATCTGCTGCTGTTCCTGCTGCTGCCCCTTCTGCTTCTGCCTCATCTGCTGCAATGTAACTGAAGAAAGATCTTATGAAGAAGATAGATGCTATATATGATGCCCAGAGTTCTGACTCTGATGAGTTTAAGACAGATTCTGATGACTCTGCTGCCACTATTGCCAGGAAGAGGAAGGCTAGAAGCAAGGCTATGAAAAGGTTCCACCTGCCAAAGTAAAAGATGATAATGATATTCCATATTATATCTGCATAACTGTCAAATTACTGAACATTGGATGCGGTACTATAAAAATCAGCTAAAAGCAATGAAGAAGAAAAGAAAGTATGAGAAGGGCTCCTCCCAGTTCCAGCACCCTCATCCTCCTCCACCACCTCCACCTGATGCAGGTGCAGGTGGCAGCTCTGCCAGTCAAGCCCCAGCTAGAAGCCAGGCTCCCTATCAACCCATGCCAGATCATATCAAAGGGAAAGCCAATCTAGGGGTTCTTATTCCAGGAGAGGAGGATACAGGGAAGTCAAAGAGATATTCAGGTATATTCTAAAGGGCATTCCAGGCAGCACCCTTACTCCAGGGAGGACATGCTTCATCTGATACTACTTCTGGTCCATTCCCCTTAAGCTCAAAGAGACAGTGTCTGCTAGGCCTCCTCAAACACTTCTTTCACAGTATGAGCCACCTGTACCATTTGAGGAACCTGAAAAGAACCCAGCCTCTTGGACTGCTAGAATGAAAGAAATGGCTGCATTAGACCAGATAAAGAAAGCCAGAGAGCAAGGCTAGACACTTCTAATATTTCTACCATGTCAGAGCAAAGACAAAAGGAGTTAGAAAGATATGCCTCCAGCAAGTTCTTTGATGCAGACAGATACATGGAGTTGCATCCGGCTGCTATGGTTCCCAGGACTTCAAAGCAAACATACTTGGTGCAGCTGATGACACTAGGTCCAACAAGGAAGCATTGAACCCTAACAGAGAAATCAAGATGGTTAAAAGCAAAGAGAAGAAGTAACTCTGTAAGGTGACAATCTTTGGTTTTCCTGACTGCTATCTGGATGTCATATATATATATATCTCTGTGATGTTTCTGCATTGTGTCTAGCTATTGTTGTTTTTATGCTTTTCTGATTGTATGATGTTATTTAATTTTTTCCAAAGTCTATAAATAGTTTTCCTAACCCAAATAGGGGGAGATTGTTGGAACACCCTATTACTAATTTGGGTCAGGATCACAATGTCTCTAGGAATCTGTGTTTGACCTTCTGTATAGCTTAATAGGTCAATTAAATTGAGTCTAAGGGTTAGAAGTCTAGGATTGGAAGCTGCCCTGAAGACCAAGTTTTTCTGTAGACCAAGTCTAATCGTCGAGCTCAGCACGACGTTTCGTCGAACTCCGGTCAACGATCGTCTAGCTCAACTTCTACAGATCGTCGAGCTCCATTCGACGATCGCTGAGCTCAACCTCATAATATCGTCGAGCTCCACTCAACGATCGCTGAGATCAACTTCACAATATCGTCGAACTCCATTCGACGATCGGTGAGCTCAGGTCGACGATTTTGACTCTGCATTGGATCCTTATCTCTGAGCTCAGTTCGACGATCTTTGAGCTCAGATCGACGATTATTTTGTTGCTTGAAGTTTCCAGTTCGCTGAGCTCAGCTCGACGATAGCAGAGCTCAGTTCGACGTTTTCAGTTATCTTTCAGAATTCAAATTCAAATCAGTTAGAAGTTATTCTGCATTTAATTCAGAAGATCTGCTAGCCGTTTTCATTTACTTCTGGACCAAGTTTCAAGGGATTTTTCAAGGAATAATTCTGTGGACTTTCCTTCAGAAGAAATTATGCAATTAAGGCTGTAATAAATGCAGACCAAACGGCTATCTTTGACAGAGTGATATTCTATTCTGGCATAGAGAATAAAAGATAGAATGCTTTTGAATCAAAATAGAGATTTGACAAGAAGAGGACACACAACTCAATATACAGAGACTTTTTAAAAAATCTTCTGTCAAAAAGAATTCAGAAGAACACTCATCAGAGAGATCAAGCTTTCAAAAATCTTCAGATCTCTTCAGCTCTCAAAGTGTTCAAGGCCAACATCATTTCAAGACTCCAGACTCTCAACATTTCAGCTTGCTGAAATCATCTTTTGCTGGAGATCTAACTTTGAAGACCTATCACCCTCAGCAAAGCTCTTCTTCCTGAAGATCAAGGACTCAGGGGAGCTTTGACATCAATCCACTTAGTCTTCTCAGTTGATTGAGAAAGAGAAGACTGCCATAACTCTCTCACCCCCACCTGTAAAGGGTTTTTCAAACTCCCTTCAAAAGTTTGAATCTGGTTTTGAGCACCTTGTCAAAAGCTCATTGGTGGCAAGACACCTGATCAAAAAATCTGATTTGGTTTTTGAGCACCTTATCAAAAGCTCATTGGTGCCCAGGACACCTGATCAACTCATCCTGCAGTGGATTCCTACCTAGGGTGGTAGAAGAGTGGATGTACCCAAGTTTGGGGAACCACTATATTTCCTTGTGTCATCTGGTTCTGCTTGTTTTTTTTTTTGTTTCTGGCCTAGATTTCTTGTGCTTAGCTCTTGCATAGCTTAGTTCTGGATTAGTTTTATTTCTGCTTCCCTGCTCACACTCATTACAACAATTGTTGTAAAGCTTTGCAAAAGTTTTCTTTTGTTTTAAAAGCACCATATACTCTATTCCCCCCCCCCCCCTCTAGAGTATATCAGATCTAGTTTCCCTTTCAATGAGAGCCTGGCTTGCAGATGAGTACTTTTCCGATTATGTCTGACAGAAGCTTCCCTTCTTCATTCATATCCTTGTGCTTTATTGACCGTGTTCCTCGAGGGAGTCCACAGAATAATAGAGTTCGGGTTTTGTCTTCTTCCTCAAGATAGTCCTCATGCTCCGAGCTAGAGAGCTGCAGGAAGCGGGTCAGCTTGCTGGCAGACATCTTGATCTTTGCCCCCGGCTAACCTTGCTTTTGATAAGAGAATCGTCATTCCGGAGTTTTGCGGTTGCAAAGAACTCCAGCACCTCGTTGTCCAGGATTTTACAGGGATGCTCTAGGACGAATGAGAGTCCAGCCTCCTCTAGCATAAGGATGATGTTCCTGAATTCATCTGAGGCATGAGAGAACCCTGTGCGAACCAGCTCGCATCCGGTGACCAGTCCAACAGTTGTCCTTGGAGCCATCGTAAATCTAGGGAGAAAAGTCCTACGCTACGCTTAATCAAAAATCAAAAAGGATGCGACACTAGTAATCAAGTCCAAGTAAGGGTGAGGGGGTGGTTACCTAAAAGCGTAGACGAGAGTTAGATGGTTGAAGATGAGGGGCACCGGACGGGAGAGATCGTCGGTGAGCTTCTTGCGGGATGTCGACGGAAGCCTTCACGCCTCGGCGAGATACCTTCGGGAAGACCTTGTAGACCTTCGGTGAGAAACTTCGGTGGGATTCTTGCAGTGAGCTACCCTTGATGGAGACCTATTAGGCGAGAGTCTTGTGGGAGACGGAGTCGATTCGGCGAGCTACCCTTGCTGCGAGTTTCCCCTGCGGAGAGAGTCGGTGAGATCGACGAGAGTCTTCACGTTTCCTGGTGAGTTTCCTGCGGAGTCCTGCGGAGTTCTTCTTCGCTCAACGAAAGTCCTGCGGAGTTCGGCGGGATTTGACGAGAACCTTGCGGGAAGACGATTCGGCGAAGACCGTGCGGGATTCGTAGGGAATGTGAAGAGTCGGCGGGAATGGGATTCTCTTTAAATGTGATTCCCCTTAAATGTGATTCTCCTTAAAGCCAAGCTCGACGAGTTAAATGGGATTCTCACAGTTTCCGTTTGTCTAAGTTAATTTGAAGGTCTTCCAACTATATAGATACTCCTTAACGCCAAGCTATTAGGGTTTGAGCCGGCTTTTCCATATAAATTAATTTAAGCATCTTTTAAGTATGTAAATACTTCGTAAGGCCAATCTACGCTGGTTTTTAGTGAACTAATTTAAGCCTGTAGACATTCGATCTCGAGTCTACCAGGGGAATTTCCGATAAGTCTTCAATATTGTATCTATGGTTTATGTTTACTATGTTAACATATCCTTAGATGTAATCACACAATGGTGTAAATATAGGTATAACTATATATGCATATATATATGTAAATGTGGAAACAAGATGACTCAAGTCCTGGAATTGATCAAACATACCTGGGATTATGAAAGGTATCATTTAGTCCCTCAGGTAAAACATTTTAGGAGCTCAATGTGAATATGCTCAAGTAGATATCACATCTGGTATTCCAGACGCTTGTTCCAATTTAGTCTTGATCCACCTACTGTCTAGTTCCCATCATATTCACGGGAACCTAGACTACCCTGCAAGAAAGATTTACTTTACCTTAGGAACCCAAATCATATTGGGTCCTAGGTTCCTGTTAGCATAAGCACTCGACTGCCTTCCTTCAGAAAACCTGTCAGGAAGGCTACCTCTGCTCAGAAAATGTGGATAGGCCCTTGCCTTTGGCACAGAGGGGTTGTGCCAACAGTCGATGGCAAAGTGTCCCACTTTGCCACAGCACCAACACGGGTGAATGTTGTATCGCCGTTTCTGACCTGATCTAGTGACTGAGGTAGTCACGGTCCTAGGTCTCAACGGGATAGGGCATGATCTTCTCACAAAATGTCCTCTTCCACCATGACACGTGGAAGGGTGGAAGGAATGCATGTTGCGAGCGTCATGAGGCCGGGGAGGGGGTGTAACACCCCGAAGTTAATTGGATCAATTTGAGCAAAATCGGGTTCAGGCATGGATGACACGGCCTGGGACACGGGCGTGTCCCAGGGCGTGTCAGGCCTGGGTAGTGTCGAGTCGTGAAGTCGACGAAATTTGGGGTCGACACAGCGGACACGGCCTGCGACACGGGCGTGTCGCAGGGCGTGTCGGGGCCGTGTCGACGATCGGCCTGGATGTCGACGAATTTTCTCGACGATCGTCGAGTGTCGAGTGTCGAGTGAGGACACGGCCTGTGACACGGGCGTGTCACAGGGCGTGTCAGTGGTAGTCGAACTCAATAGACGTTTCGAGCTAGGGCATGTTTGCGGAACACGAGTGTGTCCTGGTGCACACGGCCAGGAACACGGGCGTGTGCTAGGCCGTGTGCCAGGCCGTGTGAAGTCTCGGGTTGTTTTGAGATTATTTTCATTGAGGCACACGGCCTCAGACACGGGCGTGTCTGAGGGCGTGTCTGGTACACGGCACGGGACACGGGCATGTCCCATGGCCGTGTACTGTTGGTTTTGAGTCGGTTGTCTGCCGCTTAGAGGGACACGGCCTGTGACACGGGCGTGTCACAAGGCGTGTCAGGCTGTGTTTAGCTTTTCTGGCCAAATCTGAGCCATTTGTTTCCCTCTTCCTGGATCCAATGGCTGGGCTCTGTCCAGGTGTGTGGAAGGCCGAGAAAAAGGGGATTTAAACCCTCTTTTCTCTTCTTCTTCTTCTTCATCCTTATTCTAAGAGAGAGAGGAGAAAGGCCTAAGGGAGAGAGAAGGGAGGAGTCTTCCAGCTGCTGTAGGAGCTGCGGAGTGCGGAGCGAAGATCCGAGAGCGGATTCGTGAAGGCGAAGCCGAGGCGGTGATTTCCATCCGGCTACTTCATGGCACCAAAGCGATCTTCAAGGGTAACGATCTCCTTCTTGGACATCGAAGTCCTTCCTTTATGCATGTGCTTGGAATCCTCCACCAAGAGGTGGATTTGCGGAAGTGATTCCTTTGTTGAGTCTGCATCTAGAGCGGGAAAATGGAGTACGGCATAGGCATGCTGTGTGAAGCCTATCTGGACCGGTAGTCTGGATTGGTGATGTTCATGGGTAAACCGGAGGAGACTCCGTGGATTTGATGAGATGGAAATGGATTTCTATTGTGATGAATGTATGGATGTGATGCTGAATGTGAGGAGGCTTTGACAAAGCTCCTGGTTGTGATAGGATCAATTGGTAGCACGCCTGGGGAGCTCGTGATAAACCCGACTGTTACACCACTAAGGTGGGTTGATCTAGTTAGTTAGAGGGATCGATGGGTTGCAATGCTTGGGGAGCCGAGTTAAACCCGGGTTGCTGCACCACATAGTGTGGGTCGATCGGATTAGGAGGGGGGTCGATGGGTAGACATTGCCTGGGAGCTTGGATAAACCCGGCGTGCTACACTACATGTTGTGGGTCGACCTACTCTAGTTGTTGCTGTGAGGTTGTACCTCTGTGTGGTTTGGGCAGGATGTCGCCAGCTTGCGAGACTGGTGGACTAGGGCCGGTCAACCAACAAGTTAAAAACCTCGGATCGGCGGTGTATGACTGGTGGATTCCGGTACGCCAAGAAGGTGCCCCAAGTGCACGGAACGTTTGGTGGATTCCAGCGTTTGTGATGTTATGTGTTTGCTAGCGGGAGAAAGAGAATGAGATAGATATGCTGGTTGATGATACTTGATGAGCACTGTATACAGGGAAGGAACCACTACCTCGGGTAAGGGGTAGGGTCGTTATAATGGGTCAGCCAAATGCTGACCGTTACTTTGTTTTCTGATTTGGTTTGGATATGGAATTGCAGGTGCCGCGGCTTGAATTGAAATGAATAAGTGGAATGAATGGCTAGCCTGCTGCTGTTGACCTTTGAAGGCCATGCGGAGAGTGGTGTTTGTGATATATAAATATGGTATTTATATAGTGGTGGACATTCTGGTTGGAGTTCATGTTAACAAAAAGAAATGCTGCGCTAGAATGGATGAGTTAAGGATACGCGTTGATTTTGATTTCCACACGTGATTCCTTCGCTTGTCTGTGAGATATGGCGTGGGGCCCCGGCCGGACCCACCGTTATATGTCATGTGACAGGTGAGGGCGTTACACGGGGTGCCTTCCTTTCAGGCATCCCCCTTCCTGAGGCCCCATGAAAACATACACCATGTCTTCTAACCTCCATATCCTGTGTCCTCGGGTCGTGAGAATTCTTCTGTGAGCTGGGACATGCAGATTCACACCGAGTTGAGGCAGTGGCAGTGAATACAAAGGGCTCAGAATGAGCCTTAGGTATTCTTTCATGGGTGGCCACGACGGCCCTTGTACTACGGGTGTCTCCACATGGGGACAGATCACCCTTGCAGTGACCACGGCTATTCCTGTGGTCATACCTGAAGGCATGATGAGTTGCCTTCCTGCTTGGAGTGGGGGGTCGGAATACCGTTTCCCCATTTCTCCACGAATTGATAATCCGGGAGATCCACCCATTTTCTTGCTTTCTCTTTATAGCATCAACCTTAGAAAAATTTGATACTATTCTTTTCTCATTCTCTAGACTACTCTCTAGAGATGAGATTTTAGTTTCCTTGACCTTGTTGGATGCCAATTAGAGAACCAACAAGATCTTCAGTCGAGCAATCTCTTAAGCTTGCTCCTCAGCAAGTAGGTTGCTTGTCTGAAGGGCTCTCTTCAGGGAATCAGCATTTTCTGAAGGAAGGCAGTTCCTGTCTTCAGAAACTTCAAGAGATACGGGGCAGGATGAAGAAGTTACCTGCTCTTCAGTGATATTGTCATTAGAGCCAGTGACCATTGTGTCATCCTCATCAGAGCTGCTTTCCTCACTGGCCTCTTTTGTCTCTGACACGGACACTGGAGCTCTGATGCAGTCCGAGAGATCCTTGCCTTCATCTTTAGAAGTGAGGATCCCCACATACGCTTCATCCTCTGATTGACAGCAGATTCCAGCTTTCTCTGACCCCCCCCCCCATCAGCTCTGAGATCATCACCCACATAGATTTAGCCGTCCTACATTTTTCCAATCTAGAGCGAGAAGCTCCAGACCAGATATCCAAGATAATTTGACGAATCCTCTTGTCCCAGTTAAATAGTGACAGTTCCGTCTCTGACATCTCTGCAATGCTCTTGGGCACTTCGATATTCTTTCCAGAGCAGGAGGTCTTCATAGGAATAAAAGGACCCTCTTCCAGGATGAAGGATGCTCGAGGATCGATGGCCTCCAAGTGATATGACACCCTCATCCTCCAGAAGGGATAATACTCCTTTGTACATGCGGGAAGTCTTAGTGGCGATATCTCATAATCCAGCTCCATGCTTCTGACACCGGTGGAAGGATACTACTCAAGGTGTAAACCTTTTTGATGAGTAACCTGCCTCTGATACCACTTGAAAGTTCACCTAGTGTCAACTATGTTCACCTATGGGGGGGGGGAATAGGTGACGGGGAGCCTGTTTGCGGAATTTAAATTGTACCTGCACACGAAAATAAAGCAACACATCACAACAGAGTACACAGGCTATTTATAGTGGTTCCCCGACTTGGGTACATCCACTTTCCCCCTTCGACCTATCTCCCAACCAGGGACGACTCGGTCACTTCTCCAACAGGATTGAAATCCAATCCTTGCACTATCGGAAGGAACCCTTCCACACGTAGGAGTCAACACTCCTACAAACCGGGTTGCACTCAACCCTTACAACTAGGAACCAACGTTCCATTACAACAAAAGTAAAATAGAATGTACAAGAAATACAAACTACGTGTGGAGACTACGGTGTCCCTCTTCGTTGACGACGTGATCTTGAAGTCTACAAAGAGTCCACAACCTTGGCCTCTCTTGGAGAGAATCTCCCCGGAACCGGCGGCGGCAAGATGGACGGCGGCTAGGTTCACGGGATCGGCGGCAACAACGATGTGTGGTTGCAGTTCTTTGGAGATCCAAACTTCGTTGCGAAGCAAGCTAGGTCTACCAACGGTCACACTAGGATCAATCGTCTCGATCGATTCGGATGGGGAAGATTTTCCCGATCTACAAATCGAGAGACAAGAGATCTCTGGTTAGACACGTGAGACGCTGAGCTTAGCTAGGCTTCTGTCGCAGGAGGATCTGGGCGAAACCACGATCAAACGGCGACCAACTTGGCGAGATCGGCGACGGCGGCGGCTGCGGAGCGGAAACAGCGATCTAGGTCACGTCGCGGCTCGCGTATATCATTTCTTCTTCGCCAATTTTTCTGTTCAAAAATACCCGTGTATTTATACACTGTAGATACTACCAATATGACCGTCGTGAGTCCCACAAGTAGAAACCCGAAATCCGGTTCAAAATAGTCCAGCGGCAGAATCCGGTCCAGCAGCTTCCAGAGAAATCGCTAAGTAAAAATCGGCGAGAATCGCAGGTGATTCTCGACGAATCAGCGAGAATCTGTTAGGGATTCTCGACGATTCGTCGAGAATCACTTGTGATTCTCGCCGAATCACTTGTTGATTCTCAACGAATATAACTTGGTATTCAGGATCTGCTCTGCGATGGGTTCGGCGAGAATCACTAGTGATTCTCGCCGCATCTTACTTGGCACCGTTTAGAGGTAGCCGGAAGGAGTCGGCGAGAATCACTAATGATTCTCGACGATTCGGTGAGAATCACTAGTGATTCTCGTCGAATTATACTTAGACGAATTTCGTCTTTCCATCCAAGAGCTGCTCCTTGACCCATCCTTGCTCCTTGTCTTCTCTTGCATAAACACGGCCCTGTACTTGAAAGTAAGTGCACTCCAATAGAGAGAGTACATGTAGGCCAACACACTGATCTGCTCAACGAGAGATTACGTCGTGCAGACCCGTGTATATTGACCTACTGCACCCTGACATTGGTGTGCACTTACCGTGGAATAGCTGCAAGCACAACTTGAGAGGTTTCATCAAATACATTGTGAATTCATCTTAGCTTGACAGGTGGCTTCCTCAAATACAGGTAATTGTGGATACAATACCCAACACCATCTCAACCATCAGCTCCGAATCCTGCAATCATGATCCCCAAGAAGATGATGGACTTGATTAAGGATGAAATTGCCTTAGTCTCTCTTGATAAGAAGGCAAAGAAAATCATCGCAAGTGCAGTGGATGACTCAATGCTTCAAAATCTATTCCACTGCAAATCTGCCAATGAATTGTGGGACTACCAAGTTGTGTTGATCAAAGGGACAGAAGAAGTCAGAGACGACCGCAAATTGTTGTTGAATCAGGAATACGAAGCATTAAAGCAAAGTTCAAGTGATAGTATTGCTGACAGCTTCGAGAAATTCTTTAAGATTATAAAAGGCCTCAAGAACTATGGTCGTAATTTCACTAATGGCGTGCTCAACGATAAATTTCTGAGATCCCTGACAAAGGACTGGGGCACAAAAGTCGTATCCATTAGAGAATCTGGAAAGCTTCCTGAAATTGATCGTCAGAACCTCTTTTGGAAATTTCTTTCATATGAACTATAAATCAACACCAGAAAGAAGGAGGAGCAAAACAACCGGACTTCCATCAAAGAGAATTCAGTAGCTCTAAAGGATGAAGGTTGAAGAAAGTCAAAAGTTGTGTCACCAGTAAGGACTCGTGCCCCAAACACTCCAAAAGACTCCAAGCATGGCACGTCAGGCTTTGAGCTATCGGATGGAGAGTTTTCTCTCATATCTAAGCAGTTCAGGAAACTGCTCAGCAAGAGGAGACAAATGAAGAATCATTCGTCCTCATCTGATTTCAAAAAATCTCATTGTGATGGTGATCGTTACAGAAAAAACAACAACCGAGAGGACAGGTACAAATCCAAACAGAACAAACATTCTTCCTCTGACGTTATGTGCTACTATTGCAATAAGACAGGTCATGTGATGTGTGGTGTAGCCTATGTCGCTAACAGAAATCTACACGAGAGAAGGCTCTAGTTTGCCAACAACACAATCTAGATCCGCTGCACCTATACAAGCATCTATCTCCCTTAATACGTGATCGTTTCGTGCACAAAACATAAACACATTCGGAGAATGATCGACTCTAAAATAGAGATGAAAATGAGTCAGATCATTCCCAAAGTTAACACAAATTTTACCAATCCTTTTGAGAGAAAGATCAAGGCTATAGACCAAGATCCGCTCAAGCAAAATGGACCTACCCGGTACGAAAAATGTAAACAAGAACAATAATGTTTTCTATTCAAAGATTTGTAAGCAATTAAAATTTAAAACCGTGGAGAACACAATGGTTCACCTTCAGCAAATCTAAGAGAGGAAGCACAAAGACAAGGGAAGAGTTTACCTAACCCGAATTCACCGTGCACACAAGATATGGTCGGAGAATCACTCTCTCCACGGATCCACCGGCGTCACACAAAATTGGGCTGCAACCTTCTTCCTTGGAGTAGCAGCGAAGGAATCCACGCTGGAGTCGCACCGAAGAGGGGTGGAGGAAGCAAGGGATGGTTTCACACAACAAGGGGGGGGGGGGGGGGGGGGGGGGGCGGTTAGGAGGAATGCCTTGGCCGAATTCTCCTTTGAGTGTTTTTTTAGGATTCAAAATCTTCTTGTCTATTAATTCTCATAAAGAGGTCTCCTTATATAGGAGTTACAAACACATAGGAGTTACAAACACACATTTAACCATCCAAAATGGAGACGACATCTCATCCATCCGGGTGGTTAATTACAGACCAAATGTTTTAAATGCAGGAAACAAATAAGTCCACACATGAATATAAAAGTATTACCCAAGCATGGAATAATTTTATATTCTCAAATATAAAATATAAATATAAATAATGTAACTAAGAGAATGATTTTAAAATGAATCTTCAAGTGAGCTTAGCACGCCGCGGATGGAGGTTATAACGTTGCATTCTGTTAGCTTCATCATGGCTCCTAACGTCTTTAAGCTATAGCGCCTTGGCAACTGAATCATCATCAAGTAGTGGCGGCGATGCCACGACAACAATCCTCCCCGTTCAAGATCACGTATCTCTGATGCGTGGTCCAAGAGATAGCAGAAGAGAACATCGGCATCCAATTGTTGAAGCTCTGGCTCGAGGTTCCAAGAGTCATCGGAAGGAGGGCGGTCACGCCAACGGATTAGAAAGCGGCGGGTAGAACCATCAGAGGTAGTAAGCAGCTCAGCATCAAGTATCCTGTCTGGTATAAGAAAGGTTTTGGGAAACCTTGGAAACATGTCAGCAGTGGGAATAAAAGAAGGCAACTTACCATCCGATGCTAAAACTATGGAGACCAGGGGAGAGAGATCATCCGTACTGCCACTCCCCAAACCCAAAGAATTTTGAGTGGAAGGAGAAGACGACAAAGAAGTCAACTCTTGTGGAGGCGAAACAAACATCATCAAATCCGAGACATTAAAAATGGGTGAGACACCCCCAATCAGCAGGCAAATCTAAGACAAAAGCATTATCACCAAGTTTCTTTATAATCTGGAAGGGGCCGTCGCGCTTTGGAGCTATCTTTCTAACAGTGCCAGTTGGCATTCGCTCGGGAACTAAGCGGACTAAAACTTTATCGCCGACTTTAAAGTGTGACACTCTCCTATTTTGATTTGCTTGTGTTTGATAGGATTCATGTTGGGAGGCTAAGGTTGCCCGGATATGTGCGTGCAAGTCATGAATGTGTTGGACGAAGGATTGTGCAAATTGACTTGCTTTATATGTAGGTGGTAACTGAACCAAGTCAAGTGGCACAGGAGCCTTATACCCGTGAACAATCTCATTAAGGGACATACCCGTGGACCGATTCTTAGAGTTTTTGTAAGCCAATTGTGCATGGGGAAGAAGTAGATACCAAGTTCAATTGTGATCACTCACAAGACACCTTAGAAGATTCCCCAAACTCCGATTGACTACTTCCGTCTGACCATCGATTTGCATATGATAGGCAACGAAAAATAATAATTTGGTCCCCATTAAAATCCATAAAGTTTTTCAAAAATAGCTAGTGAATTTCATGTCCCAATCCGATACAATTATCTTCGGCACTCCGCGATGACTAACGACCTCCCGAAAATATAACTTAGCTACGTGAGATGCGTCGTTGGTCCTACTACATGGGATAAAGTATGCTATTTTGAAAAACTGTCCACAACTACAAAAATGGAGTCGTGTCGACGAAGATTGGTGGGGAGGCCTAATATGAAATCCATGCTCACGTCTTCCCATGGTATGGAAGGAATTGGTAAAGGGGTGTATACCCCAACATTGGTTTTAGTGCCCTTAGATACTTGACATGTTCGGCAACTACTCACTATTCCCCCAACCATCGCCTTAAGCTTAGGCTAGTAAAATTTCTCCTCAACGAGTGCAATGGTATTATCTCTTCCAAAGTGTCCACTTAGACCTCCGCTATGCATTTCCCAAATAATGTTGTGTCGTAAGGAGGATCGAGGAATACACAACTTCCCGTGCCTAAAAAGATAACCGTCCTTAAGAACAAATGCAGATATGGTCGTTGGAGAGCTATCCTGAGTGGAGAAATATATCTTGTGGAAATCTGGCCAAGTGGCATATTCTTCCTTAACTCGTTCGAATCTTATGACATTCACTTGCATGGTATAAAGTAGAAGGGTAAGGAGGCTAAGTGCATCGACAACTCGATTGTCAGATCCCTTAAGGTGTTTAAGACTAAAATGGTACCCTTGTAAGAAAGCTACCCACTTAGAGTGACGCAGGCCGATTTTTTTCTGAACATTTATGAAACATAAAGCATCATGATCGGAGATGATCACAAACTCCTTGGAGAGGAGATAATGCCGCCAATGATGTAAACACCTAACAACAGCATAAAACTCTATATCGTAGTTCGAATATTTTAACTTAGCGCTCGCTAGTTTCTCACTGAAATAACTCACTGGGTGACCTTCTTGACTTAAAACACCTCCTATGCTTACCCCTGAAGTGTCATAGGTTAGCTCAATGACCTTGGTGAAGTCAAGTAGACGTAACACCGGTGCCTCGGTAATGAGCTTCTTAATATGTTGGAAGGCAAAGGTGGCGGACTTCGTCCAAGTTAACTCACCCTTCTTCATGCAGACACTAATAGGTGCCATAATGCTACTAAAATCTCATATGAAGCGGGGATAGAAAGAAGCCAATCCATGGAAACTACGCACCTCTCGTAGGCTAGTCGGCTCAGGCCAGTCCTTAATCACCTGAACCTTTCCAGGATCAACTCGAATTCCCTCAAATCCATCTATATAACCTAAAAGCTCTACCTCTAAAATATAGAATATGCACTTCTTAAGGTTTAGGAATAGTGTTTCCTTCCTCAAGGTGGATAGGGTCACTCTCAATTATGAGATGTGCTCGGCAGTGGTGGTGCTATAGACTAAGATGTCATCAAAATAAACTACCACAAACTTCCCCAAGTGCGGTCGAAAGACGTGTGTCATCATCCGAGAGAAGGTGCTGGGGGCATTGGATAACACGAAGGGAATCACAAGCCACTCATATAACCCATCCTTGAATTTAAACGCATTCTTCCACTCATCACCCTCACGGATCCTAATCTAGTCATAACCGCTCCTAAGATCCAACTTAGAAAATAAACTTGCTCTAGATAATACATCCAAGAGGTCATCTAATCGTGCGATAGGGAACCTATACTTGACGATAATCTTGTTGATAACCCGACTATCAACACAAATTCGCCATGAGCCATCCTTCTTGGGGGCAAGCAGAGATGGAACAGCACATGGACTCATACTAGTCCTAATAAACCCCTTATTCAACAAGTCCTCTATCTGAACCTGCAACTCCTTATGGGCAACGAGATGGAGTCGGTAATGGGGCTGGTTGGGCAAGGAAGACCCCAGGATGAGATCTATCACATGTTGAATATCTCTAAGTAGAGGTAATGTCGATGGCAACTTATCCGGGTACGTATCCCTATACTCTTCCAACAATACTCATAACTCACTGGGCAGATCATCAAATACTCCAGAATCCGTCATATCACTCAGAAGGACTAGCGCATACATCACTCCATCAAGAAATGGGTCCTTAATAAATTCTTTTCTTCCGACTAGGTTCAAGGCCTTCCTCTCAATTGGGATCGTGGTGTCCTTAACCGGTCCTACCGGTTCCTTCGGTATAGTCAGCCTCAACATAATGGTTTTGCCATTGAATTTGAATTCATACGTGTTTGCTCTACCAAAATGCGTCACATCACGATCATAGAGCCAAATGCGGCCTAGTAACACGTGTCAAGCGTCCATCGGGAGAGCATCACACCATAGCTCATCAGTATATGATTTGAATGAGAGGGGGACCAGGCATCGCTTGGTAACCGGGATGGTGATCTTGTTTATCCAAGCTACCTGATATGGGGTCGGGTGTGGTTCCGTGGTCAGGGCCATATGCGTGACTGTGTTCTCAGAAATGACATTCACACGGCTACCACTATCGACAACCAACTTGCAGTGTTTCTCATTACTCTTAAAAATCAGAGAAAATATGCTCGTCCTCTTCCAATAATCTAACGGACGTGGAGTGGTCAAGATACAACGCATCACCATAAGGTGGTGATCATCCTCTAAATCACTTGGGACCCCTTCTGGGTCACTCTCCTCAGAAGCCTCATACACTAAGTCAGCGGGATCGGTAGACGTCTCTAATAGGGCTACGACCTTAGTCTTCGTTGGGCATTCAAAGGCATAGTGACCTTGAATGCCGCAAGAGTAACATGTAGTGTTAGCCTTGCTAACCTTTCCTATGGGAATAGGCTCACTTGTGGGATTTCTAGCATTCCTAGCAGTGATACTACAGACTTCGACTCGGTGGACCTAAACTTTCCCTTATTCTGATATGTGGAAGCAGATGCTCCAGCTGTGGACTTATTCTTTTCATGGAAATAGCGGGAGTGGGCCTTAGAGGCCAGATGTTTTTCAATGTTGAGGGCGGCATTGATGGTCGTGTTCAGGTCCGTATGACCATTGCGCAAGAGCTTCCTTTGAATCTCAGGTTGAAGACCTTTATGAAATCTACACAAGATGACCTCGGGGATCTCCCTAAGATCACAAAACACCATATGGTCCTTCAGCTTTCCCATATATTCAGCTATCGAATTCGAGCCCTACCGCAGGGTGGAAAGCTCATCGAACATCTATGTTCGGTGGTATGCCGGGACGTATTGATCAGTTAGCCAATTCTTCATCACTGGTCATCCTATATGTCGGGCTCCATTCCCGGTCCCTAGCCTACACTCCTCATTTATCCAATATGTCTTAGCACGCCCAGTTAACTTCATCCAGGCGACTTGGACCTTCTGATGGTCCGTGAGAGTGTGCCAATCGAAGTAACATTCCCTGTACACTACCCAAGTGAGGAAGATCTGAGGATGTCCCATGCCGTCGTAGGTGGAGGCATCGATCTTAATAGACATAGTAATATCGAAGTCACGCTCGTGGTGATGATTTAGTCATGGCATTTGGGGAGAATTCCCATCAGAGTCATAATTGACTACAGGTTGGTGCCGGTTGGGCGGCCTCACATTAACGGGTGGAGGTGGTAGTTCTTGGTTCTATAGGATTTGGGCTAGCATGGTCCTAAGTTCCATCATCTCAGTTTGTAGTCCCTCAATAGCCTCGGTATTCTCATCTCATTGCTCATTCGCGGCCATTATAGACGAAGACGGTGTTGTGTAGTTTGTTCCTAGTCTATTGCGCATACAGGGTTACCCAAATTTTAAAAGATGATTTTTTTGAGGCTGGTCCTATAGTTAAAACAAGATTTTTTTGTTTTCCTAAAGTGACAGGAATGACGAACGTTAAAATTTTTTTATATATATTTTCGCAGAAAAAAATAAAGATTTTAGACTGCTAATTGCAGACCAGAAAAAAAAATTTTGCTTTTTTTTTGACTAATTAGTGGAAACGAAAGAGAGCGGGGACGTTTGCAACATAGAAGTTGAAACAACCTCGCTTTGATACCAAATCGGTTTAGCGTATGTCGCTAACGGAAATCTACACAAGAGAACGTTCTAGTTCGCCAACAACACACTCTAGATCTGTCGCACCTACACAAGCATCTATCTCCCTTAATACGTGATCGTTTCACGCACAAAACATAAACACATTCGGAGAATGATCGACTCTAAAACAGCGATGAAAAATGAGTCGGATCGTTCCCAAAGTTAACGCAAAGGTTTCCAATCCTTTTGAGAGAAAGATCAAGGCTACAGTTCAAGATCAACTCAAGCAATATGGACCTACCCGGTCCTGAAAATGGAAATAAGAACAATAACGTTTTCTATTCAAAGATTTGTAAGCGATTAAAATTTAAAGCCGCGGAGAACACGATGTTTCACCTTCCACAAATCTAAGAGAGGAAGCACAAAGAGAGGGGAAGAGTGTACCCAACCTGAATTCACCCTGCACACAAGATATGGTGGGAGAATCACTCTCTCCATGGATCCACCGGCGTCACACTGAATGAGAATTCAACCTTCTTCCTTGGAGTCGCACCGAAGGTATCCTCGCTGGAGTCACACCGAAGAGGGGTGGAGGAAGCAAGGGATGGTTTCAAACCACAAGAGGGGGCGGCGGCTAGGAGGAATGCCTTGGCCGAATTCTCCTTTGGGAGTTTTTTTAGGATTCGAATTCTTCTTGTCTATTAATTCTCATAAAGAGGTCTCCTTATATAGGATTTACAAACACATAGGAGTTACAAACACATAGGAGTTACAAACACACATTTAACTGTCCAAAATGGAGATGACATCTCATCCATCCGGTTGGTTAATTACACACCAAATGTTTTAAATACAGGAAAGAAATAAGTCCACACATGAATATAAAATTATTACCCAAGCATGTAATAATTTTATATTCTCAAATATAAAATATAAATAAAAATAACGTAACTAAGAGCATGATTTTAAAATGAATCTTCAATTGGGCTTAGCATGCCGCGGACGGAGGTTGTAACGTTGCCTTCCGTTGACGTCATCATGGCTCCTAACGTCTTTATGTTGTAGTGCCTTGGCAACCGGATCATCATCAAGAAGTGGCGGCGATGTCGCGACATCATTGTAAGACCCCCTTTGCTTTCATTTCACCACTGGGTCTTACGCCCAGAACCGCCGCTTTACGGTGAATCCAACTACCAAGTTAGACACCACCACACGACGCCGATCCATCCAGCTAAAATGATTTAATCACAGTAGGCCAACAAAAGAGAATTAAATGAGTAATATAAGTCCACAGATCATAGCTCACTATCAATATATATAAAAGAGAAATAGTTCACAATGAGTACAAAGTATGAAAGAGAGTAGAAAATGGGCTTAAACCCGGTACATGTCTAATACAAATAATCTCTCTCCCACAACTCACACATCCAGCGGAAGCAAACTGAAAACAGTCCTCGACCTATCGCCGAGAAGTAGCGATTGTATGCAGCAACTACTCCCCAAGTACTTCCATCCTCCTATGACTGGTGCATTACCTCGAATTCCTAAAATGATGTGGTCCACTAACCGTTAGTCATAAAGACTAAGCCAACTATCATCCCTACATCACCCCCGCGACTCCTAGGCACCATGCGGGAGGAGAGATAGGGAAGATTATGAAGGTGGAGAGTAAACAAAATAAGTGATGACAGAACTATCTAGCAGTCATATAGTATACCATATACAAGAGTCTAAACTAGCGGTTCTATAACAAATAGAGCAGTAATAAAGGAAAAGTTAAAAGAACAAGCTATATTTAAAGGTAACCTCAATTTATAAGAATGCTCAAACAAACTTATAAATTAAGGGGTCGTTTTGTAGGGCCTATCATATGAAAAGTCTCATACCAATTTATACGATAAGGGTAGGGGTCTAAATGCAATAATGGCATGTTATGCTATGTTATGCAGATTTAATGTTATGTTCATACAATTGCAACACACGCGCCCGACTCTATGCGCACAGACCTTTAGTTCCCCGATTTTGTAAGCTAGCTTCACTCCCAGGAGCCTCTATAGTGGCCAACCGAGACAGTGGGTTGCGCCAACCCACTCATAGGCGGGTAACCGCACTACCAGGCCTAGCCTATTCGTACAACTCTGAAGGACACACCAGAGTCACCACGTACTAATGCTGACAAACCCGCCAGCCTTTTCCACGTCTAAGTGAGAACCCCACTTGGCGAGTCGACGTATCAGCGTCAGTGCGATCGACCGTCTAATACTGAAGACCCACTACCTTTATGCACATGTAATTTTGATAAATATAAATCTCCGAGCCATTGGCTCCCCGGACAATACCGTCTGTCACAACAACCTTCCGAGCCATTGGATCCCCGGACTAACCAGTCCGTATCTACCACCGCCGAGCCTATTGCTCGTGAGTTTAAGCCAAACTATCCTCCCGTGAATATGGGGCGAGTGAAAGTGAAGTACTTATAATTAATCTTGCACTAACAGTTTAGCCTTACATTTTACAGTTAACCTTGGATTGCCTAGGGCATTTCCTTTGAAGGGCACTCGATGGCACTAGGAATTACGATGGGATGAAGCCCAAATCTCCCTTTTGCAAGGTACTTATTATCATTAGTATCTACCCATGTCCCAACTCACCTGATATTACACTTGAACTAAACCTAAGTGTAATTAGACTTTCTCTAAGGATAAGACGATTCATCCTGAATCCCGAGCACAACTCTTCCCTTGCACAACCGAGCTCAAGCAACCTACCTTCTTTTGGTGACCCTATATATTCCAACCAGACTAGGTACACCAACTACCCTTTCTCATACTAGTTCCACATGCTTCCGTACTTTTATAATTTTTACTATGTGCAGATGATGAGTCCACTTTATATACCTATTTTCGGACACATCTGGGCTAGTTTTCACGTGTTTGCACTTCACTTTTAGTTCTTTATCGTTCATATCTCATCTTATCTTTATTTCCATAGGAAGTGCACATTTATGCCTGTGGTTGTGTACTTTGTTATTTTTATAGTTTGTACTCCCTTTTGTTATTGTCTGGAATATCTGCACAGATTAGTGATTTGTTTTTCCTATCGGTACCGGGGTCGTGTGCGAGTTCCGGGATGGTTGTGAAACAGGAATACTGCGCACGATCATGGGATATAATGCGCAAGACCACTGGTCGTGCCCCCCTGATCGTGCGCACTACTCTACGTTTTCCAGAATCAGCCTGGGGTAAGCGCACGACCACTGGACATATTGCGCATGACCACCAGTCGTGCTCCACTGATCGTGTGCATTGATTCCTCATTTCTGGAGTCCTGTCTGGGTAATCGCATGATCATTGGACTTAGTGCGCACGACCACTGGTCGTGCGCCACTACTCGTGCGCGTTATCCCAGTTCTTCTTCCTGATATTCCATGCCAGTGCGCACGAGCACAGGACATAGTGCGCACGACCACTGGTCGTGCGCCTGTGATCGTGCGCATTGTTCATTTCTGCTTTTGTATAAATAGTGCAGGTCTCGCCCTAATTCGAGAGGATCCGGAGCTCGACGTTTCTCCGCCGTTTTCCGCCTTCTCCGTCGTTCCCCTTCATCTTCCACCCTAGGGAGGTGCTCCGGGCAAGCTTTCACTGCAAAATCCAAGCCGGAGCTTCCTCTCGGCCTTCTCCTTCATCCGTGAGCTTCAAGTAGGGTTTGACGCCATAGCCATCAAGTAAAGGAAAGCTAGCAAACTTCGTCCGCTATCCTGAGACGAAGAAGACGGGCCATTGGAAGGTGGTGATAGCCCTTCTCTACCCCGGACGCAGTTGAGGACCGAGCTTGGATGCGGAATGACAACCCGACGATTCCAACCGTGAATCCTCAGCAAGGCTTCGGATTCGGACGATCTCTTGACTTGTTCTTGCTTTATTGTTGAATAGTGGTGTTTACTTTATTTATAATTGATGAAGTATGCTTAGTTTGTAAAATGTTTTTATACAATTATGTCTATGTGATTGTATGTTTTCGTTTTTTACTTGAGTTGCGCCATATTCCATCCACCACCATCCACCCTTGCCGCACTAGCAATTGCTAGTGGCGTGCATAGCGAAGAGGTGCTTACGACCCTCATTCCGCCATTCTCACCACCTCATCCGCTAGCCGACTCGCCCATCCGCCTAGCGATTCGGTGCATAGTGGCCCGACTAGTCTTCCATCCCGCCTGGCGAAGCATCGCATAGCAGCTTTGCATAGGAGTAGTTAATAGTATTTTATTTTCTCTTTCTGCAACATCAAAACCTCCCCTTAGTTAGCTCCGGCCTGAGGACTTCAATCTCAAGTCCTCCTCGAAATTAACTCCACCTTACTATGTTCCTTGTGAGATCGATACTTGGGAAAGCCCCCATTTTATATTACTTGTGCGACCGGTTCACTGCCGTGATCTTTAACATCAAGTTTTTGGCGCCGTTGCCGGGGAACACAGTCGTGTGAGTTTTTGTAGGGGAAGATAAGAGATAGAAGCCCTTTTTTTATTTGTTCAGATCACTTTCTTCTTTGTTTTAGTTTTTAGCATTTGTGTTTGTTTTTATTTGTTCCTATTCTAGTTTTAATTTTTCTGTAGCAGGTTTTCCTATTCTTTTATTTGTGGTGTGTAGTTAATTGTTGCTTAGAAACTTTCTGTTGGTGAATTATTCTTGTTGCACCATGTATTCTTATATGAATATCAGTTGCCGATGGTGCGGGGATTATAGGCATGGTAGTGATGAGTGCCCCACTGAAGAATGGGAGCATAATTCTCGTGGTTCTGTGTATGGAGCACCGTCTTCTTATGGTACTTCATACACCCAACCCAGGTCTTATGGTCACTCCTCTTCTACGCCTTCATCTTTTTCTTATTCCTCTCTGGTCCCACCTGTACCAAGGAGTAATGGAAAATGATGTTTGTGTTGTCGTAGCACCGACCACGTGTTGAAAGATTGCGCAGAATTTCAGCGCCAGTTGGAGGAGGATGATGAACCGGGTATCCGATTCATTCCATCCACCTCTCAATCGGTTGCCCCTTCTGATTCTGATGATATGTTCGCAGCACCACCTTGTCTATGGGGGACTGCTGCGGATATACCCATCAGAATTTCTACTGATCGGTGTGACGACATTGTGGCACCGTCTCTCCCCATGCACTCTTCCCCTCTTGTTGATTCACCCCCGGAGGAACCTGCACATATTTTCTCTGATGCTGTTGTTCCTCCGCCATCTTTGCAAGAATTATTTATCCCTATTTTTAGTGAGTCGGTTGATGATGTTCGGCCGGATTGTGATTCTGAGCCTGTGGATGTGCCCATGTTTGACGAGGATATTATTTTCATTAATGGACAGTATTACGTCTTGGAACATGTGGACGCACCGAGGTGTGTTGATGAGGATATCCTCTTTATTGAGGAAGTTTCCACTTCCTTGATGGATGAGGAGGTCCAAACCACCACCGAGGACCTCGAGCTCACGGATTCCCCTGGCCATGACTCATATGATGTCGTCGATGATCTATGTCGGGATCCTGCTGGGAGTGAGACCGGGACCACTCCCCCTATTTCTGATTCTTTTAGTTATTCATCTCCTTTATTTCTTGATCCCCCTTCTTTATCTGAGCCTGGGTGGGTTGAGTTTCTGCAGGACCTTCAGGAGGACTTGGTGCTTTCAGCTCGAGTCATCGATGGTAGCATCCTCTCTCGTGAGGAAGTTGATTCCTCCTCTGTTGAGAAAGCTCCATTGATTGCTTTCTCCTCCTGCCTTCTCCCTGTAGTAGACGATACCTTGCTAGGCAAGGATTTATTTTTTGGTGAGAAGAGTGAGGACCAGCGCTCCTTCCCTTCTTACTTCCTATTTCCTCTACCTGTCTTGGGCAGGTATTACTATTTAGGTAGAGGGGTAACTGTTCTATCACCGTATCGGTACCCGTTACCGAAACGGATTTTGGAACAGTTACCTGTGCATTTTTCTTTTCATAGGCCCTTTAGCTAGAACTTTTTTATAGCCGAATAAGTCGTGCTGGGATGACATTAACCCCAGTACTTATCTTTCATTTTCTGCATTTTCTTTTTCATGTCTATTTTGTTTTAGTATTTCTTTGTAGTTTGTATATTTTTGTTTTGTTTTTGCGGAGCTCACCCCTGCAGGTATTCATGACAAATCGCATTGGCGGGGTTCTGATTCTTCGTATGGCGGGCCTGCTTCAGGTTTCCACGCTCCTTCTGGTATGCTCACTGGCTGAGCATTGGGTAACCTCTTCCCTTAGCTCTTTATTATTTTAATTTCTATATCATCTGCTGTATTGCTTAGTTTAAGTCTGGGGGAGAGCTAGTTTTGTTACCTTTTTCACGTGCACATCTCATGTGCATACTAGAAGCCTTTATAGTTTTATTTTGATTAGTTCATTGCATCACACACCACTGCACCCACATGTGCGCGTGCTTAGCTTTTTGCGTGCTGCTAGTTAAACTCATTTCTTCGTTAGATTTGGGAAAATTATGGTGCTGACATAGGATTGTGAGACGGAGTAAAATGTTGACCTTCCTGTCCTCCTAGTCAACTGCTCTCGTCTCGTGTAGAAATTGGAGTAGATTTAATTTTTATGTATGCTTTTAGTTTTATATTTTTTCTAATTGCGTAAATACTTTTTATTCTACTCAAAAGTTGGTGAATCCAGTGTGAATCCGACGGTAGCTTAGGGATGTGTGTAGACGGCCGTTAGGTTCGTATTGCTCGAGTCAGGAGGACGGATAGTCTTTCTCGTTGGCTAAGAACTTCCCCCTAGCTACTCTCGAAGCATGGGTACATGGTTAGTCAAGTGCGTGCGTGATGTGGGTAGTCACTTTGTCTCGTTTGAGCCTTGTACCATTCCCGACATCTAACCGTTGCTATCCCCATTAAGCCTATCCCTTCCTTTGAAATCCCTTTGCCTCGCTACCATAGCCATATAGCCTTTCATACTCGCACATCTGAATGTGATTGCTCGATTAGTTTGTTTTGTTGTACTTTATATCCGTTTTGGGTGGGCAGTTTTGTTGGTGTTTGTGCAGCTTGTGGTGTTGCCGTGTTTTCCTATTTTGTTTTGGCTATTTGGATAAAAGAAAAAAATAAAAAAGGGGAAAAGAAAAAAAAATATGATAGTAAATAAAAAGAAAATTCCCAATGTGGAATACAAAAAAAAAAGAAATGTATTTGTATATCTATTATTGCTGAGTTGTGCAATATGCTTGAGTTGTGTTTGTTATGGGCTTGCGCGCACCGTCAAAAGTCCAGGTCTGGTGATGTGTCGCACATGTTTGTCCATTGAGTTTAGCTGTGTACGTTTTCGGGAGATCTTATTTTGGGTGTGCGTGTCTGTCTTGTTGACCTTTTTATACCCCGCCTTCACCTAAGCCTATATTATACTCCAAGTCCTACGGATTCGTGCTTGGGTCTAACTAGTGTCGTGGAGAGAGTGTGAAAGGGCAAGCATATGGTCACCGACATTGGTGGATTCCTTTGGAGGTAATCCCGAGCCCCGATCTTTGGCAATGCTCGCCTAGCGATTAGTCTACTGTCTCCCTACGCGTGACCGGATGATTCACCGTGATTCTATTTTTGAGTAATAATAAAATGTTGGTACGCATTGTGAAAAGTATAAACTATTTTGTATACTTAGAAATTTCTTCTATTATATTTTTACGCGCGCGAGCATACGACTTCGCATGGTACTTTGTATCCAATTTCTTTGTTAACTAGTATTTTTCCCTATCTGCTTAGATTTGGTTTGCTCGGGACGCGCAAATAGTTAAGTCTGGGGGTGTGATGAGTCAACTTTATATACCTATTTTCGGACTCATCTGGGCTAGTTTTCACGCGTTTGCACTTCACTTTTAGTTCTTTATCGTTCATATCTCATCTTATCTTTATTTCCATAGAAAGTGCACATTTATGCATGTGGTTGTGTACTTTGTTATTTTTATAGTTTGTACTCCCTTTTGTTATTGTCTGGAATGTCTGCACAGATTAGTGATTTGTTTTTCCTATCGATACAGGGGTCGTGTGCGTGTTTCGGGATGGTTGTGAAACAGGAATACTGCGCATGATCATGGGATATAATGCGCACGACCACTGGTCGTGCGCCCCTGATCGTGCGCACTACTCTACGTTTTCCAGAATCAGCCTGGGGTAAGCGCACGACCACTGGACATATTGTGCACGACCACCGGTCGTGCGCCACTGATCGTGTGCATTGATTCCTCATTTCTGGAGTCCTGTCTGGGTAATTGCACGATCATTGGACTTAGTGCGCACGACCACTGGTCGTGCTCCACTACTCGTGCGCGTTATCCCATTTCTTCTTCCTGATATTCCATGGCAGTGCGCACGAGCACAGGACATAGTGCGCACGACCACTGGTCGTGCGCCTGTGATCGTGCGCATTGTTCATTTCTTCTTTTGTATAAATAGTGCAGGTCTCGCCCTAATTCGAGAGGATCCGGAGCTCGACGTTTCTCCACCGTTTTTCGCCTTCTCCGCCGTTCCCCTTCATCTTCCACCCTACGGAGGTGCTCCGGGCAAGCTTTCACCGCCAAATCCAAGCCGGAGCTTCCTCTCGGCCTTCTCCTTCATATGTGAGCTTCAAGTAGGGTTTGACGCCAAAGCCATCAAGCAAAGGAAAGCTAGCAAACTTCGTCCGCTATCGTGAGACGAAGAAGACGGGCCATTGGAAGGTGGTGACAGCCCTTCTCTACCCCGGACGCAGTTGAGTACCGAGCTTGGATGCGGAATGACAAACCGACGATTCCAACCGTGAATCCTCAGCAAGGCTTCGGATTCGGTCGATCTCTTGACTTGTTATTGCTTTATTGTTGAATATTGGTGTTTACTTTATTTATAATTGATGAAGTATGCTTAGTTTGTAAAACATGTTTATATAATTATGTCTATGTGATTGTATGTTTTCGTTATTTACTTGAGTTGCGCCATATTCCATCCACCACCATCCACCCTTGCTGCACTAGCAATTGCTAGTGGCGTGCATAGCGAAGAGGTGCTTATGACCCTCATTCTGCCGTTCTCACCACCTCATCCGCTAGCCTACTCGCCCATCCGCCTAGCGATTCGGTGCATAGCGGCCCGACTAGTCTTCCATCCCGCCTGGCGAAGCATCGCATAGCGGCGTTGCATAGGAGTAGTTGATAGTGTTTTATTTTCTGTTTCCGCAACATCAAGACCTCCCCTTAGTTAGCTCCGACCTGAGGACTTCAATCTCAAGTCCTCCTCGAAATTAACTCCACCTTACTGTATTCCTTGTGAGATCGATACTTGGGAAAGCCCCCATTTTATATTACTTGTGCGACCGGTTCACTGCCGTGATTTTTAGCATCAGCCGACCAAATAACCTACATGATGTGTATGAATGGTGACCCCCTTCAAATATTCATCCAAATATCCTAAGATAATTATTGGGGGTCTATCATGATATTTTGGGAATAAATCGAGAAGATTATAATTCATATTTCATTTTGTATTTATCTTAATTTCTACAAAATCAGGCCTTATAAGCCTTTGAACACCAAGTGCACTTTCCTGAATAAGTATGGCCTTAAAAAATTATGATAAACTAAAACATCAAAATAACAGTAAATACAAAAAATTCCAATTTTTCAAGGTGAATTTGATCTTCAACAAATTATGGGACAAAGAAGCGCAATATAAATTTAATTAGGGGAAAATTAGAATCAGCTATCCAAAAATTATGAGAAAGTTACTAAATGATAAATATCACTAGAAAAGGCTACTGACAAAGAATTATGATTTTTGAACTCAAATTGGTCATATAAATGAATTATATTAAAATATTCAACAAATAGGCACTTATGAAGGAGCCTATATGAGAAGTCTTCCAAAATTTTTATATAAATTCACAGAGCATTATTGTGTCCTAAGATATTCCATAACTGAAAGTGTTCAGTTGTCTACCTAAATCACCAAGAGGGGGGGTGAATAGGTGAGTTGTGCGTCTTTTTGCGGAATAAAAAATTAGCGATCTATGCACAAAAATAATCAAGCAATCACAGAGGACATAGAGATTTATAGTGGTTCCCCAACCTTGGGTACATCCACTTTCCACTCACCGATCTAGCAAAGCACTAGACTTGGCTACTCCACTATATCGGATTGAAACCAATCCTACACCTCGGAACAAAGTTCCTACAACTCGATCCACAACACGGATCTACACTCGGAAGATGAAAACTTCCTACAACTCGGAGAACGATGCTCCTACACTCAGAGAGTAATCTCCTACAAAAATAAACTGAGAATATGAAATACAAACAATAATATTTCTCAGATCTGGAGATGTCGGCCATGGTCTTCTTCCTTTGAACTTTGCGGCATAGTCAAAATAATTTGAAGAAGATACTCGGCTAGATCCTGATCTGAAACTTCTAGACAGACACGATCAGAGAGATGATGAAGAGTTGAAGAACAATCTCAATCTGTATGTCAACTGATCTGAATCATCTTGAACGAAAGCCCTAGGCGATTTGCACGATGAGGATCGGCAGTGGCTTCCATTTAGGAAAGAGAAAAATGGATTGAGAATATTTAGAATATTTCTTTTCAGCGCTTCTTATTGTTGTTAGAGTTAGTCGAAATGACAAGACCTTATACAAGATCTCCCTAATGGTCATATTTAGAATTAATGACGTTCACACGGACCAATCACGTCAAGTCATTTGAAAATCCCGTCAGTTTAGGACTTAGCGAATTTTCTGGAAAATCTGACGAAATTACTCGAGTAAAATAAGAGCTACTCGAGTGCAAAGATGAGTACTCGAGAGGACAAAGTTAGACTACTCGAGAAGTAGTTCTTTAGAAAATTCAGAACAAAATTTATCATCACTCGAGTGGAAAAAGGTTACTCGAGTGCTAGAAGTATTACTTGAGCGGTGGAGATGAACTACTAGAGAAAAAGACTTTGAGGAAATTTTGGGAGTTTAAAACTGATTACTCGAGTACTGGAACAAGAATACTCGAGAAGTAGACTAATCGAGTACATAAACTTTACTACTTGAGTAGGGTAGATTCAACACGAGAACAGACCTTTTGTAACTCGAGACAAAGGACTCATCTACTCGAGTGGTTAACTTCACTACTCGAGTTTTATACTTAGAAACATTCTGAGATATAAAATCTGTTAACTCGAAAATATGAAGGGGCTACTCGAGTAATGGACTTGGCCACTCGAGAGCTAGATTCAATTCACTCGGGAGCCATTTCCTTTACTCGAGATACAAACTATTCTTCACGAGTATAACTAATGGTTCTACTCGAGTACTAAAAATCTACTCGAGTGAAACACTTAGAAAAATTGAGTTTATGAAGATTTTCCTTCCTTCAATGGAATCAGCTACATGTCTTTCTCCAACAATCCTAGTGCTTGAAAAATGAAGTGTATCCCAATAGAGAGGCTACACATGAGTTAACACCATGGATCACACAATGAGGGATTACATTGTATGGTCATGTGTTTGGTGACCCATTATAGACTGACATTAGTCTACACTTGGCAATTAAGTCCTGCAAACAGATTACTCAAACAATGTATCAAATAAAGCTTAATTCATCTTAATTCGATGGTGACTTCAACAAATCTAGGTTATTATGGATACAATACCCAACAATCACCCTCTATTTGTAGAAGTCAAAACTCTCTACACTAAGGTGAATTATATAAACAAATAAAGAGCTAGATATGCAAGAGAGAAAACAATGTAACATGCACAAAGATTATAAGCAAAGTGTAGATTAATAAAATTTAGGATGTATATAATTAGAATTATCCAAAAATCATTTCTACACAATTCCCATCCACACCCTTATAACTTTCTTCATACTTAGGCTTGATGTTGCTGTTTATCCTTCTTTCTTGTTGCCTCCTTTGATAGATGAATGGCTTTGGATAATACTTGGGAGGTTTTGGAGGTGTAGCAATGTTGGAACACCCTATTACTAATTTGGGTCAGGATCACTATGTCTCTAGGAATCTTTGCTTGACCTCCTGTATAGCTTAATAGGTCAATTAGAATTGAGTCTAAGGGTTAGAAGGCTAGGTTTGGAAGCTGCCCTGAAGACCAAGATTTTGTGTTTGGAGACTAAGTCATATCGTCGAGCTCAGCACGACGATTCATCGAACTCCGGTCGACGATCATCTAGCTCAACTTCGGCAGATCGTCGTACTCCATTCGACGATCGCTGAGCTCAACTTTATTATATCGTCGAACTCCATTCGACGATCGGTGAGCTCAGGTCGACGATTTTGACTCTGCTTTGGATCTTTATCTCTGAGCTCAGTTCGACGATCTTTGAGCTCAGATCGACAATATTTTGCTGCTGTCTATTTCCAGATCGCTGAGCTCAGCTCGACGATAGTAGTGCTCATTTCGACGATTTCAGATAACTTCCAGGATGTTTCTAAATTCAAATTCAAATCAGTTAAGGAGTTATTCTGCAATTAATTCAGAGATTTCCTACCCGTTTTCATTCATTTCTGGACCAAGTTTCAAGGGATTTTTCAAGGAATATTTCTGTGGACTTTCCTCCAGAAGAGATTGTGCAATTAAGGATGCAATTACTGCAGGCTAACAACTATTATTGACAGAGAATGTTATTCTATTCTGTACCAGAGAATAAAAGACAGAATTTTTGAACCTCACATAGAACACAGATTACAGAGAGACAGACACACAGTCAGACACTCAAAAAAATCTTCTGTCCCAAAGAATTCTCAAGAACATACATCCAAGGAGATCAAGCTTTCTCAAATCTTCAAATCTCTTTAGTTTTCAAAGTGTTCAAGGCCAACATATTTTGAAGACTCCAGACATTCAACATTTCAGCTATTGCTGAAATCATCTATTGCTGGAGTTCAATCTTTGAAGGCCTATCACCCTCAGCAAAGCTTTTCTTCCTGAAGATCTCAAGGATTCAGGGGGAGCTTTGACATCAACAATCCACACAGTCTTCTCAGTTGTTTGAGAAAGAGAAGACTTCCATCACTCTCTCACCCCCTCTCTGTAAAGTGTTTCTCAAATTCCCTTCAAAAGTTTGAGCTTGGTTTTTGAGCACCTTGTCAAAAGCTCATTGGTGGCAAGACACCTGATCAAAAAATCTGCTTTGGTTTTTGAGCACCTTATCAAAAGCTCATTGGTGCCCAGGACACCTGATCAACTCATCCTGCAGTGGATTCCTACCTAGGGTGGTAGAAGAGTGGATGTACCCAAGTTTAGGGGAACCACTATATTTCCTTGTGTCTTCTGGTTTTGCTTGTTTTCATTTTTGTTTCTGGCCTTGATTTTTTCTATGATTAGCTGTTGTTTAACTTAGTTCTGTGTTTGGTTTTTAACTGCTTCCCTGCTCACACATATTACAACAACTGTTGTAAAAAGTTTCAAAGCACCATATACTCTATTCACCCCCCTCTAGAGTATATCAGATCTAGCTGCACTTTCAATTGGTATCAGAGCGAGGTTGGTTAAACATACCATACCTGATTGGTTGTACAGGCTAACACCTGAACCCAAAGATCCCAAGTTAGATCTGTTTTTCTTTTGTATTCTATTATTAGATTTTGTTTTCACAAATCATGGCCCAAAACAAAGATTATACTAGCACCAGACCTCCAGTGTGCAATCTATCCAAGTTTGCACTTTGGAAAGCAAGGATTAGGCTGTACATGAATTCTATTGACGAAGATATCTTTAATTCTGTTTCGACAGTGTGTCCAAGACCTCCAGAGAACACAAGTACAAATGCTGTTCCACCTCCATCAGGAACAATGCTGACATCAAGAGATGGAAGGTAGCTGATGCTAAGGCTATGAACATCCTAGCCCAGACAATGTCTGATGACATATTTCAAAAGGTAGCTGAATGTAATTCAGCCAAGGAAATTTGGGACAAACTCTCAGAAATAGTCTCAGGCTCAGCTGATGAGAGAAAGGATAGAAGATCCCATCTCATCTCTCAATATGAGAATTTCAAGAAGGGAGAGACTAAGTCAGTGGGAGACATGTACAACAGGCTAAGTCTAATTGTCAGTGAACTCAGGACATTGAATAAAGAGATCTCACTAACTGAACTTAATGACAAGATCCTAATGTGCTTCCCTAGCACTTGGGATTCAAGAATCTGGCCAATTAAGGATGCCAGAAGTCTGAATGAGATCACCACTGAAGATCTGTTGGGTAAGCTCAAATCTTATGAGCTACTCGTCAAAAATAGAGAGGAAGAACAGAAGGCTGCCTCACCAGCCACAAGAAAAGAGAAGACCATAGCATTCAAGGCAACTGAAGATCTGCCTGAAGATAAAGCCACAGGCAATGATGAACTACTCAGTCTGCTGGCCAAAAGATTTTATAAGATGGCCAAAAAGGACTTCAGAAGGAGATCATACAAGGAGCAGGATAAGCCAAGGTATGACAAGTCCAGTAATAATAATAATAAAGACATTATTTGCTTTGGTTGCAGGACACCAGGGCACATAGTTCCTGACTGTCCAGAGAATAAGAACAAGGACAGAAGGGACATGAAAGAAAGAAGAAAGGAGAAAGACTCCAAAAGGAATGGCAATGGCAAACCTTCTTCAAGCAAAAATAAGCATACAAGAAAAGGGTTTGTTGCTGAATCCTAGAGTGAGACTGAAGAGGAGTCAGAAGCCTCATCCAGCTCCAGTGATGATGAGGATAATGCAGAAGAAAAGGAGTTCTGCATGATGGCAATCAATGCCTCACAACACAATTCAGAGGAAGAGGAGTCAGAGTCAGACTCAGAGACTCAACCTGAAGAAGATCAGGTAATTGGTTCTTTTGATTTTAGTTCAGAGGATTTTAAATCTGAATTTAAAGCACTGTGTTTAGACCTTCTAAAGAATGAGAAAGAAATTATCTCTCTCAGAAATCAATTATCTGAACACAATACTCTAAAGTCAGAAAACCTCAAACTCTCTCAGGAGTTGGGGTGTTGTAGGGAACAGATAGCTTCACTGAAAAGTGAGCTCTCTGAGGCCAAGAAGCTTGAAGAATCCCTTAATGGGAGAAGCATCAAGCTGATGGACATCACAAGCACAGTGAACTCTAGATTTAACAGTACACTGGGCTTGGGTGCTTCATCCAGCCAACCTATAGTCCTAACAACTCCAATCAAATTCATTTCTGACAAAGGAAAGGGAGTTGTAGAGGTTGCTAGGAAAAATTCTGATCTGCCCCAGAAAACCAAGTCCCAGCAGAAATCGTCGAACGTAGATCGACGATCGCCGAATGAAGATCGACGATCGCCGAACGAAGCTCAACGATCTCAGGCAAAATCGTCGAACGCAGATCGACGATCTCATCCAAAGTCGTCGAACGCAGGTCGACGATCTCAAATACTTGACCTCAGCTATAGTCGACCGTCGAACGGAGCTCGACGATCTGACCCAAGATCGTCGAACGCAGCTCCAAGATCGTCGAACAGAGGTCAGAGCTCCGGAAAATTTTTCAAAGGCAAATCAAAATTGAATCCTAAGGGTCCTTCATCCCAGATCTTTAACCCTTATACTGAATGGATTATACCTCCAAGGAGATATCATCCTGAAGGATATAAGAGTCAACCTGGGATGTCTTTCATTTCAGAATTTAAAGGTTATCAACCTAGGCCCAAGGTAAACTGGGTCAAAAACAAATGAATTGTCTTATGTGCAGGTGAAGACCTATCCAACATCTAACCAGCAATGGTATTTGGATAGTGGGTGCTCTAAGCACATGACAGGGAATAAGGATAACCTCACATCCTTCAGAGCCAAGCTTGGACCCAAAGTTATCTTTGGTGATTCGAACTTTGGACAAACTAAAGGATATGGTGCAGTCCAGATTGGATCAGTAACTTTCAAGAAGGTAGCTTATGTGGAAGGACTGAAGCACAACCTAATTAGCATCAGTCAGCTGTGTGATGAAGGCTACCAGGTGACCTTCAGCAAGGCCTTATGCAAAATCAAGTCAGAGGACAACACAACTGTGTTGACAGGTAAAAGGAAATATAACATCTATCTAGTAGATTTTCTTTCAACTGATGTAGATATCTGCTTGTTTAATTCTGTCTGTAGACCAAATATTTTATGGCATAAGAGATTAAGACACCTAAACCTTAGAACTATTGCTAGGCTATCCAAGGACAACCTTGTTAGAGGACTACCTTCTGGCCTCTACAAGAAGGAAGGACTCTGCAGGGCTTGTCAAATAGGCAAGCAAACTAAAAACAGCTTTAAGTCACTAAATAAGAGTGATTCACCTAGGATATTGTATCTGTTACACATGGATCTTTTTGGACCCATCCCAGTACAAAGCCTAGGAGGGAAATCCTACACTTTAGTAGTTGTAGATGACTTCTCTAGATTCACTTGGGTGTTCTTTCTAAGGAAGAAGTCTGATAACTTTAAGTGTCTGACAGAGTTTCTCAAATGTATACAGATTGAGTTCAATACTCACATTGCCCTGATCAGAAGTGATCATGGGACAGAGTTTGATTCTCTTCTTATGCAAGAGTTCTGTCAGAGTGAAGGGATCAGGCATACTTTCTCAGCTCCTAGAACTCCTCAACAAAATGGGGTAGCTGAAAGGAAAAATAGAACCCTTATTGAATCTACCACTACATTGTTGTCAGATGCTCATCTACCTCTAACCTTCTGGGCAGAGGCAGTGAACACCTCCAACTATGTGCTGAATAGAAGTTTGATATATAAACTAAAGGGAAAGACTCCCTATGAATTACTCAAAGGGAAGAAACCTAAAGTTGACTATTTTAGAGTCTTTGGTTATATTTGCTACATTCACAATAATGACAAGAAATATTTAGCAAAATTTCAAGCCAAAGCTGATGAAGGAGTGTTTCTGGGATACTCCATGATCAGCAAGGCCTATAGGGTCTATAATAAATCATCTTTGAAAATTGAGGAATCTGTTCACATTTCATTTGATGAATCTAACATGTCTTTCAAGGAGAAGATTTCTTCTACCATAGAACCTTTGCAGGAACATTCTCTAGTTGAAGATTTGAACAAGTTACAGGTTACTCAAGAGGATGAAAGCAGTGCAGATGAAGGGAATGCTCAACATATTGAAGAACAACTTGAAGAGCCAGTTGTTGTACCACAAGAGGAAACAACAACACAGGTTGGTGAACAATCAACACCCCATGTTGATTTAGTAACAACAAGAGACCATCCAATTTCCCAAATAATTGGAGACATCTCAGCTGGTGTGCAAACCAGAAATCAGGTCAACCAAAACCTGTTGCACACCTGCTTCCTATCTCAAATTAAACCTCAGTCCATTCAAGATGTAGAGTAAGATCCACACTGGATCATTGCAATGCAAGAGGAGTTGCATCAATTTGAGAGGAACAAAGTATGGGAACTAGTGCCAAAGCCTAAGGATCACTCAATTGTTGGAACAAAATGGGTATTCAGAAACAAATTGGATGATCAAGGAGTAATTATAAGGAACAAGGCAAGGCTAGTTGCTCAGGGATACTCTCAAGAAGAAGGAATAGACTACGACCAGACTTTTGCACCTGTTGCAAGATTAGAAGCCATCAGAATATTTCTAGCTTATGCAGCTCATAAAGGCTTCAAGGTATATCAGATGGATGTCAAAAGTGCATTCCTAAATGGAGACATCAAAGAGGAAGTATATGTCAGACAACCTCCAGGTTTTATCTCTCCAACTTATCCTGATTATGTTTTCAGATTGAATAAAGCATTATATGGTCTCAAGCAAGCTCCTTGAGCATGGTATGAGACCCTAGCATGCTTTCTCCTATGAAATGGTTTTATAAGGGGTAGAGTAGACCAAACTTTTTTCATTAGAATCCATAAGTCCCATACCCTACTAGTACAGATTTATGTAGACGATATCATTTTTGGTTCTACTGACTCCAAATTGTGCAGAAGGTTTTCTAACCTGATGCATTCTAAATTTGAGATGAGTAGTATGGGTGAGCTATCCTTCTTCCTAGGATTATAAGTCAAACAACATGCTGAAGGCATCTTTATTTCTCAAACCAAATATGCAAATGAACTGGTTAAGAAATTTAGCATGTCTGAAGCATCTTGTATGAAAACACCCATGCCTACTAATGCTGTATTGGATGCTGATGAACATGGGAAACCTGTTGATCAGACAACATATAGAGCAATGATTGGCTCTTTACTGTATCTTACAGCTAGTAGAACAGATATAATGTTTGCTACATGTATATGTGTTAGGTTCCAAGTAAGCCCTAGAGAGTCACACCTAACATTAGTAAAGAGGATTCTCAGGTATGTTAAAAGTTGTCTAAATCTAGGTCTCTGGTATCCAAAAGATTCAGCATTTGATTTAACTGGATTCTCAGATGCTGATTATGCTGGATGCAGAATTGACAGTAAAAGTACCAGTGGAACTTGTCAGTTCCTTGGTGACAGACTTGTCTCTTGGTTTTGTAAGAAACAAACATATGTGTCAACTTCAACTGCTGAAGCTGAATATATGGTTGCAGGCAGTTGTTGTTCACAAATCTTGTGGATTCAAAACCAACTCCTAGACTATGGCTACAACTTAGAGAAGTCTAAAATCTTTTGTAACAATACTAGTGTTATTTCTAAAGCTCAAAATCCAGTCCTCCATAGTAGGACAAAACACATAGAGATTAGGCATCATTTCTTAAGGGATAATGTTGAAAAGAATAAAATTGAACTACACTATATCCCAACTGATTTACAAAGGGGAGATATTTTCACCAAGCCATTGGATGAAAAGAAACACACCTTCTTCCTAAATCAGTTAGGAATGTTAGATGGAGAAAGTCTTAAATAATATCCAAGATTTTGAAAGCTTAAAAATTGACCAAGACTAGGCAAACATTCTGATTTTTCTTAGTGTCTAGACTTTTTCTGATTTCTGAACTGCGCTCGACGATTTGCCCCAAGATCGTCGAACGACGATCGACGATTACCAAAATCGTAGAACTGAGTTCAGCGTTTCTCAGATAGTATGAACTATCTCTTCCGTTCAACGATCGTCGAACGACACTCGATGATTATGTTCTATGAACGATCGTCGAACGGAGCTCGACGCTCTCCAATATCGTCGAACTGAGATCGACGATGTTGAAGACTCTTCAAATTCCATTAGAAGCCTCGATCGTCGAACTGAGTTCAACGATCTTTCCAATTCTGCGTCGAACCCTAATATAAAACTCATTTTTCGCCGTCGTTCTCGTTTGCGCTTTCGATTTCTCTGCAAGAATTTTCTTTCCCTCCAAACAGTTCTACACTTGGTCGTTTTGTTTGTTGAATTTTTGCAGGTACCCATGGCTGTGTCAGTTGCTGTTCTTGCTGCTATGAAGTTTGATGCTGGTTTTGACATCGACCTGGAATCATTCAGCACAACTGACCAGGTTTTTCAAGATATATTGGGATTATTCAAAGACCAGAACTTGACTGTCATAATGTGCATCAGGATCAAGCTGGCATCTGATGAAATAAAGGAGTGGGTTTATACTGCCCATAATCAAGATAACTCTACCATTGTTGGGTCTATTTCTGGAAATCAGGTACCCTTGACCCCAACTATTCTATCAGAAGTTTTTGGGTTGAGAAATGGTGAAGATACTGCTGAGTTATCTGGAGATGAGTATTCTGAACTGCTTGCCAGAATGGGTCATCCAGAGGGAAACCCTAGCAAGCTCTTCAAAAGGAACCTGTCTGTAGAATATAGGTTCATGACAGATGTTGTTGGGAAAGTGCTACTGGCAAAGCACTCTGCCCATGATATAATTTCAAGATATCAGCTCTGCCACATGGGAGCTCTTGTAGATAAGAATAATCTGAATTGGGGAGAAGTTTTCTTTGACCTCATCAAAAAGAAAATCAACAAAAGCTTTGTAAACTTTGGGAGAATCATTGGAGTGTTTCTGCAGCACAGGTGCCCTGCCTTGCTGGTCTCCTCTAGAATTCATATAAATGCCTCCAAGAGACTGTCTTGTGCCCTCTTTGGAAAGTGGGACAAACAAATCAGCAAGCCTAGCAGACCCTCCTCCAATACTCCTTCAGGCACAAGGACTCTAAGAGTCACTCCTCCACAGGTCTCTGTCCCTGTAGATGACCTGGCTGCTGTTGTTGCCTCTCCTCCTCCTCCTCCAATTCCATCCCTTCCCCTACCATCTACCACTCCAGCTCCATCCACCATCATCATATCCAGCCCATCTCCAACATCCACACCATCACCAGTAACTAATCTACCACCACCCGAAGAATAATTCCACCCATTATTCTCCTACCCTCCACCAGATGTCACTTCATCACCCTCTCATCCATCCTTCACCCTACTTGATGATTCCTTTATGGATGATTCCCCATCATCTCCTCCTGAACTACCTTCCTCCTCCACTTCATTTCAAGACCTTCTACATCACATCATTGATCAACCAACATTCACCCCATCCATCTCCATTCCCCTGTCCTCCATATCAACCCTACCCACACCTCAGCTATCCCTTCCACCATTCACCAGCTCTCCTCTGCCAGAACCCTCAGCTGCTTCTATCTCTTCTACCTCTGCTCTAGCCCTTGAGCAAGTAGACCTCTCAGCCCTTGCTGACAGGCTGTATGAGCTGCTTGCCACCAGGCTCTCTCTGCTGTTGGAGACCTCCTTGGCTCCACTACACCTGTCAGTGGCAGCCCTTTCTGCCAGGCTCTCTTCCCTCTTCCCTCAGGCAGCACCTACAGCAGTGTGCCTTGATCCAGACATGTCTGCATCTAGGCAGGGGGAGATGCCATATGAAGTAAGTCTTCATGCTGCTGCTGCTGCTGTTTCTGTATGCATGCCTGCTGCTGCTGTTATTACTGCTTCTTCTACTGCTCCTCCTCTTGCTGCTGTTGCTGTACCTCAAGCACAAGTTCCTCCTGCTGCAGTCCTTGCAATAGACCTCAGGTATTTTCTATCAGTTTTTGATTCTGCATACTTCAGCTGTCTACCAGAGGTCAATGCTGTCCAGCCTCCAGAAGATCTATCCAGGGAACTTGTGACATTTTCTTGCTGTGACCCAAGCATTATCACCTCCTTTGTAAATTCAGTGTATGCTGCTGCTGAAAATGTTGATGTTGCTGCTTCTTTTGAAGAAAGGATTGTTGTTACTTCTGACATTACTGCCTTTACTGCTGCTGAAGTTCCTGTTGTTTCTGTTGAACCAATTTCCAAGGACATTCTTATGACAGAGGCACCTGAATTTGAGCCTTCTGCAGTCCTTGATGATATTCCTTCTGTTTCTGCTGTTGTTAGTAAAGTGGTTGCTGCTATCACCTGTCCAGAGCCTACTGTTGCTGCTGTTGTTGTAACTACTTCTACTCCATCTGCTGCTGTCATTTCTGCTTTTGCTTTAATATCTGCTGTCATTTCTGCTTCTGCTTCAATATCTGTTGTTGTCTCTATTGTTACCATTTCAACATCTGCTGCTACAACCTCTGCCTCATCTGCTTCTGTACAACTGAAGAAGGATCTAATGAAGAAAATAAATGCTCTCTATGATGACCAGAGTTCTGAAAGTGATGAATTTAGAACAGACTCTGATGACTCTTCTGCTACCATTGCCAGGAAAAGAAAGGCAAGGAGCAAAGCAATGAAGAGGGTACATCCTGCCAAAGTTAAGGATAACATTGATATTCCATATTACATTTTACATGACTGCCCTATCACTGAACACTGGATGCAATATTCTAAGAATCAGCTGAAGGCAATGAAGAAAAAGAGAAAATATGAGAAGGGCTCCTCTCAATTTCAACACTCTCATCCTCCTCCACCACCTCCTCCTGATGCAAGTGCAGGTGGAAGCTCTACAGCTCAACCCCCAGCCAGAAGTCAGGCTCCCTATTAGCCTCATGCCAGATCTTACCACTGGGAAAGCCAATCCAGGGGTTCACATTCTAGGAGAGGAGGATATAGAGGTAATCAAAGAGATATTCAAGTCTACTCCAAAGGTTACTCCAGGCAGCACCCATATTCTAGGGTAGGACAAATTTCTTCTAATACAACATCTGGCCCTTTCCCTTACAAGCTGAAAGATATTGTGTCTGCCAGGCCTCCTCAAGACAATCCCTCTAACAGATATGAGCCTCCTGTACCTTTTGAGGATCCTGAAAATAATCCAGCTGCTTGGACTGCAAGGTTAAAGGAATTAGCTGCACTGGATCAGATTAAAAAGGCTAGAGAACAAGGAATAGATTCTTCCAACATTTCAACTATGTCTGAACAGAGACAGAAAGAGCTAGAGAGATATGCTTCAAGTAAATTCTTTGATTCTGACAGGTACATGGAATTACATCCTGAAGCTGTGGTTCCCAGGCCTAAAAAGCAAACATATTTGGGTGAAGCATATGATACCAGATCCATCAAAGAAGCCCTCAATCCTAACAGAGAGATTAAACTTGTTAAAGGCAAAGAGAAGAAATGATATTGTAAGGTGACAATTTCTGTGATTTCTGATTACTATCTGGATGCTATATATCTCTCTGATTCTGCAATGTCTAGCTGTTGTTTTTCTGTTTTGCTGATTGTATGCTGTTATTTAAATTCTTCCAAAGTCTATAAATAGTAATCCTAACCCAAATAGGGGGAGATTGTTGGAACACCCTATTACTAATTTGGGTCAGGATCACTATGTATCTAGGAATCTTTGCTTGACCTCCTGTATAGCTTAATAGGTCAATTAGAATTGAGTCTAAGGGTTAGAAAGCTAGGTTTGGAAGCTGCACTGAAGACCATGATTTTGTGTTTGGAGACTAAGTCATATCGTCGAGCTCAGCACGACGATTCGTCGAACTCCGGTCGACGATCATCTAGCTCAACTTCGGCAGATCGTCGAACTCCATTCGACGATCGCTGAGCTCAACTTCATTATATCGTCGAACTCCATTCGACGATCGGCGAGCTCAGGTCGACGATTTTGACTCTGCTTTGGATCTTTATCTCTGAGCTCAGTTCGACGATCTTTGAGCTTAGATCGACGATATTTTGCTGCTGTATATTTCCAGATCGCTGAGCTCAACTCGATGATAGCAGAGCTCAGTTCGACGATTTCAGATAACTTCCAGGATGTTTCTAAATTCAAATTCAAATCAGTTAAGGAGTTATTCTACAATTAATTCAGAGATTTCCTAACCATTTTCATTCATTTCTGGACCAAGTTTCAAGGGATTTTTCAAGGAATATTTCTGTGGACTTTCCTCCAGAAGAGATTGTGCAATTAAGGATGCAATTAATGCAGGCTAATGGCTATTCTTGACAGAGAATGTTATTATATTCTGTACCAGAGAATAAAAGACAGAATTTTTGAATCTCACATAGAACACAGATTACAGAGAGACAGACACACAGTCAGACACTCAAAAAAATCTTTTGTCCCAAAGAATTCTCAAGAACACACATCCAAGGAGATCAAGCTTTCTCAAATCTTCAGATCTCTTTAGTTTTCAAAGTGTTCAAGACCAACATATTTTCAAGACTCCAGACATTCAACATTTCAGCTATTGCTGAAATCATCTATTGCTGGAGTTCAATCTTTGAAGGCCTATCACCCTCAGCAAAGCTTTTCTTCCTGAAGATCTCAAGGATTCAGGGGGAGCTTTGACATCAACAATTCACATAGTCTTCTCAGTTGTTTGAGAAATAGAAGACTTCCATCACTCTCTCACCCCCTCTCTGTAAAGGGTTTCTAAAATTCCCTTCAAAAGTTTGAGCTTGGTTTTTGAGCACCTTGTCAAAAGCTCATTGGTGGCAAGACACCTGATAAAAAAATCTGCTTTGGTTTTTGAGCACCTTATCAAAAGCTCATTGGTGCCCAGGATACCTGATCAACTCATCCTGCAGTGGATTCCTACCTAGGGTGGTAGAAGAGTGGATGTACCCAAGTTTAGGGGAATCACTATATTTCCATGTGTCTTCTGGTTTTGCTTGTTTTCATTTTTGTTTCTGGCCTTGATTTTTTCTATGATTAGCTGTTGTTTAACTTAGTTCTGTGTTTGGTTTTTAACTGCTTCCCTGCTCACACATATTACAATAACTGTTGTAAAAAGTTTCAAAGCACCATATACTCTATTCACCCCCCTCTAGAGTATATCAGATCTAGCTGCACTTTTAAGCAGGATTATTTCTCCCATGCCCTCTATCATAGAGTCTTCTCTTGGTCATAGACTTCTCAAACAAGTCCCACTCTTGGTAGCTGTAGTGATTGTTGAAACCGAAAAACGGTCTCCTATGGAGTTCATCCTTGGGGAAGGGGTGATTGTGCGCCTAATTCACTCTTGCAGGAAAAATAACAAAACAAACAAGGGAGAACTGACCCAAGGGCTCGGCGAGGAGGACCCACCACACACCTGAAAGATCAGAGAGCGCTTCCCCTCTTTAGCCAAAGGCCGAGCTAAGACACCGTCAGAAAGCACTTGAAAACTAGAGCAAGAGAGAACAAGAAGCATGAATTCTAGGGTACCCCTTGGGTCCTATTTATAGATTTCAGAATCTGAACTGCCAATAACCAAACTGAACTATCCTGAAGTTACCAAAATACCCTTGGATGGGTTTGCCAACAGCCAAACTCTGCTGTTTTGAAGGGCTATGGGCAGACCAACGGGGGCAAAATAGTAAAAATTACCTCGTGGATCCAGGCGAGCTGGGGAGCCTGGCCACCTCGACAGATCCGGCTCGCCTATTGTTGCTGAGCTCCGTTGCGAGAGCGCGAGCTGGGACGACGAGCTCGCCCATCTTTCGTCCTCCATTAGTCGATCTCAGCCCGATTAATCTTGACTTAGCTCGGTAAATGTCGAGCTCGCGGTCGACGAATGCCGAGCTTGAGTTCAGGTTTCTCTGCCGAGCTCGCCCACTATCTTCAGATTCCTCTGCTGGGCTCGCATGTTGCTTGGATGATCTGAACCGACCGGTCTGGTTCCTGGCGACCTCACTCGCCGGATAAGGGGTTGTACATAATCCCCGCTCTTTTTGAGCTTGATAAAGCTGAGAAAGAAACATCCAACCACAAGTGTTCGGCGAACGCTGGGTGGATCAGAGGGAATCTTCGGGTGGGGTCCACCTTCGGTTATATATATATACACCTGCAAACCTGCCTGATTTTTGCCATTCCCTTTGTTATAGCCCTGCCAAGATGTAGATTCCCATGGAGTTCCAAGAGTGCCTTAACCGAGCTCGCCAAGCCTCAGCTACTTGCATAGCTGCCCTAACTGCGGTCCCAGCTGCTGTGCCGCGTGGTCGCTATGCCGAGCCTAACTCCAAGAAGATGAAAACATTCCCTCAGGCGGTCGAGCCCATCTATGACGACCTGAGGAACACCTTGGAGCACGGGACCGACTCCTCCACTCTGCCTGCCCCTGAAAAGGGGAGGAATATTGTTGAGATCTGCGACGGCCAAGATAGCCATCCTGATGGCGGGGAGGATGCTGCGCTGTGAGACACCACCCCGCGATCCAAGACCACTCTTGGGGACTCGCAGTTCATGACTCCAGAGAACCATCCCTGGGAAGCGTCCCCTCCCTTTGGGACCTTGGGGGTGAGCTCGCAGAGGCTGAGCCCACCGGTGCGTGCCCGCTCTCCCTAGCAAGATGTCATTACCATGGGGGTCGGTCTGGAAACCACCGTCATCCCGAGATTCGAGCTTCTCTCACAGAGAACGCGTGGCCCAGGTTGCAGGATGGATCCGATGTTTTTCCCTCCCCGCATCTCCTTTGAGTTGCCGAGCTCGTCAGGTAAACTTTGCCTGGATTCCTGCCTCATTCGATTTTCCAGCATACCTCCTTTTGCTGATGTTTGCCTCTACAGTTCCGCCCAGCGAATCCGCTGCCGATGAATCTTCGTGGGTAGCCCATTACTCTCCTCTCCCCTCCCCAAGCTCGTTGGACTCTTACCTGGGCCTCAAAGTGGATCAAGGCGAGTTGATGAGGAGGGAGGTTAAGCTTTTCAAGAAACTGGTGTGCGAGCTGCGAGAGTTACAGGGGGTCAACGAGGTGTTACAACATGACTACGCGCGTCTTGCTGACGAGGTGTGGAGCGGCCAGGCTGGCGAGCTGACGTCCCCTTCCCGGCTCCTGGATGAGATTGATGACGGCCTCTCGGTGGTGTAGAGGAATTCGGGGATGATTCATGAGCTGCTCCGTGTACGGCAGTCTGGGGACGGGGGATGCGAGGCTGGGGTAGATAATAGGCGGATCGCTTGCCGAGCCGACCGGTACTCGCCCCATGCTCTCCCTCTGCACGCGCGCCCCACTTTCTTATCCCTGCACATGAGGGTTGTAATAAATGACTAAATATTCTTAGGTGTGGTTTGTGTTTGAATACTAGTGATTATATTGCTTCTCATTTGACTTAGCCTTGGTTGGAACACGTCGGAAGTCGGCGAGCTGGGGGTAGGCGAGCTGGGATGGCGACCTGGGCCGATTGGATAGCTCGGCCATCTGATTATTTTTTTCTATAAATAGCCCCCCCCCCCCCCCCCCCCCCGACAACCCCCATACTACTGCCTTAACTGCTTGTTTTTCTATCTTCTTGCCTTTCCTCTTTTCTTTTCTCGCTCCACCCCTCCTTCTGCGAGAATGGGCAAGACCAACCCTGATGCTGACGACTACTCCAAGTGTGCCCAACAGTTCGCTGAATATTGTTTCTTTTAGGGGCACACAAGCGAGGCCGAGCTTGCTGAGTTTATTCGCGACCATGTGCCACCAGGCTTGGAGGCGCGCCGGCCGAAGCAGGGGGAGGCCATCAATAACTTTTATGATGACGAGGTCTCCTTCCCCATCTCGCACTTTGAGGTGGGGGTACGTCTCCCTCTCTGGCCGGAGATTCGGCAAATTCTGAAATATTATGGCGCGGTGCCCATGCAGCTGAACTCCAACGCCATAACCATGATGGTGGCGTTCGCGAGCTATCTTAGGCGAGAGAGGATTTAGTTTAACCTGACTGTTGGGTACATTGGAAAATGTGTACCAGATTTGGAGAAGCCTCACCCAACTAAGTGATATACATCAAGGTGTATTTGATGTTGTTTTGAGTTTACATGTGCAGGTTAAGAATATGCATGAAAAGTTTCTAAGTCCATGAGTCCACACAAGAAGAAACTGTGTCGACACGTGAGAAAAGTTGTGTCGACACCAGAAGGAATTGTGTCGACATACAGGACTTGTGTCGATACACAGAAAGTTCAGACTACATCAACTGTGTCGACAACAGGACTTGTGTCGACACACAGAAAGTTCCGTCGACATCAACTATGTCGACACACAGGAATTGTGTCGACACACACATCAGAATTCTTCAAAGTTAATTGTGCCAAGACAAGAAGTGACTGTGTCAATACACTGGACTTGTGTCGACAAATTCTTACAGAAGCTATGTCGAGAAGCAGTGTCGACACCATGAGAGCTGTGTCGACACCACCAAGGATTGTGTCGACACTTAGTCTACTTGTGTCGACACATGTGAAGTTCAGATTCGACACTTTGCTGACAGAGACAAAGTTTCAAGAAGTGACTGGAGACTTGTCAGCTGCCATTACCAGCAGGTCTACTGCAACTGTCAGATCGATCAGAAGTTGGTTAGCAATTGGATCAGCCGGTAACCTTGGATGAAGTATATATAAAGATAGATTCTATCAACTAAAAAAGAAGAACAGACGGAAAAAGAAGACGGAGTACACAACACACAATTATAACAGAAGATCCAACATACACAAGAAAATCCAGTCAGAGACTTTCAAGTGGATCTAGTTGAAGAATTTCAAAAGTTCTTCAAAAGAATTTGTAGAGAGGAGAGAGCTCCAAAAATTCAAGTGAAGGAAGAGACTATCATCAATTGGTCTCTTAAGAAGAGATCCTGAACTATCTGCAAAGAAGAATTCATATTGATTTCTGGATTTCAAGAAGGAAGCTGATTGAAGATCATCTTCAAGAAATTCAACCTTATTATGTTCAGATTCAAGAAGCTTTGAAGAAAGACAAAGTCGGGTTGATTTCTGAGTCATCAGATTCTTCAAGAACTGATCAAGAAATCTTTCTACCCATTCTCTCTTAACTTGGGTGAAAGATAAAACATATTCTATATCATTTTTTTTCTTTGTAAGATCATTATTGATCTGTGTTGTAAGCCTAATTTATAAAGGCTGATGTAGGAGATTTTCATATCTGAGTTGTAGGCCTTGGGAAGGTTGAGGTAGGGCTGTGTGCCTGAGGTAGGAGATTTCATTCTCTGAGTTGTAGGCCTGGGTGTAGGCTGAGGTAAGGCTTAATTGCCTGAGTTGTAGGAGTGTGGACTCACTCTGAGTTGCAGGAACCTTGACTGGGTTCTGAGATGTAAGATCTGTGGAACTGAGAAGGAAGTAAGAAGTTAGGCTGAATCTAGCACAATGCTAGATAGGCGAAGGGGGAAAGTGGATGTACCCATCATTTGGGTAACAACTATAAATCTGTGTGCCATCTGTGATTGTTTGTGATTCTGTAATTTCTGTGATATGGTTGCTGTAGAACTGATTGATTCAATTTGATTATCTGAATTTATATTCTGCCTTTGAGTAAAAAGGAATTTCTCTAATTCACCCCCCCGCTAGGTGTTTAGGTGATCTTGAAACAAATTCTTTCAAGTGGTATCGGAGGCAGGTTGCTCAAAGATAGACTTAACAGTCTGAGTAAGATTTGTGAGGTAGAATAAATTAGAAAAGATGGGTTCAGGAGAAAATCATAAGTAACTTGGTTCCATGAAGTTGTCCATCTGCAGGAAGGAAATCTTTGGAATATGGAAAGAAAGGGTCAGATTATTTATGCAAGCATCTGATCCAAGAATATATATAACTGTTAAGGAAGGGTCTTATATTCCAATGAAAGTCTCAGTTCTTGATGCTAATTAGAGGACACCAAAAGACTTTTCATAAATGACTAAGGAAGAGATTATCCTGGCTACTATGGACAAGAGAGCTCAGAATATTACAGTGAGTGCCATAGATGACTCAACATTTCAAAATCTGATTCACTATAAAACCTCCAAGGAGATGTGGAACACATTGATTGTCTACATGGAGGGATCAGAAGAAGTTAGGCAAGATAGAAAGTCAATGCTTAATCAGGAATATGAGAGCTTCAGACAAAGCAAATCAGACAGCATCACTGAGTGTTATAAGAAGTTCTTCAAAATTGTGAATGAACTAATGTCATATGGAAGGATCTTTAGTATATATGAGTTGAGTGATAAATTCCTTAGATCTCTGACTAAGGATTGGGACACTAAGATCTGTGCCATCAGGGAAGTGGCCACACTGCCAGAAATCTCTCCTCCAACACTATTTGGCAAATTGCTTTCTTATGAAATGCAACTCATGGCTAGAAAGGAGGAAGAGAAAAGTACTAAAATTGACCATAGAGAAAAGTCAATGGCCTTCAAGGCAGAAGCCACAAGAAAGGATAGGAGGATGTCTCCATCTCCTTCTAAGAAAGCTGCAGAAGTGATCTCTAAAAGTTCTGGAAGTCACACTTCAGACAACAATCATTTTTATGAGGGCTTTGTTGTATTAATAAGGCAGTTTCAGAAATTTTTGAAGAAGAAGCAGTACAAAACTAAGCCATCCTCCTCTCAGTACAAGGATGAATATTATCAGAAAATAAAGTCATCTAGAAAGGGCAAGAGGAGGTCAAAACCTAGCAAAATAACAACTTCAAAGATTGTGTGCTATTGCTGCAACAGACTTGGACATGCAGTAGTTGAATGTCCAGACAAAAGAAAGGAATCTGCAGATAAGAAGAAGTCTCAGTATAAGAACAAGAAGGAGAAATCCTTTGTAGCAAAGAAAGAGAAAAGCTGGATAGATCCATCATCTTCAGATTCTGAATCTAATGTTGAAGCTTATATTGGTCTGTTTACAATAGAAGAAGAGACCGGGTTCTTGAAATTACTGGACTCAATAAGTGGAACTGAAGATCATCAGTGCAAAGGGCTGATGGCCCTGACTGATGAAGATCACTGCCAGGATCAGCCTGGTCCCAATATGGTAAAAAGTTTATCTGAAGACTTTGATTATTACACTGGCTCTGAATCAGAAGCAACTGCATCAAAAGGTGTGGATGGATCTGAATCTGAAGGAGATATTCATCAACTTATAGATGAATATGGTGATTTGCTACAAGCATTTAAGAGATGCAAAAACCTGACTAAAATTCAGGCTAAGGAAATTGCAGCTCTTAAGTTGGTTGCATCTGATTCAGAAAAGCTACTAGATCAGAAGATGAATGAGATTGCCAAGCTAAAAAACATAACTGTTATTCAGATGGGAATAATCACATTCGAGAGTGATCAAATCAAAAGTCTGGAAGTCAGACTTCAGAAGGAAAAGGATCTAGTGGCTACTTTATCTAAGCCAAAATCTTTCCTACCCTTAATTGATGACTTTGTGTCTCAAAAGGGTAAGGCAGGATTGGGTTTTAAGGGAAATACTAGGGCAGCTAATTCCAAAAGGAAAAAGAAAGCCCCAGTTAAGCCACTTGTCTTCAATTCCCCTATTGCTCTCAGAAAAGCGCAACAGCCTACCAAGAGATATGATCATCATATCATACAAGGTCATAGTAAGCCTGACATTCTGAATGACATAAGGTCTCCAGCACTCAAACAAAGAAACACTATACCTACAGTATTAAGAACAGCTGACAGCAAAGCTGTTAAATTTGTACCTAAATAGAGGTATAAAAAATTTGAGTGCTGGTGTTGTGGCAAGGTGGGACACTTTGCCATTGACTGCTGGCACAACACTAGTGTCAGGATGAATGCCAGCTTACCTGAAAGAAGGGCTGCTACAAATTATGCTAAATTTTAGTCTAACCTGAACCAAGAACTCAATAACAATTTGGGTTCTAAGGTTAAGTAATTATTTATTGTAGATAAGTCCAAGTGGCCATGACCCTTTATGCTACTTGGATAGTGGATGTTCCAGACATATGACTGGAACAAGACGATTGCTGAAGGACTACTCACCTATGTTGAATGGACCTAAAGTAATCTTTGGTGGTTCTGAAAAAGGAATCATCAAAGGTTTTGGTAACATTTCTAACAACTCAATTAATAACAGTCAAGTGGCTTATGTGAAGGGTTTGAAACACAACTTGATAAGCATAAGTCAACTGAGTGATCTTGGATATGACATTTCATTCATTAAGAATGGTTGTCATATTAAAAGGTCAAGTGATCAGAAGATCATGTTGACTGGTTATATGAAAGGAAATGTGTATTGCCTAAACTTTATGAATGAGAATAAAGATTCTCCTATTTGTCTTGTAGTTGATCAGAAAGCCTCTCATTATGTCAAATGGCACAAGAGGCTAGCTCATCTTAATTACAAGACTATAGGTCAACTATTTGATAAAGAGTTAGTGAGGAATGGTTCTCAAGTTAAGTGCATTAAGGATGGAATATGCTCAGCTTGTCAAAAATGCAAGCAGACCAGATCCTCCTTTCATAGCCTAGAAACCAAATACTCAGTGAGGTGTTTATACCTCTTACATACGGATTTATTTGGTCCAATGCCAGTTCAGAGCCTCGGTAGGAAAGTCTACACATTTGTGGTTATAGATGACTATTCTAAATTTTCATGGGTTTTCTTTCTGAGGCAGAAATCTGAAACCCCAACTATTTTCAGCAACTTTGTTAAGCAAATTCAGAATGAACTAAACAATTTAGTGGTCAAAATCAGAAGTGACCATGGAATTGAATTTCAATCTAAAAATATGATAAAATTGTGTGAAGAATTTGGGATTCATCAGGAATTCTCCTCACCTAGAACTCCTCAGCAAAATGGAATTGCTGAAAGAAAGAATAGGAATCTCATTGAGGTAGGTAGAACTCTATTGAGTGACACTTCTCTCCCAGAATATTTCTGGGCTGAGGCAGTAAACACTGCATGTCATGTGCTTAATAGGGCTTCCATCACTAAGATCCACAAAAAGACACCCTATGAGGTTATGACAGGCAGGAAACCAAACTTATCCTATTTTAGGATCTTTGGTTGCAAGTGCTATGTGCTTAACAATGACAAGTCTTACCTGACAAAGTTTGCTGCCAAATCCCAAGATGTGATATTTATTGGGTACAGCAACAATAGTAAGGCATATAGAGTCTTTAACTTGACTACAAAAGTTGTAGAAGAGTCTGTTCATGTTATATTTGATGAATCAAGACTTATTAATAGTGAGTTGTCTAGTAGTTCATGTAGCTCTACAGGTATACAAGAGAAGATGGACATGTTGACTATCCAAGAAGATCAAACTGCTAGGCTGGATGATGATAAAGATGCTTGCTGTCCAAGGGGAGAACAAGTCTCTCTGGATGAAGAAGACATTGAAGTAAAGCAGAATGAAGAAAATTGAGAAAGTCAAACTGCAGACAGACTTCCTCCAGCAGTTAGAAATTTAAAGGATCATCCTGTACACCAGATTATTGGTGATCCTAGACAAGGGGTACAAACTCGAAGTAGGAGCTTGAACACTGTACTATGCTCAAGCTTCTTGTCTCAACAGGAACCTAAAAGATTTGAAGAAGCTATACAAGACCCATACTGGATTGATGCCATGCAGGAGGAGTTGAATGAATTCAGGAGATGCAAGGTATAGGAGTTAGTTCCTAAACCAAAAGACCACAATGTCATAGGGACTAAGTGGATCTTCAGGAACAAGCTAGATGAGAGTGGGATCATAATTAAGAATAAGGCAAGGCTGGTTGCCAAAGGATACATGCAGGAAGAGGGCATAGACTTTGATCAAACATTTGCTCCTGTGGCATGTTTGGAAGCAATCAGGCTATTTCTAGCCTATGCAGCTTATCAGGGTTTCAAAGTGTTCCAAATGGATGTTAAGTCAGCATTACTGAATGGAGACTTAAAGGAGGAAGTCTATGTAGAATAGCTGTCAGGTTTTATTGATCCACTCTATCCTGATTATGTGTATAAGCTTAGGAAAGCCCTATATGGTTTGAAACAAGCCCCTAGGCTTGGTATGAAACATTGTCTACTTTCCTCATTGAGAACAAATTCTCAGGGGGAAAATAGACAAAACTCTATTCCTTAGGGAATCCAAAAGGAAGATAATTCTAGTCCAGAGATATGTTGATTACATAATATTTGGTTCTACTGAAAACAACCTTTGTAGAAAGTTTGCTAAACTTATGCAAGGGAAGTTTGAGATGAGCAGCATGGGTGAACTTAAGTTCTTCTTGGGACTCAGAGTAAGACAGACTGATGATGCCATGTCCATATCCCAGTCTAAGTTCACCCAGACATTAATTAAGAAGTATGGTATGAAGTCATCCACTACTATGAGAACTCTAATGGGGACAAGTATGTCTCTGAGCAAAGATGATACAGAAAAACCTGTAGATGAGTCTTTGTATAGAGGTATAGTTGGCTCCCTCCTTTATCTGACTACTAGTATACCTGACATCATGTATGCTACATGTGTCTGAGCTAGGTATCAATCCTACCCAAAAGAATCTCATTATACTGCTGTTAAGAGGATTTTGAGATATCTTAAGAATACACATAATGTAAGTCTTTGGTACCCTAAGAATAAAGATTTTATACTGACTGGATATTCAGATGCAGACTTTGCAGGATGCAAAGAAGATAGAAAAAGCACAACTGGAACCTGTAAATTTCTAGGAGGAAGATTGGTGTCATGGAGCTGTAAGAAGCAGACTAGTGTGGCAATCTCCACAGCTGAGTCTGGATATGTAGCTGCAGGGAGCTGTTGTGCACAACTGTTGTGTATACAGCATCAGCTTAAATATTATGGTATCCAGGTAAGTAGAACCCCATTATTCTGTGATTTTTCAAGTGTTATTTCTATTGCTCATAATCCTGTTTCTCATAGTAGAACAAAGCATATAGAAATAAGATATCATTTTCTTAGGGATCATGTAGAAAAAGAGGATATATGTTTAGAATTTGTTAATACAAGTTTTCAAATTGCTAACATGTTCACTAAGATCTTGGATGAAACTAAATTCAATAATTTTAAAATTGAATTAGGTATGCTGAATATAGTATAGATTGACAAATTTGTCTAAGTAATTTTGTGTCAACTCAAAAAGAGGTCTGTGTTGACATAGAGAAATTGTGTCGACACATCTAGAAAATTGGTGTCGGCACTTCAGAGGAGTTGTTTCGACACCTCCAGAAGTTATGTCCACACTTAGAATTAGAGTCGACACAGAATTTCTGTTGAAATAAAAAGTATGTCTTTGTCAACACATCATTAATTGGTGTCGATACATAGTAGTCATCAATTATGTCAAGACATCAGCTGTCTGTATCGATACCATTTCAACAGTGTCGACACACTAAGTAACTTTTGACGCGCTTTTTGACCTTCGATGTTTAGACACATATAAATAGGTTAAGTACAAACCCTATCGACACGCTCTTAGATTTTTGTTGAGACTAGATTCTTGTGTCGACAAACTCTCTCTCTTCTCCATTCAAGATTTCTCAACATTCCAATGGCGTCGAAACTTGATGAAAACATGAATGAGGGATATGAACTGGTACGGAATGCCTTTGACAATGCTAAACCAGCGATTAAAGCTGCGATAGCCCTAATTGCAGAAAATGGATTGGAGTATTTGACATCAGAATCTACAAAGATATGGAAGAAGGAAATCCTTGAGTTCTATGGAGCTGCAACTCAGGATTCTACTGGACTAAAGATTAGGTCTTCAATACAGGGTAATAAAATCAAACTCACCATGAAGAGCATACGAAAAACTATTCATCTGCCCAAAACTCAAGAAGACGAAGAAGTTACCTCTACTAAGACCAGGGAAGCACTCCAGTGGTGTGGATTAGATCCCACCATGAAAATTGGATCATCCATGAATACAAAAGGAATGAATGTACAAAGAAAATTTCTTTCTGAAGTTGTCGGAAAAGTAATATTATGCAAACCAGGTGGACATGATAGGGTCTCAGCCTACATGTCCAGGATTATCTACAAAATCAACACCAATTGGTCTGCAGTCATATATGAGAAGATTAGGGAAAGCATCAAGAAACCTAATATGGGAAGGATATTAAGTTTATACTTAGCTGGAGCAATTCTAGAAGTGATGCAATAGGCTGTTGGATCCAAGATCAATCATATGAGAAGAATGGACTTAGGATAATCTCTAGATGGATAGAGTGATGGTAAAAGACATGGCTGATGAAGAGAGGCCAGAGAATATTGCGAAATCACCTGCTTAAGACATTAGACATGATGATCAGATGCATGGGGAGCCTCATCTTGAGGAAGAGCCAACACACATAGAAAGTGAAATGGCTACTCAAACTATTCTTGAGGTAACTAAGAAGTTAATCAAACAATTTTCAATAATGAGTATGAAACACTAACTATTCCCTTGATTGATGTTGACCAGACCACTCAACTCAACAATCAAGCACATGATGTTATCATGAAGGATACATCTACAACTGCTGATGCTCCAGAGTTAGTGGTGCCTCCAGTTCATACTCAACAAGAGTTTACTCTTGAAGAGTTATTCCCTGATATAGAACAAGCCAGGACTGAGGGGGAGCAAGCTGACATTGAGGGGTAGCAACCTAGGACTGAAAAGGAACTGCCTTCTAGTCCTCAAGAAAGAGTTGATATAGCAAGTACCTCAACTTCTGAAGATGAAGCAGAATCTCAAGCAAAGAAGAGAAAGTTGATGGTTTTCAGAAGAAGAAGCCAAAGCTATAAAAAGGGATTGTAAACTACTCCACAACCAGTTCCTGCACATGATTATAGCTCCTTGTTGGTATCTTTGCAAGTAAAGTTAGATGAACAAAGGATAGCCATGGAGAAATATATGGATGAAACTCATAAAGATTTGCAATTCTCCTTGGCTCAAGATATCAAATCAATTAGATTTGAGATAAACCAGAATAAGAGGGAGATGACAGATTGCTTCCATAAAGGAGATAATGCTGTAGTTTTTGTAGCAAAACAACAAGAAGGAATAAAAACTAAAGTTGATGATCTAGTAATAAAGCAAGGATATGTCCTTGAAAATCAAATTAGAATGAATGACAATCTTACTGAATCACATAATGTGATTGTTACAGAATTAAAGAATACTGCAACTGCCCTGACTGAGGCAATGGCTAAAGAGAAATCTAAGTTTGATAAGAAACTTCAAGAGGATTTAGCAACTTTTCAATCTGTACTTCAAGCCTCTCAGAAGATTATATATGCTTAGCTTCAAAAGTTTAAAGCCTATTATACAGAGGGAACAAAGTTTCTGGATACTCAAATCCGGTTCCAAAAGAATGATCTCAGGGATCATATTGAAAGAGAAGTCATAAAGGGGGAGAGGTTGATAGTCAATGCTAGCTTAGAGCATGCCAAATGGATAATAAATGTTGTTATAGAAACTCTGGGTTATCCACCCCTATGTGATGATGACAACACAGCTGAGTCAATAATTCAAGCTGTAGGAATTAAAGGGGGTCAGCAGGAAGTAGCTCAAATCATATATTCCCCTTCTAACTTTGAGCAAATTCAACACCTGGTTGATCAGATGTACAACCCTCTAGAGGGTTCTAAAAATATTATCATTGAGAAAGTAGAAATGTCAAAGGCAGCTTTGAATAAAGGGCAAGAAGCTCAACTTTCAAAGAAAAGATTTAGAGAACAGGCAGAGTTGAAGCGTGATTTTGAACAATGGAGTCCTACTTCCAGGAATATTATATTGACTGCCTGGAAAGCTGTAAAGGACAAGACCCATGAAAGGGGCAAATGGTACACTGAGCAAGAATGGCACAAATATGAAGCCAGACAGGAAGCCATTCTTCAATATAGAAGGAAAGCAAAAGTTGGGAAGTTACCTGCTAATGCTTTGGAGCCTAGCAAGTACTTCCCCAAGCCTTTTCATTATTTTGAAAGGCAAAAGATAAGGGCTGAAGAACAAAAGAAGAAAGATCCGAAAGGCAAGAAGCCAGCTGAAGATACTGAAGCTCCAGTACAAGCCAAGATCTAGTCAGGCAAAGGCATATTCATCAAGGAGCCAGACCAGCCTTAGAATAGATTAACTAGATTTTACAACAGTATAATCTTTAGTTGTTAAAAAAAATCTATGTAAACTAATTGTTGACAAACGTTTGATTGTTTAAACAAAACAATGAATCATGCTCACTGTGTTTGCATTATTCTGTAATGACATATTATACATGTTTTGTTTATATGTTACTCTATCATGTAATGTTTATATACATCATAATATGTGTTTATTATAAAATGGTGTATATCATTGATTATGGGTTATGACTTCTCCAAATAGGGGGAGATTGTTGGGTACACTGGAAAATGTGTACCAAATTTGGAGAAGCCTCACCCAACTAAGTGATATACATCAAGGTATATTTGATGTTGTTTTGAGTTTACATGTGCAGGTTAAGAATATACAGAAAAATTTTCTAAGTCCATTAGTCGACACTAGAAGAAACTGTGTCGACACTTGTGAAGACTTGTGTCGACACGTGAGAAAAGTTGTGTCGACACCTGGAGTCAATTGTGTCGACACTTGGAAAAGTTGTGTCGACACAAGAAAGAATTATGCCGACACACAGGACTTGTGTCGACACACAGAAAGTTCAGACTACATCAAATGTGTCTACACACAGGACTTTTGTCGACACACAAAACGTTCAGTGGACATCAACTGTGTCGACACATAGGACTTTTGTCGACACACACATCAGAATTCTTCAAAGTTAATTATGCCAAGACAAGAATTGACTGTGTCGACACACATGACTTGTGTCGACACATTCTTATAGAAGCTATGTCAAGAAGAAGTGTCGACACCATGAGAGCTGTGTCGACACCACCAAGGATTGTGTCGACACTTAGTCTACTTGTGTAGACACATGTGAAGTTCAGATTCGACACTTTGCTGACAGAGATAAAGTTTCAAGAAGTGAATGGAGATTTGATAGCTGCCATTACCAACAGGTCTACTGCAACTGTCAGATCAGTCAGAAGTTGGTTAGTAACCGGATCAGCCGGTAACCTTGGATGAAGTCTATATAAAGACAAATTCAATCAACTAAAAAAGAAGAACAGAGGAAAAAAGAAGATGAAATACACAACACATAATTACAACAGAAGATCCAACATACACAAGAAAATCCAGTCAGAGATTTTCAAGTGGATCTAGTTGAAGAATTTCAAAAGTTCTTCAGAAGAATTTGTAGAGAGAGAGAGAGCACCAACAATTCAAGTGAAGGAAGAGGCTATCATCAACTGGTCTCTTAAGAACAGATCCTGAACTATCTGCAAAGAAGAATTCAGATTGATTTCTGTATTTCAAGAAGGAAGCTGATTGAAGATCATCTTCAAGAAATTCAACCTTATTGTGTTCAGATTCAAGAAGCTTTGAAGAAAGCCAAAGTCAGGTTGATTTCTGAGTAATCAGATTCTTCAAGAACTGATCAAGAAATCTATCTACCCATTCTCTCTCAACTTGGGTGAAAGATGAAACTTATTCTATATCATTTTTTTCTCTGTAAGATCATTATTGATCTGAGTTGTAAGCCTAGTTTATAAAGGATGAGGTAGGAGATTTTCATCTCTGAGTTGTAGGCCTTGGGAATGCTGAGGTAGTGCTGTGTGCCCGAGGTAGGAGATTTCATTCTATGAGTTGTAGGCCTGGGTGTAGGATGAGGTAGGGCTTAATTGTATGAGTTGTAGGAGTGTGGACTCACTCTGAGTTGCAGGAACTATGACTGGGTTCTGAGCTGTAAGATCTGTGGATCTTAGAAGGAAGGAAGAAGTTAGGCCGAATCTAGCACACTGCGAGATAGGCGAAGGGGGAATGTGGATGTACCCATCAATTGGGGAACCACTATAAATCTAAGTGCCATCTGTGATTGTGTGTGATTCTGTAATTTCTGTGATGTCGTAGCTGTAGAACTGATTGATTAAATTTTATTATCTAAATTTATATCTTGCCTTAGAGTAAAAAGGAATTGCACCTATTCACCCCCCCTCTAGGTGTTTAGGTGATCTTGAAACCAATTCTTTCTCTAACAGTATTCTGGAAAACCTTCTCTTATAAGGCGACGCCGGATGGGGTCCCCTACTTCGGCGGCTCGCTGATCAAAGTTTGCGAGATCGAGAACAAGCACCATAAGTGGATGACCAAGATCCCCTTTATCAAGGGCGATCTCGGCAACATCCCGTACTCGCCGCAGTAGAAGGGCGAGGAGGTCTATCGCCCCCCGGCCGTGTCTGTCAACGATGCCGTCCTGCACAGATACTTCCTCCACAAGGACTTCAAGGTCGCCTTCCTGCGAAGGGGCCTTGACGCGCTTCTCCCCATCCTACCCGGTGAAGGTATTGTCCTCTCCATATTGCCGAGTTCGCCAAATTGCCGAGCTCGCCATATTGCTGTCGAAACTCTTCTAACTTTTCCAAGTTTTTTCTTGCAGGGGAGCGGCTAATTCCCGTGAACCCGTCATTTGCGGACTCGGGACTGTTCCCGGACCCTCTCGCTCGTGAGAAGGCTGTGGCGGCGGCCTGTCGAGACGAGGCGGCCTTCTCCAAAACTTCTTCCAGTAAGAGGTGGCCTGAGGGTGCAGGGTCTAGCCCGCCCCATCGCCAACAACAACCGAAAACGATGAAGAGTGCCTTGCTGGCTCTGCGGGTGAAACAACATCAACAACATCAATCCAGCCCCAGATACATGAGCTCGCCTGAAGTCTCCCCCGACGCGTCGCTGGAGAGCCCGCTGAAGGAAGTTACCAGCAAGGGGCGGAAGGGCGGCGAGAGCTCCGCTCCCCCTACAGTGATCTCTCCACCTCCTTCGGCGAAGAGGATGGCTCGCAAGCGCGGCGTGCCGAAAGAGCATCCCCTCTTCAACTTTGGGGGGCAGTGGAGAGACTTGGCGGGCGAGCCCATGGTGCAGTGGGACGAGCTGGCCCACCGGGTTTCCATCTCCACTCTTTATCCCTCTTGGCATGACCGCGACACTGCCACTCGTCACGCTTACGCCCTAGGCTTCAGCCTCTATGGCCGGGAAGACGCTGAGTCCTACAAGGGCATGATCCTATATCAGCTCGGCCATGAAGGCCTGCAGGCCCACCTGCGAGCCATGGAGCTCCATCATATGCTGGTCTCCCGCAGCTTCGGCCTCAGCAACCAACTCCAAAAAGTTGAGCAAGCCCGCGACGTCGCCAAATACAAGGTCGCTGATTAGGCAAGGCGGCTCGGCATCGCCGAGGGTCTTCTCGCCCAGGCCGCCGGCGGGTTGGTGAGTATCAGGCTTCTTCCCTCTTTTACTTGAAATATTTTGCGTTGTTAACGTATTTTTCTTCTGTTAGGATGCCAAAGCCGCCGGAGAGTTGCGGGCCTGCAATGTCGAGCAGGGGGAGGAGATCGGCCAGCTGCGTGCCCGGCTTGCCGAGCTTGAGGGGGTGAATTCGAAGCTAAAGGATGAGAACCAAAACCTTAGTCGCGAGGTCCGCCGTCCGGCAGTGATTTTCTTCCCGCCCAGCGACGCCAATCCTACCCTCCCCTACAAGAGGCTGAGGATCTTTGGCGAGGACGACCTTGGTGAGAGGTTGCAGATCAACTCCATCCAGGCCTCCGAATGCACCCTCCAGATGATGGACACTGTAGTGCTGGTGGAGGGATGGGAGGAGATTTCGGCCCGGGACCTGATGTCGAGCCTGTTCCCGGCGACGCCTCCTAGCGAGAAGGAACACAGTCTGGATGCGCTGTTCGGGAAGGGCTTCCAGGATCTGTCAGGCGAAGGAGGGGAGGACCACTAATATGGCGGGGGGGGGGGGGGGCGAGGTCTAAATGTATATAACCTGTAGTCTCGCCGAGGCGAGCACAACCTGTAAATATTTTTTATTAATGATAGAATATTTTTTTGATTCCTTTTATTCATTATTGAAATATCAATATACATATATTTCCATTTGCTGGATTTCTCTGTCGTGCCTTATTTGTCTGCGAGCATTCTCTCCAGCGAACTCGCATAGATAGGTACTACAAGTTGGACAGTCGTTAGGACTCGCCCCTTGAGCATATCTTGAGATTTTGGCAATTCTCAGGCCTCGACCAAGCTCACTCGCGGGCTGCCCATGATCTTATCAACTGAAAACCAAATTCACTAAATTTTTCCTAGAAAAAAACAAAGTGGGGGGGGGGGCATCTCGGTGGGATCCACCTCCCCTTAAGGAGGTCCAAGGGCCTGGCTCGTCACCCTTCTATCGAGGCCGAGCTGAATTAGCGAGCCTGAACTCGCCCTTGCCGAGCTCTCCTCTTACTATTAGAAGGGCCAAGATTGTTAGGCACTACCTGGGGGGTGCAGGACTTCCTTGGGTGACCTCCATCACTATCAGCTAGGTGAGAGCCTGACAGCGGGATCTGCTCGTGGTCCAAGACGGTCACCATCAGGTGACTTCCAGCACTGCCAGCTAGGTGAGAGCCTGACAGCGGGATCTGCTCGAGGTGTACGGATGACACCGAGTGAATTCCAGCCCTGCTAGCTAGGTGAGAGCATGACAGCGGGATCTGCTCGGGGTCCAAGGCTGATACTATCAAGTGACTTCCAGCCCTGCCAACTAGGTTAGACCCTGACAGCGGGAACTGCTCGAGGTCTAAGGATGACACCAAGTAACTTCCAGCCTTGCCAACTTGGTGAGAGCCTGGCAGCAGGATTTGCTCGAGGTCCAAGGCTGATACAATCGAGTGTCTTCCAACCCTGCCAGTTAGGTGAGAGCCTGACAGCGGGATCTGCTCGAGGTCTAAAGATGACAGCGAGTGACTTCCAGCCCAGCTAGCTAGGTGAGAGCCTAGCAGCGGGATATGCTCGAGGCCCAAGGCAGATACCATCGAGTGACTTCCAGCCCTGCCAGCTAGGTGAGAGCCTGATAGCGGGATCTTCTCGAGGTCTAAGGATGACACCGAGTGACTTCCAGCCCTGCCAACTAGGTGAGAGCCTGGCAGCGGGATCTGCTCGGGGTCCAAGGCTGATACCATCGAGTGACTTCCAGCCCTACTAGATAGGTGAGAGCCTGATAGCAGGATATGCTCGAGGTCTAAGGATGACACCGAGTTACTTGCAGCCCTGCCAGCTAGGTGATAGCCTGGCAGCGGGATCTGCTCGGGGTCTAAGGCTGATACCATCGAGTGACTTCCAGCAATGCCAGCTAGGTGAGATCCTGACATCGGGATCTTATCGAGGTCTAAGGATGACACCGAGTGACTTACAGCCCTGCCAGCTAGGTGAGAGCCTGGCAACGGGATCTGCTTGTTGTTCAAGGCTGATACAATTGAGTGAGTTCCAGCCCTGCCAGCTAGGTGAGAGCCTGATAGCGGGACCTGCTCGAGTTCTACGGATGACACCGAGTGACTTCCAGCCCTGCCAGCTAGGTGAGAGCCTGGAAGCGGGATCTGCTCGGGGTCCAAGGCTAATACCATTGAGTGACTTCCAGCCCTGCCAGCTAGGTGAGAGCCTGCCAGCGGGATCTGATCGAGGTCTAAGGATGACACCGAGTGACTTTCAGCCCTGCCAGGTAGGTGAAAGCCTGGAAGCGGGATCTGCTCGGTGTCCAATGCTGATACCATCGAGTGACTTCCACCCCCTGCCAGCTAGGTGAGAGCCTGACAGCGGGATCTGCTCGAGGTATAAGGATTATACCGAGTGACTTCCAGCCCTGCCAGCTAGGTGAGAGCCTGACAGCGGGATCTGCTCGGGGTCCAAGTCTGATACCATCGAGTGACTTCCAGCCTTGCCATCTAGGTGAGAGCCTGATATCGGGATCTGTTCGAGGTCTAAGGATGACTCCAAGTGACTTCCAGCCCTGCCAGCTGTAACACCCCCTATCCGTCGCATAACATATAGCAATAGGTCCGGCCGGGGCCCGACGCCATATACCACAGACAGACCGGGTGGTTACTCATGGAAACCATCCAGCCAATCATAACGTCCTACACAGAGCATTCTAGCAGAAGCAGTTTATAAAAGTTGCAACAAAGAACCCAGCACTAAATCACGAATGTCCACTAATACCAATTTAGGAATGTTGTACAAACACAAGTATATGCCTTAAGGCCTTACAAAATTGTTCACTTCATATTACATGTTTTACAAACCACGGCACGCAGGCGGTGATACATGAATAAAAATAGTAAACACTCCAATTAGGCCTTCGAGGGTCGGCTTCGCAAATTGGGCTTTAGCCCGCTATTGACCGCTTGGTCCAGCAGCACCTGCAAGCAACAAACCACCGCACGGTGGCAAAACAAGGCAACAGTCAGCAATGTTGACCAAATTATGACGATCCCGCCCCCAGCTCGGGGCGGCGATGCTCCTTCCCTGCATTTCATTAGCATAAGCGAGCAACAAATATATAATCATTTCATCACAGACATTGGCTGGCACGGCCACACGCCCCTTGCTCTCAGGGCACATTCTCGGTGAATCGGTCGATGTCACGTCAATTAAATCCATAGACATTCCGGACTCACCACCGCCACTTTGACGGCCAAACTTATGAGCATTTTGTCTTCTTGGCCTGGGTCACGACAATTTAAGCCATAGACCGCCGAAAACCCTAATCTATGCCAACGGTAAGTGCCATGTACCCTTAGGTCTCTTTAACCGAATGACATAGAACGGGTACGGTTCCATCTAACCCGTGCTCACATCGCAACGACAATTTAAGCCATTTGCGCGGGTCAAACTTCTCCCGAGTCCCATTTCCATCACAATTCACATAACTCGGTTATGTTCAAGCTGGCTCTCAGGCCACCAAGTTGGCAAGATCACGCATCCGCCCAGTTTTCCGGGTGCACCTTTGGGTTAATCCCCAAGGCTCCCTGTTGCAATCTACCGTGTAGAAAACATGAAAAACAACCAATAGCATGAAGTCTTCTCCGACATTATGCAATGCAACATCACCGATCCAGACCAACATGTCCGGATAGGCTTCACACATCATGCCTATGTCCGTTCTCGCTTACGGACTCTAAACAACAGGGACTTCACATATCTACCCGAAGGAACGCCTCCAACTCACCGCAAACTCGTGTGAGCGGGCTTCCTATGCAAAGAAGGAGAGCTACACAAGCTCAAGAAGAGAATCGTGACCCTAGCGCTTCTCTTTGGCTCCATGGAAAAGTAAGCAGATGGAAAGCACCACACTCTCTTTGCCTCCGTGGATCCGCAATCGGCTCGCGATTTGGAGCTTCGAAGCTCCTCCAATGGCCGGATCTAGCTTCTTCTTCCTTCCTTGGCTCTCCTCTCTCTCTAAGCTTTAGAAAGATAACCACTCATGAAAAGTGAGGGTTTCTAAAGCCCAATACCGGGTATATCCCATCAGGAACAACCCCCAGCCATTGGATCACCAATTAAAGAAACGAACAGCTTTTATTCGGGACTGAAATGTCCAAACTGGACCGGACACGGCCTGGCACACACCCGTGTCCAGGGCCGGGTGCCTCATTCGCCGTCAAATTCGACGTGCCTGGAACAACACACGGGCATTGAACACGCCCGTGTTTGACCTGACACGCCCTTATTACACCTGATACGGCCATGTGGCCGGCCGTGTACCCCCATCGATTTATCCCGAAAACAACCCGAGAACTGCACGGGTTCTAGGACACGCACGTGTCCTTGCCCGTGTCTACCTCAACACGCCTCGGCTCTAGGCCGTGTACACGGTCTCGACACTCGACACTTTGTCGAGCGAAGTTCGTCGACCTCACGACACGGCCTTGGACACGCCCGTGTCCTAGGCCGTGTGCCTTGTCTCGACACTTCGTCGACCGCAGAGTGTCGACTTCGTGGGCTGAGTGTTGACACGGGTCGACATGCCCTGCGACATGCCCGTGTCGTAGGCCGTGTGCCCAGTCTCGACACAATGTCGAGAGCAAAATCTCGACTTCGCCGGCTGAGTGTCAACACAAGCCTGACACGCCCTGGGACACGCCCGTGTCCCAGGCCGTGTGCCTCCTGCCAGAACCCAAAACTGGCCCAAGACGTCTCCCGTCGCTCTTTTGAGTTTCGGGGCGTTACAACTCTCCCCCCTTAAAAGAATTTCGTCCACGAAATTATATAAAGGAAAGAAATGTACAAAACCAAAATTTGTGCCTGAGCGGAACAACTCTGAATACTCGTCAAGCATAGTCTGCTCTCGCTCAGAAGAGAGCTCCTCACGACCGCAATTGTCCCATCGGACTTTGACCATCCTGATCTCTTTATTGCGTAGCCTTTTGACCTCCGAGTCCTCAATCCGCACGGGCTTGTCTTTTGTCGTCAGACCACTATCCATCGTCACTTGATCAACCGCGATCACTAGCGTAGGCCCTTGCACCGCCTTCCAAAGCACCGAAATATGGAATACATCGTGTAATCCACCAAGCTCCACTGAAAGCTTCAACCGATAGGCCGCTTCACCAACTCGCTCCAGAACCTCAAACGGCCAAGGGTACCTCGGGCTTAGCTTTTTCAATCGCCGTACCCGCGAGACACCCTTGAACGGCTTGATCTTTAAGTACACCCAATCGCCCACAGCGAACTCCACGTTCCTGTGCTTGGCATTATAGTACTTTGCTTGCCGGTCCTGAGCGATAAGCAACCTATCCCGAATGGTTCTCACCAAAGAAGTAGCATCCTCCACTTCTAATAGCTTGTACAACTTTGACTCACCCATTTCTAGCCAAGACAATGGCGTGCGACATCTTCTTCCATATAGGGCCTCGAAGGGCGCCATTTGGATACTCGCTTGGTAGCAATTTTTGTACGCGAACTCCATCAAATAAAGATGGTCTTCCCATTGTTTTCCAAAATCCAAGACACACATGCGAAGCATGTATTCCATAGTTCTATTGACCCTCTCGGTCTGCCCATCTGTTTGCGGATGGAAGTCTGTGCTGAATTTTAGCTTTGTTCCCGACAATTGCTGCACAAGCCTCCAATCATTGGACGTGAACCACCCATCTCGATCACTCACGATGCTGCGGGGCACACCATGAAGCCGTATAATGTTATCCACATACAGTTTTGCCAACTTCTCCATCAGATCATCCTTCCTATGTGGAATGAAATGGGACACCTTCGTCAACCGATCCACGACCACCTAATTGGCGTCGTTCCCCTTTTGCCACCTTGGCAAACCATGCACAAAGTCCATAGAGATGTCGTCAAATTTCTACTCCAGAATAGGCAAGGACTTAAGAAATCCTCCCGACTTTTGGCATTCCGCCTTCACCAAGGCGCAAGTTTGGCACTTCGCCACGTAGAGCGCCACATCTTTCTTGAAACCCGGCCACCAAAACATTTTCTTCACATCGCGGTACATCTTTGTGCTCCCCGGGTGAATCGAGTACTTGGTATGGTGTGACTCGTACAACAACTCCACCCGCAAACTACCCACACTTGGGACGCACAGACGACCGTCTTTCCAAAGCAATCCGTCCTCCACAGCGAATTGCGAATTTGACCCATCCAGAGCCTCAACCATGAACTGCTTCATATGAACATCCATATCCAAAGTCTGCCGAATCCGATCAGCCAGGTCATATTGGACTTCAGTCCAATTCAGAACTGCTTCAGCACTTGATTGCCTATCCACACAAACAATCTCCAACGTCTCCAACTCCCGCACCAACTGCTCATCATGCAATGATAGCCAATTGGTTTGAGCTGGGGATCGGCGACTCAACGCGTCCGCAACCGCATTACCTTTACCCGGCACGTAGTGGATCTTGAATGTATAGTCCCCCAGGAACTCCATCCATCTACGCTGCCGCATATTCAGATCCTTCTGATCGATCTGATACTTCAATCTCTTGTGATCAGTGTAGATATAAATCTTCACACTGTACAAATAGTGTCTCCACATCTTCAAGGAAAAAATCACGGCCGCTAGCTCCAAGTCATGGACCGGATAATTCCTCTCGTGCAGTTTTAGCTGTCTCGAGCCATAAGCTATTACACTTCCGTGTTGCAGTAGCACACAACCCAAACCACTGCCCGAAGCATCGCTATAAATCTAATTTCCTTCGGTTCCACATGGAGAACTCAGCACAGATGCCGTGGTCAACCAACACTTCAACTCGTCCAAAGCTCGCTATCACTCTGGCGTCCAAACGAACTTCTGCTCCTTCCTCGTCAATTTAGTGAGAGGTAACGCTATCCGCGAGAAGTTCTCTACGAAACGCCTATAATAGCCGGCAAGCCCCAAAAAGCTCCGGACTTTTCCTACCGTAGCAAGCTCAGGACACTCCCGTATCGCAACAATCATCGCCGGATCCACAACAATACCCTCTCCACTCACTATATGGCCGAGGAACGCCACTGAGGATATCCAAAACTCTCTCTTTGAGAACTTGGCATACAACTGATTCCTCCTTAGCATCTCCAAAACCAAATGAAGATGCTTGAAGTGATCTTCCTCACTTTGCGAGTACACCAAAATATTGTCGATGAAGACAATCACAAAATGGTCCAAGTACTCCCTAAAAGTCCTGTTCATCAAATCCATGAACACGGACGGCGCATTAGTTAGCCCAAACGGCATGACCGTAAACTCATAATGCCCGTATCTCGTACTAAACGCTGTCTTCGGGATATCACTCTCCCTTATTCGCAGCTGATAGTACCCGGACTTGAGATCCAACTTCGAGTACACCGTCGACCCGACCAACTGATCAAAAAGATCATCGATCCGGGGGATCGGGTACTTGTTCTTTTCCGTCAACTTGTTGAGCTCTCGATAATCAATACATAGCCTCAAGCTTGTTGAAATTTGTGAAGTGGAAGTGGGTGACGGGACAGGCCGGGCGGCCTGGGGCGGACAGCGTTGGCGGACTAGGCGGACTGGGCGGACTGAGATGTGCGGCCTGGTGGAAGGTCTAGTGAGAAGCCGGTTGTTCTTCTGAGTGGTTTGCACGGGTTGAGTCCGCAGACTATGCGGCCTGGTGTCTGCGGATAGGGTGTTTGCTGATTGGCTTTGCCAAGGAGCGGCCTGAGCGGATAAAGGCTTACGGACTGGTGCATTGCTCAGTGGCCGCGGGTGCAAGCTTGTGCTAATAGGCGGTTTGGCTCGTGTCCGCGGGTAGCTTACGGACTGGAGTGTCCGCGGTGTGGGCTGTTGTGGACTGAGCTTAGAGCTTGGCTGAGGCCTTGTCGATCTCTGGTGGCACAGCAGGCGATTTGCAGTGGAGATCGTTTGGCGGACTGGGTTTGGAGTCCGGGGTTGGCTGTTGTTTTAGACAGAAGTGCGAGGAGCTCGCGGACTGCTGGCGGTCTGTGTTAGGGTTTTTGGCGGACGGGAATTTGGGTCCGCCATGCTCGCATTGGCCCTTGATGGTTTTGGACTTGGTCACACTTTGTGCCAAGGCCATGGTGTCTGCGGTATCCGCCAAGTCCGCTGTGACCAGGCGGACCGTTGCTGTCTTCCTTTGGTCGTGGACTTGTGGCGGATTGAGGTGTGAGTCTTGCGGACTGGCTCAGGTTGGTGCGGACTGCCATTGAAGGGGGTTGCTGTCTTGCAGTGGTTGGAGCTTTGCGGGCTGATGCCTTGTCCGCATAGCTTGGGCGGACTGGAGAGGGTTCACCAATGGTTGCCTTGCTCCTGGCGGTTTTCCTTGGTATCCGGCTAAGTCCACGCGGACTCGGCGGACGGTGTTTTTGCTATCGCGCGTGCTAGGGCGGTGTCGCTATCTCTAGGGCGGTGACCACACTCCTCACCTCCCCTATAAATAGGACCCCCCTGGCACATCTACAGCAACTTGAGTGAACAGTAAGTTGGGGTGTGCAAGGAGCTGCGGTCTGTGTTTGTCAGTCCGCGCGGATTGTTTTAGGCTGACGGTTTGCTGTGTGCAGGTCGCGCGGATAGCTTCAAGGAGCCAGGAGTTTGGCTGTGACTTCGGTCAAGTGCTTGGAAGTGTGCGGTCTCTACGGACTCAGCAGGAGGTCGCTCTACGACTTGTTAGTTCTGTTTCATCTTTGCCAGCTTCAATAACCTGTCCGCCGGCTTCAGGCGGGTAGGGGTGTTCCTCAGTTCAAGTTCAGCAGGAGGCGAATAACGGTGTGTCCGTGATGACTTGTTTTAGTCATCATTTTTGGGGTAGTTTAGTATGCAAAATTCCTAGTTTAATTATATTTTTTATGTATTTTTATGCATGTTTTGTTTTATTTCTTCTTAAAGTCTTTTTGTGTTAGGATAATATAATTCCTAGTTTTATTATAGTTTTATTTGCTTGTTATGTTGCAATTTTATTTTGTTATGTTTTGATTTAAAAATCTATAGTTTTAGTACATGTTTTATGTTTTATGTTTACTTGTATTTTGTTATGAATATAATTAATTAATAGTATGATATGCTATGTTTAGTCTTATTTATTAGCTAATGTTTTATTTTGCTTTATTTGTAGGTTCAAAGCCCATGCTAGTGCAGCCCTTTCACTTGATCAAGCCCAATTGGAGCAGCCCTCTTCCACCAAAACAGCCCACATGATGCAGCCCGGCCACTTATGGTGCAGCCCCTCAACATAATGCAGCCCCCTACATGCAGCCCTTGAAGTTTGGAGCAGCCCGGCCCTTTTCCTTGAAGCCTACATGATGCATTCAGCCCCTCTTCAAGCTTCCCAAGCCCATATAGTGCAGCCCACTTCATCCAAGCATGTGGCCGGCCACTCATTTCTCCCCCTCCCTCATCATTTAATGCCATACATGAACATTTTCCCCCTATATGGCCGGCCACCCCTCTTTCTCTCCCTCTTTTATTTGTTTTTTTTCTTTATTTAAGCCACATTCATGCATGTTCCCTCCTCTCTCTCCTTTTTATTATTTTTCTCCACTCTTTATTACCATCCATCCCCCCTCTTATATTTATTTCATTTCTTTTAAATTTATATGCATGAATGTATCTTCTCCCTCTTCCTTCATTTAATATCATACATGAATCATCCCTCTTTCTCTCCACCTAATTAATATCATGCATGAACATTCTTCCTACACATGGCCGGCCACCCCCCCTTGCCTCCTCTTCTTCATTCCATTCTAAAACCTTCTCCCTCATCTATAAAAAGAACCCATATCCCATGCTTTTGGGAGATTGGATTTTGGAGAGCAAGTGAAGGGCTAGTTTAAGTGGAGAGTGCTTGTGAGTGTTAGTTTTATTATTGTATTAGTTTTCTTTTCAATTAGTGCAAGTTTTCTTTATAGCATAGTCTAGTCCTTTTAATATTCTTGTGTACTTCTTTTGCATAATATCAATGAAATTCTCTTCTCTTTATTTTGTTGTTTCCTTTTGCAATATGCATAGCTAATTCCCTCTTAGCATTTGATCATGAGGATCCATGATTTGAAATGAGAATTATTTTTATTTCATAGTTTTATTTTTGCGTAATTCTACTCGGTCCTTCTTTGAATAATTATTGTGTCGACTCCGTATTTCCGGTATACGGTAGTAGGCTTATGATCTCATATTCGAGTAGCCGAGAGGCTCGTGGATGTGAAAGATCACTCAAAGAAGGAAGGAGTTGAACGCAACCCTAGAGATAGGACGACGTAAATCCTCCGGATTGGAGTCAAATCCAATAGTGCGGATCATCTCGATAATGCAACTTTAGGCTTCTTTGGTTTGTAAAGAGATTTCGATCAAAGAGTCTATAAGTTAGGAGACCTAATGCTCTAGCGAGATTTTGTCTCATTTTCGGATCCGTCACGGCCGAGTTGGATTTGAAAATTTAAAACTATGCCCTTGTATTTTCTCGTTTCATTTCATGGTGAATCAATGATCGAATGCTAGCCTTTTTTATATAAGTTTTCGTCTCGCAATTTATCGTTCATTTTACTTTTAAAAAATTCTCAAAATCCCAATAGTCTTCCGGTAGGATAATAGTTAGAGCGTGAGTAGAAGTACTTGACAACCCCGTGTTTAAATACGACCTTGGTACTACAATTCGACAGGTACGCTTGCCTGTTCGGGTTATGGCCCACCAAGTTTTTGGCGCCGTTGCCGGGGACTTTTCTTCGTCAAAATTTTGAAAACGCTTGCGCTATTACTTCTACAAAAATCAAGAAAAAAAATATTATTATATTTATATATTTAAATATTTATAATCAACCCACCTCATTTTAATTTCTACCCCACCTAAAATCTCTCGAAAAGGGTAAGGCGCTTTAAGCGCCACCATTTTACCTAGTACCGGGCGAACCCTTCATCGGGTAGTCCTCGGGAAGTTCGAGAGCCAAGTCGTAAAAAAAAGTCTATTTTCAAAAACAAAACAAAAAAAATTTCCTTTCTTTTCCTCTTTTTCTTTCTTTTCCAAGCTTTCAATTTCTTTTTTCTTTCTTTCTTTTCCAATCTTGCAAAAATAAAAAAAAATAAAAAATTAATTTTTCGCTCTCTTTTTGGTAACAGTTTTTCTTTATGGAATCGTCTTATTTTGGCGCATTTTGTAATTTTTGCGGGTCGCTTGACCACTTTTATTCTGAATGTCTTTCAGGACCCCCTCCCTCTTTTGATTTCAATTTTTATGGAGCAAGTCAAAGTGGCCAATTTGACCCTTCAATTTTTATCCTACTTGGGAGATGGGGAACCCGTCTTATTTTTCTTATGATTTTGCCCCGCAAAGCGCCGCGCCTCTAAATTTTAATTCAATCGATAATGGGTATTTTGAATTGCAAACTTCTATTGATAATATTAATTCGCATTTAAAAACCATTATCGATTATTTTTCTCGTGAGGCCGCTTCGTTTTCTTCGTCTTCTTCTCCGTCTCCTCCAATTTCTTCATGTAATGAGTCACAGGATATCCCGGTGTGTTTTTTTCCTCTCGAGGAGGATAACTATTTGGATATTCCGGATTGTTTCCTTCCTCCTTTGGATGACACCTCTATGGATATTCCGGCATGCTTCTTACCCGTTGAGGATGACGAGACGTTTCTTATTTCTTCTTCTGAAGACGTTTGTGATTCCATTTTAATTTCAACTTCAACTGTTCCAAATCTTTCTATTTTTAGCGAATCTTCTTCTTTTATTTTAGATACTTCTTCTTTAGTTCTTTCTACCCCCCCTCCTCCCAACATTTCTCAAGATTCTCCTTCTCTATGTGAAATTTTCGTTAATGAAACCTCTTTTTCACCTTCTTTTATTCCTCTTTCTATTTCTTCTTCTTTTTTCTCTTCTCCTGTTGACGATCCCTTCTTATTTACAGCGGAGTTCTCCTATAACTCCATATGTTCCTTCTTGGGCGTCACTCCCTTGAAGATTCCACCGCATGTCGGTGCGATTCTTCACTTCTTCTTTTTTTTAATTTACTCTCCTAAGCGCATTCTTAGGGAGTTACCACTGCACTTCACGTTTTATTTTCCATTTAGCTAACCATTAACGTCGGGCTCAACCGACGTTAAACAAAGAGCGCTCTTGGGAGGCACCCCTTGCTTATCCTTTTTGTTATTTCTTTTTCTTTTTGTTTGCTTATTGTGTTTTGCAGGAATAAAACCTCCGGCGGTTCGTTTGGCTCCATCTTTTTTTTTTCTCTTCCTTAGGCCTGAGCCGGTGTCCAGCTTAAGCATGGGGGAACGAAATCAACATTCGGCCTTACGAATCCGGGGAAGTCGTTTTCTTTTTCAGTATTTACTTTATTGCACCCTCCCCCCTTTTCTTCTCCTTTTTTTTGTTTTTGTTTTTCTTTTGCATTGAGGGCAATGCAAAATTTAAGCATGGGGGAGGGTTTAGATACTTTCTTCTTTTTTTTTCTTCTTTCCTTTAGAAAAAAATATTTTAAAACAAAATTCAAAAAATTAGTATAGTTATATTAAGCCATTTTATTGTTTTTATTTCAAAAATCAAAAAATTGTGCTAAAATCTATTTGAAAAACAAAACCTAAAATTATTTCTATCTTTATTTTTATGTTTCTTCTAGTGAAGTGTAGGCCCGTGCGGTTTTTGTAGTTCTATGTAGAATCCTTTGAAAATGTTTTCTAAACTTATCATTTTAGCATAGTTTAGTTCTACTAGTTTCTTTTTCTTAAATATAGACATCCGTTTTTTACATTTTAAGTTAGCAATTTGTAGTTATGTCTTTTTATTCGGTTAGTTGCTTACGAATGGTTGCTAGGTAATGTTATCTCTTTTTCATTTGCGGGGTAGTCTTTCTTGGTGTCTAGAACTTGTACCAAGCTACTGTCGAAGCATTTGCGCCATTCTTACGTTCTTTAGAAATGATTTAGGCCACCATTTGAATAGTTTGAGCTTTTCTTGCCCACCAAAAACAAAACCCTTGCAAAACAATTTTGGGCCTTTTCCTTTTTTCCTTGTTTTAGCTCCACCTTTCATTTCATTATATTCACCAAAGCCAAAAATCTTTCCTATTTTTCCACTATAAATTTGAGCTTAAAAATTATTTTTGTGGGAAGGGTATTGTTTTTGAAATGAATAGGAAATTCTCAAGCTTATTTTTGGAGTTTTCTTATCAAATGCTATTCAAAAGAAAAAAATTGAGAAAAAAATATATCATTACAAAATCAAATCAAAAAAAAAAATGAATGCAAAAAGTTTATGTTTGGCCAAGTTTATAAAAGAAAAATTTTCATGGCCTTGTTTTTGTAGTTTCATATTGGAAAAATGACATACTCGTTATTTCTCATTTTTTTTATGCTATGTTTATTTTTGAGCTCACCTTGGTTTAGTGCCTAAAACCTTCATGTTTATCTTTGATTCCACTTCCTAATCATTTACCTAAGCCAAGTTTTAATGCCTAGTAGAAGTCCTATTGATCTTAGAACGTAAATTCACGTAGTGGAGAAAGTGTGAACGTACAAGCCTATGGCCACCATCATTGATGGATTTCTTTGGAGGTTATCTTGGAGTGTTTTAGGGTTAATGTTTATCTAGCAACCGAGTAGTTTGTTAATGCGCCGTTTATTTAGAACTTCTACTTTTGCTTTTCTTATTTTCATTAATTTTGGATGCCTTGTTTTAAGATTTAGAAATGTGTAAATCTTCTTTATGTTCTAATGATATTTTTAGGTCTCTACTTTCAGGTTTTCTATTGTGCACTTCTCACCCCACTAGTTGTTAACATAGGAATTAGGATAGTTTAATTTTTCATGTTTTGTTTTTCTTAATTATGCAACCTAAATCTTCTTTGTTTTCATTCCCTAGTTCTTTAAGTTTTATTTGCTTGAGGGCAAGCAAATACTCTAGCATGGGGGAATTTGATGACTTGTTTTAGTCATCATTTTTGGGGTAGTTTAGTATGCAAAATTCCTAGTTTAATTATATTTTTTATGTATTTTTATGCATGTTTTGTTTTATTTCTTCTTAAAGTCTTTTTGTGTTAGGATAATATAATTCCTAGTTTTATTATAGTTTTATTTGCTTGTTATGTTGCAATTTTATTTTGTTATGTTTTGATTTAAAAATCTATAGTTTTAGTACATGTTTTATGTTTTATGTTTACTTGTATTTTGTTATGAATATAATTAATTAATAGTATGATATGCTATGTTTAGTCTTATTTATTAGCTAATGTTTTATTTTGCTTTATTTGTAGGTTCAAAGCCCATGCTAGTGCAGCCCTTTCACTTGATCAAGCCCAATTGGAGCAGCCCTCTTCCACCAAAACAGCCCACATGATGCAGCCCAGCCACTTATGGTGCAGCCCCTCAACATAATGCAGCCCCCTACATGCAGCCCTTGAAGTTTGGAGCAGCCCGGCCCTTTTCCTTGAAGCCTACATGATGCATTCAGCCCCTCTTCAAGCTTCCCAAGCCCATATAGTGCAGCCCACTTCATCCAAGCATGTGGCCGGCCACTCATTTCTCCCCCTCCCTCATCATTTAATGCCATAGATGAACATTTTCCCCCTATATGGCCGGCCACCCCTCTTTCTCTCCCTCTTTTATTTGTTTTTTTTCTTTATTTAAGCCACATTCATGCATGTTCCCTCCTCTCTCTCCTTTTTATTATTTTTCTCCACTCTTTATTACCATCCATCCCCCCTCTTATATTTATTTCATTTCTTTTAAATTTATATGCATGAATGTATCTTCTCCCTCTTCCTTCATTTAATATCATACATGAATCATCCCTCTTTCTCTCCACCTAATTAATATCATGCATGAACATTCTTCCTACACATGGCCGGCCACCCCCCCTTGCCCCCTCTTCTTCATTCCATTCTAAAACCTTCTCCCTCATCTATAAAAAGAACCCATATCCCATGCTTTTGGGAGATTGGATTTTGGAGAGCAAGTGAAGGGCTAGTTTAAGTGGAGAGTGCTTGTGAGTGTTAGTTTTATTATTGTATTAGTTTTCTTTTCAATTAGTGCAAGTTTTCTTTATAGCATAGTCTAGTTCCTTTTAATATTCTTGTGTACTTCTTTTGCATAATATCAATGAAATTCTCTTCTCTTTATTTTGTTGTTTCCTTTTGCAATATGCATAGCTAATTCCCTCTTAGCATTTGATCATGAGGATCCATGATTTGAAATGAGAATTATTTTTATTTCATAGTTTTATTTTTGCGTAATTCTACTCGGTCCTTCTTTGAATAATTATTGTGTCGACTCCGTATTTCCGATATACGGTAGTAGGCTTATGATCTCATATTCGAGTAGCCGAGAGGCTCGTGGATGTGAAAGATCACTCAAAGAAGGAAGGAGTTGAACGCAACCCTAGAGATAGGACGACGTAAATCCTCCGGATTGGAGTCAAATCCAATAGTGCGGATCATCTCGATAATGCAACTTTAGGCTTCTTTGGTTTGTAAAGAGATTTCGATCAAAGAGTCTATAAGTTAGGAGACCTAATGCTCTAGCGAGATTTTGTCTCATTTTCGGATCCGTCACGGCCGAGTTGGATTTGAAAATTTAAAACTATGCCCTTTTATTTTCTCGTTTCATTTCATGGTGAATCAATGATCGAATGCTAGCCTTTTTTATATAAGTTTTCGTCTCGCAATTTATCGTTCATTTTACTTTTAAAAAATTCTCAAAATCCCAATAGTCTTCCGGTAGGATAATAGTTAGAGCGTGAGTAGAAGTACTTGACAACCCCGTGTTTAAATACGACCTTGGTACTACAATTCGACAGGTACGCTTGCCTGTTCGGGTTATGGCCCACCAGTCCGCGCGGCCTCGCAGCTTCAGCGGACTCCGTGTCTTTTCGGCGGATTGCAGCATAGCTTGGGCGAGCTCAGCGGCCTCGGTGACCTCGGCGACCTCACAGTCTCGGCGGACTCCGGTGCTGTCCGCCCGGCTTATTTTTGGTGCCTTCTGTTTACAGCTGTGATACTAGCGAAATCATGTCTCGCTATGTATGCCTTGCATTGTAAAGAAGTAAATGTATAAAAGACCTGCTTGTGCCTCCATTGTTTGTTGGGTTTAACCTTTGTACCTCTAGTCCTTGGTTTCCGCTGGTTCAACGTGTGAACTGGGTAGTTTCGAAGATATTAATTTGGCGTTTGGGCTATCTTGCTGACCACGTTGAGAAAATTTAACATGGTATCAGAGCCAGGTGTCTGAGGTTCAGCTGCGTGAGCGGAAGTCAGCCAGTGTTGTTACTCAGTGATTGAGTGGTGATCAACCTGTGTTGTTGCTCGGAGCTGCTGAAAGGTTGCCAACAGGTGTTGCAATGGAAGGGAGTTTTGCAAGGGGTCTGGGCATTGAACTCTTAACGCCGACTAACTTCAAGAAGTGGAAGTCGTGCATGAAGAGTTATCTTCTTGGCGAGGAGCTGTGGGAAGTCGTCGGTGGAGACGACAGACAGGAAGTACCTACCGCGTTCGGTACTGCTGAGCAGGTGAGGCTCTGGAGAAGAACAAATGCTAAGGCGGAGTTCATTCTGAAGAGAGCCGTGTCTCCGGAACTGTTTGATCACATCATTGGATGTGAGTCGGCTGCTGATATTTGGACAACCATTGATGAGTTGTTCAATAGGAAGAATGTGGCGCGGCTTCAGTTTCTGGAGAATGAGTTGGCCAGGGCAACTCAGGGAGACCTTTCCATCTCCAAATACTTCTTAAAGATGAAGAGCTTGTGTGCTGAGCTGTCGGCACTGGATCCTGATGAGCCTATCTCTGAGGCAAAGATGAAAAGGCACATTATCCGCGGCTTGCGGAAGGAGTATGTGGCCTTTGTTACATCTATTCAAGGGTGGGCTACTCAGCCGTCATTGCTGGAGCTGGAGAATTTGCTTGCCTCGCAGGAAAGCTTAGCAAGGCAGATGGCTGGAGTGAACCTGAATCAGGAAGGCAGCGAAGCCCTCTTCTCAGGCAAGAAGAAAGGATGGGAAGGGAAGAAGAAGAAGAAGGTGCAGGCCGCTGGTGAGAAGGAGACTTCAACTTCATATCCACCGGAGAGGAGCAATGCTGCTAAGGACTAGAAGAAGAATCTGAAGTGCTACAGGTGTCATCAGCGAGGGCACTTCAAGCGGGACTGCAAGGTCAAACTGCAGCCTGGGCATGCTGCGGGAAAGGAGGAAGCTTGCTCGAGAAGTGAAGAAGCAGAATGGGGCGGAGCTTTCATGACGAGCACCAGTGTCCGGGCCTTGTCTACTGAGGACTTCAACAGCGAGTGGATCGTGGACTCCGGGTGTGGTCATCACCTCACCGGAGACAAATCGAAGTTCACCTCCATGCAGCCTTACTCAGGTAATGAAGCTATTATCACTGCTGATAATACTGTTTATGTAGTAGAGAAAGAGGGGGTAATGTCATTGGGTAGTGATCAGGGGCCACTCACGTTAAGGAGTGTGTATCACGTACCGGGCATGAAGAAAAACCTCTTCTCGGTGACCAATGCGGTGGACATTGGGTATCACGTTCTGTTTGGGCCAACAGACGCGAGGTTCCTTCGCAACGTATCAGCGGTGAAGGCTGATGTTGCTCATGTTGGGAGGAGGGTGAAGAACTTGTTTGTTCTTTCCACCAATGCTTATGTTGATAAGATGAGGGCCAATGATAGCGCTGCTATCTGGCATGAGAGGCTGGGGCATGTTGGCATGGACAAGCTGAAGGCAATGGCGAGTAAAAGTTTGGTGAGGGGGTTGCCGAAGTTGTCCTCCTTTGGTGATGGGCATGTTTGTGCTTGTTGTGAATACGGTAAGGCACATCGCCTTCCGTTTGATAAATCACAAACAAGGAGCAAGAAGCCACTGGAGTGCATTCATGGCGACCTGATGGGACCAATGGTCACTGCCAGCCTTGGCGGAAGCAGGTTTATGCTTGTCTTGGTTGATGACTACTCAAGGTATACTTGGGTGTACTTCTTAAAGGAGAAGTCGGAAGCCTTCCGTTTGTTCGTGGAGTTCAAGGAGTTGGTAGAAGGCCGGCTTGGTCTGCAGATTAAGAAGTTTAGAACTGATAACGGGGGTGAATTTGTCTCCTCCGAATTTTCTAACTTCTGCAGGAAGCACGGGATCCAACGGGAGCTTACTTGTGCTCACACTCCACAACAAAATGGGGTAGCGGAGCGGAAGATCCGTCATCTGACGGAGACCTGCAAATGCTGGCTTCATGCGAAAGATATCCCAAGGTCCTTTTGGGCGGAGGGAATGTCTTGTGCTGCTTATGTTATCAACCGGATGCCACTCAGCCCTATCAACATGAAGACTCCCATTGAGCTGTTGCTGAAGGAGAAGCCGAGTGTTGGACACCTTAGGGTGTTCGGTTCAACTTGCTACGTGCATGTCCCAGATGCTTCACGGACAAAGCTGGATGCGAAGGCAAGGAAACTTGTCTTTGTTGGCTATGATGAGCGGAAGAAGGGATGGAAACGCATGGACCCTGTGACGAAGAAGTTCGTGGTGTCAAGAGACGTTGTCTTTTACGAGCTGACGTCATATGGAGGTGGCTCAGTGGAGCTAACCGGAAGTAGCAAGGTTGATGAGGCACCGGTGGAGGCTGCTGAAGGCTTGGAAGAGGAGCTTGCTATTTCACCAGCAGCTCCTGTTGCTTCTAACACCGAGGCTGAGCATTCTGGCTCAGGAAGCAGGGGGAGCATTGCTCAATGCTTGCCCCAGGTAGGAGTGGAGCCCGAAGAAGCAACGGAAGCCGTGAGCAAGGAGCCATGTCTTCGGAGATCGAAGAGGGTGGTTAAGCCACTGGCTCGGTACTGTGATGGGAATGCAGTGAGCTTTGTCTCCTGCTTCTTTGCAGGTCCTCTGGATGAGCGAGAGCCTGCAAACTTCAACGAGGCCACTGGAGTAAAGGAGTGGGATGATGCCATGAAGGAAGAGATTGATGCTCTGAAGAAGAATGAAACCTGGGACCTTGTGCCCAAGGTCGATGGCATTACTCCAGTTACTTGCAAGTGGTGTATAAGTTGAAGAAGAAGGCTGATGGGAGCATTAATCGGTTCAAGGCTCGCCTGGTCGCTAGAGGATTCTCACAGCAGTATGGAGAAGACTATGAGGAGACATTCAGTCCAGTTGCGAAGATGACTTCTGTAAGAGTGGTGATCGCCTTGGCTGCTAGCAAGGGATGGAGGTTATGGCAACTCGATGTGAAGAATGCCTTTCTTTACGGAGAGATTGACAAGGACATCTTCATGGATCAGCCGCTTGGTTTTGTCTCTGAGAAGCATCCGGACTATGTCTGCAAACTCAGGAAGGCTCTCTATGGGTTGAAGCAAGCTCCTAGAGCGTGGTATGGGAAGATTGCAGAGTACTTGCAATTCTGTGGATACCTTGCCTCTAACTCGGATTCAAGCTTGTTCGTCAAGAAGAAGGGAGAGCTATGAGTCTTGGTCCTGCTGTATGTGGATGACATGATCATCACAGGGAACTCGGAGGGGGAAGTAGCAAGGCTCAGGGCTGAGCTTGCTATACGCTTCGAGATGAAAGACTTGGGAGAGTTGCATCACTTTCTCGGTCTGGAAGTGGAGAGGAAGGAGTGCGGGGTTCTCATTAGCCAGAAAGGGTATGCTGATCGCATTGTGAAGCGGTTTGGCATGTGCGAAGGGAAGAAGTGCTCTACTCCACTGGAATCTGGGCTGAAGCTTCGACGAGATGAGAGAAGGGTTCTTCATGATCCCTTGGTGTTCAGGGCTCTTGTTGGGAGATTGATTTACCTGACGATTACAAGGCCGGATATTGCTTATGCTGTTGGCCGAGTAAGTCGGTATATGGCTGAACCAAGGCAATCTCATCTAGTGGCGGCGAAGGGAATTCTGAAGTATGTCAAGGCTTCTTCTGACATGGGACTCCTCTATAGAAGGGACGCGGAGGTTGTGTTGCTCGGGTACACAGATGCTGACTATGGCGGTGATTCGGATGATCGAAGGTCTACTTCAGGTTATGTGTTCACTTGCGGTTCAGCTAGCATCTCGTGGTGTAGCAAGAAGCAGGACTCGGTGTCGGTTTCAACCACGGAGGCGGAGTATAAGGCTTCGGCCTTGGCTGCTCGGGAAGCCATTTGGTTGAGGAGGCTTATAGAGGATGTTCATGAAGAAGTGCAAGGGCCTACTTTACTCCGGGGTGACAATGAGAGTGCTCTCAAACTGGTTAACAATCCAGTGTGTCACGCCAGGACCAAGCATATAGAGATTGATCTCCACTTCATCAGGGAGAAGGTGTTGGAAGGATCTCTGCTGGACGGGCATGTTCGGAGTGAAGATAATCTTGCTGACATCTTCACGAATCCACTGTCGAAGGGGCCCTTTGAACGCTTGCGCAGCTTGCTGGGCTTGGTCACCACTTCCCACTTCAAGGGGGAGTGTTGAAATTTGTGAAGTGAAAGTGGGTGACGGGACAGGCCGGGCGGCCTGGGGCGGACAGCGTTGGCGGACTAGGCGGACTGGGCGGACTGAGATGTGCAGCCTGGTGGAAGGTCTAGTGAGAAGCCGGTTGTTCTTCTGAGTGGTTTGCACGGGTTGAGTCCGCGGACTATGCGGCCTGGTGTCTGCGGATAGGGTGTTTGCTGATTGGCTTTGCCAAGGAGCGGCCTGAGCGGATAAAGGCTTGCGGACTGGTGCATTGCTCAATGGCCGCGGGTGCAAGCTTGTGCTAATAGGCGGTTTGGCTCGTGTCCGCGGGTAGCTTGCGGACTGGAGTGTCTGCGGTGTGGGCTGTTGCGGACTGAGATTAGAGCTTGGCTGAGGCCTTGTCGAGCTCTGGTGGAACAGCAGGCGATTTGCTGTGGAGATTGTTTGGCGGACTGGGTTTGGAGTCCGGGGTTGGCTGCTATTTTGGATAGAAGTGCGAGGAGCTCGCGGACTGCTGGCGGTCTGTGTTAGGGTTTTTGGCGGACAGGAATTTGGGTCCGCCATGCTCGCATTGGCCCTCGATGGTTTTGGAGTGGGTCACACTTTGTGCCAAGGCCATGGTGTCTGCGGTATCCGCCAAGTCCGCTGTGAACGGGCGGACCGTTGTTGTCTTCCTTTGGTCATAGACTTGTGGCGGATTGAGGTGTGAGTCTTGCGGACTGCCTCGGGTTGGTGCGGACTGCCATTGAAGGGGGTTGCTGTCTTGCAGTGGTTGGAGCTTTGCGGGCTGATGCCTTGTCCGCATAGCTTGGGCGGACTGGAGAGGGTTCGCCAATGGTTGCCTTGCTCCTGGCGGTTTTCCTTGGTATCCGGCTAAGTCCATGCGGACTCGGCGGACGGTGTTTTTGCTATCGCGCGGGCTAGGGCGGTGTCTCTATCTCTAGGGCGGTGACTGTAACGCCCCCGGTTTTTCTTTGTTTTGTTTGATATTGGATTGGCGTTACGATGACGCATTTTCCGGCCTTTCGCCGTTGTCGAGCGCGGTCCTAGCTCTGTAGGTTCCTTGTGTAGCCTGGTTGCAGCCAGTTGGCAAGTTTCCCCAGCTAGTCGGAGTCTGTTTTGGTGACTCGGTTGGGCCTCTTAGGGAAATGCTTGCGTTTTGGCTTCGGGAGGTGTTAGCCCGAGTGTTCGATCGTCGGATGTTGTTTTCGACCTCACCGTTGTTTTTGTGGCTTGGTGGTTTAGCTACGGTGCGGTTTTGGTCGAAATCCGAGATCGTTTGCCTTCGCGTCGTTTCGGCGTCGTTTTGTTAGCTGCATGTTTGTAATGTTTGCTGTGCTGTGCGTGGTCTGTTGTGGCTTAGCTTGTAGGCTGGTGCCTTATCTCTCGTTTGCTAGGTGTTAGCAGGTTTCTTTTCTGTGTAAGTTTGGGTGACACGGCCTGGGTCACGCCCGTGACCCAGGGCGTGTCGTGCTCGGGTAGAGCTCCCGTTCCTCCGGTCGACGAATTTTTGGTCGACGGGGTTTTTTTTGTAGGAACACGGCCGTGACACGGGCGCGTCACGGGCGTGTCCCCCTTCGGTTCGTCGAGCTGCGCTCGATGGTCGTCAGGCGGTGTTTTAGTGAGAACACGGCCCTGTCACGGGCGTGTCGTGTCGAACATGGGCGTAACACTGGGGCGTGTCTCCCTGTTCGACGATCGGCGCTCCACGATCGTCGGGCGGTGTTCGGGTTGGTACACGGCCTGTGACACGGGCGTGTCACAGGGCGTGTCCCTTGCTTCGTCGAGCGGAGATCGACTTTTGTCGAGTGGGTAGGTGCGTGAGTACACGCCCCGTGACACGGGCGTGTCGGGCTGTGTTACAGGCGTGTCTGGGGGCGTGTCCCGTGTTTTCGTCGAGCGGCGATCGACGTTCGTCGAGTGTGTGAGTACACGCCCCGTGACACGGGCGTGTCGGGCCGTGTCACGGGCGTGTCTTGGGCGTGTTCCGTACTTTTTTCCTGAAATCATCTTTTGTTGCCGTGAACTGTTTTTCCTCCTCATTTTTCATCGTTCCCGAGTCTGGAGAGCTTCCAGCGAAAGGGTTTTGAGAGGAGGCGGTGGTTGTTTTGGCCGGCGATTTCGGGAGGGTTAGAGCCCGTGTTTCTCGTGTGATAGCGGATCCGGCTTGCTCTCGGCTAGATCTTCCCTTCCATGTAAGCTTTCTTGATTTAGGGTAGATTCCAGGAATTTCTAAGCATCTGATTCCTTTTCTTTCCTCAAGTTTCAGCTTTCGTCTTCTAGGTGGCCGATCTTGCCGCCGGAGCCAAGCTGTGGTGCGGCTGTTGTTTGTTTTTCCGAAGAGGTAGAGGCAAGTGGAACCTTGCCCTTGCCAAATTTGTTTCTAACCCATGATCTGTTTTTATTTCTTGGGCATAAGCTCTGTTCTCTTTGTCTTTTTTTCCTCCCTAGGGCAGCAGGTTGAGTTATTACATCAAGCTTTTAATCAAGTGCTGATTCCTTATTTCTTATTCTGGAATTTTAATCAATGTTCTCTTTTTGTCGGAGGTTTAGTGTCCAGTGGGTAGCTAGAGTTAGGGTGAGGTTGCTGTTAGTTACAGTTTAGGGTTAGTTGCGATAGCACCGAGTAGTTAGGACGGAACCGTGGGTTGGGATTAAATCTCCAACTCTCTGTTTTCGCGCATGAGAGGGCTTAAGCTGCGATTTTAGCAAGACTTACGTTTACCCTAAGTGGAAAGCGCTGACAGCGTCGAGTGAGCCGAGCTCACTCAACGCCGTCACCCAGCGTAGGACTTGCGGCTAAGTATTTTTAGGCGTCAGGTGAGTGGAGCTTACTCAACGCTGCGTCGAGTGGGCTCGACATTTCTGTCTTGAGTTCATGTGTACCTTAGGATTGTTAGTGTGACTTTTCCCTTCCTTTAGGGGGTGGTATTGGGTGTTCGGCTAATTTTTGCTTGCCGACTCTTGGGTTGTGGCAGGTGGTGGAGTTTTAGTGGCCTCTCGAGGGGTGGATTTTGATGTGGAGAGCTGTGGACCCCGCCTTTTTGCCCCGGTTTGGGTTGGTGTGTGGGACCCTAAAGCTGCCACTGGTGACCCCTTAGCCCTTTTTGTTGGATCTGATTTTGGTTATGTATTCAGATCCATGTTTTTGACCACTGCCACTTACCCACGTATTAGGAATGTTAGACTCTTTCGTTGAGCATGTTGCTTTTATTGCTCGCACTTGGTGTGCTTTGCTGTGCTTTAGATAGTGCTCTTTTCTTACTGTCATGCCCTTTCTTTTGCTTATAGCAGTTTGTTGCCGGGTTGGTAAACCCTTCTTTTTGCTCTTAATTCTAATGTTTTACTTACTCTTTTGATTATTTCCTTGTTGAGGTGTTCTTTTCTTGAATGCCTCAGGTCCAGGTTGTAGCCGGTTCAGCGGCTAGTTCTTTTGGTGGGGCTGGTTTGTGGCCTCTTGGGTAGTTGAGACAGCTGATCCCGATTTTGTGAGGTAGCTCTTTACTTTGCTGTATAGACATACATACTCACCAGTGGGTTCGTGTCAGGTTGTTGGCGCCCACTAGTGGCTTCTTGCGATGCTGGGTATGAACTTAAACTGCTGTTTTTGGCCTATTAGTGGTTGTTTACTTGCTAGTGGTTGTTTACTTGCTTCTGGGAAGGATTTATGCTAGGGTGCATGTTAGATATTTTAAACCCTAAAAGCATTATTATATGTATATCATGTATAACATAATTATAAAGCAAAGACACTATATTTCCTTAGCGTAAAAAGGCTACCATTTTATATCTATTATATTCACTTTAGAGTCGTGCATACCATGAGTTGCCCCTCGGGGACACTTATGCTCACTAGGGTGTCAACTTAATTGAACCAAACTATTTTCTGCTGCGTATACTTATACTTTTAATTGTGGACTAGCTGATCCACCGTGCCGAGGGATACGGCCAATCAACCCAACTGCTTTTCTTTCATAATTAATCAACGATTTTCCTTAAATCCATGGTCTGGAGTTTTGCCTGAGCGTGTGCAGTTATCCCCTGCACAACGTGGCATCACGACACGTGTTTTCTCTTGCTCTGATATGATTTTATCGTTGAGAAAATGCGGGTTGTGACAGTTGGTATCAGAGGGAGGTTGCTTGACAAATGGTCGGGCAACCTTTCCCCTTGTTCGCATTAGTGGTTAGTGTCATACCATACACACACCGATATGTCATCAACACGTCTTGGCTAAAGCACGAACACTACACCCATGAGCATAAAGAAGTATACGGGGCATATTATGTAGTACGGGATGCATAATATGTGTTTGTATATGGATCCACCATAGGAGGCAACATGTGAGGGTTATGTAGTATGGGATGCATAACCTCACCACATGAATGCGGCTAGCACGTTTTCTTTTTTTTTGTTGCATGGGAATGTTATGTAGTATGGGATGCATAACATTTTCATGTGCATGCCGCCCATGACATGCATTAAGGCTTTTTTAGAATGCATAGCACATCATGCATAACATAACATTCATAAGCACAACGTGTTAAGCTAAAGATTTGCAAGATGACATATGTACACACATGGTTTTGAGTCAAAAAGAATACAAACACATGCATTCATGGTTTAGGCACATGAGTTAGTTTGATGGTGGTGAACCATCTTAGGTTAAGCATAACATCATCATGATAAAACAACTCCCAGAGCAAGTTTTGCAGTTGAAGTTCATATTTAAGTGTGTTTGTCTGTACCGGGTAGTTTTGTTCTAGCTGTTGGGCTAAGTTTCGTCTAAAGCTTGTGCGATTATAGGATGGCGAGACGTCCTGCAACGAGGTCGACCCCCCAATCCGAGGGTGAGACGTCAGGAGCGCAGAGCGAGGCGTTGGTAGAAAACCTACGGCAGAGTAATGAGACCTTATCGAGGCAGGTGGTGGCTATGCATGCTCAGATTCAGTCCCTTGTGGCAGTGGTGGCGGGACAGGCCCCAAGAGTTCCGGACCCCGCTGAGGGGGTAGCTGTTCCTGCCCCTCCTGCTCCTCCCGTGCCCTTGGTTGTGGTGCCCCCGGAGATGGCGTTTATATCCTAGTTTCAGCGACTGAGACCCCCTACTTATGATGGGCAAGCAGATTTCATGATTTTGGATGACTGGCTGATTACTATTGAGGAGATGTTCTCTTATTCAGGGATTACGGATCATCAGAGAGTGATGCTCGCTGCCTACCAGCTCAAGGGCTTAGCAAAGAATTGGTGGTTGAGGGAGAAAGAGAGCTTGGTGGTAGGATGCTCTTGGGAGTCATTTAAAGGGATGTTGTTGAGTAAGTTTTTGCCTTCAGTCGAGAGGGACCGGCTGATGAATGACTTTCTCCATTTGAAGCAGAGGAAACTCACGGTCAGTGAGTATGAGATTGAGTTTAGTAAGTTGAGTCGGTTTGCTCCTGGTCTGGTGAGTGTTGAAGCAGACCGAGTTAAGCGATTTCTGGGTGGACTGAGAAGTGACATTCAGCAGTTAGCGAATGCCTACGGTGCAGTCAGTTATGCCAGCGTGGTCGAAGCTGCCTTGAGGGTTGAGGCCATTGAGAATGCCAAGAATAGAGGTCAGTAGTTGTGGAAGGATAAGCGAAAGTCCGGTGGAGGGAAGAGCCCTCAGGAACCCGATGCGGTCTCGAGAAAGAAGAGCAAAGAGGTTTGTAGTTTCTGTGGCCGACCAGGCCACCCCTTTGAGAAGTGTTTCAAAAGATTTGGAGCGTAGAAGAAGGAACAGGTGCACGCAATTCAGGGTGCTCCCAGAGGAGACTTGGTGTGTGCCTTGTGTGGAAGGAAGGGGCATGAGGCGGCCCGTTGCTGGTCGAGAGATAAAGTCTGTTTTCAGTGCGGGCAGAAGGGTCATCTCAAGACAAAGTGCCCACAGTCCCAGCCTATTCTGCAGCCAGTACCCCTCCAGGCTTTGCCACCGCCTCAGCAATTGGATAGAGGAAAGGGGAAGCTGAATGTGCTTTCGGCAGACGAAGCGCAGACTTCGACCCAGGTTATCTCAGGTTTGACTTCTCCTCAGTCGTTTCGTTATGATCCCTTTACAGTTGTAGTTTTCATTTTTTTGCGTTTGTTTCCTTAGATGCGTGTGCTATTTGTAGGACGATTTAAGGTAAAGAACCGTTGGGCGCGCGTTCTCTTCTATTCAGGCGCTACCCACTCGTTTGTGGCTAGATCCTTCGTGGAGCGGTTCAGTTTGGGCCTAGATCGTGTTGGTGGTGCCTTTTGCGTTAAGTTCCCCTCCGGTGACTCTGTGGTTACGGACCTGGGTGTCCTTGATTGTCCGATTTTGTTGGGGGATTTTCTAGCCAAGGCAGATCTGAAGGTGATTGACCTGGAGGACTTCGATGTTATCTTGGGCATGGACTGGTTGTCAAGGTACGATGCTGTGATCCAGTGCAAGGGTAAGCGCTTGGACTTCGTCAAGGACAACGGTCAGCCAGGGAGCGTTTATGGGAATTCTCTCCAGGAGTGTCCAGTCATTTCTGCGGTGCGTGCTCGGAAGTTGCTTGATTCTGGTTGTTCTGCCTGTGTGGTCTCTCTGGTAGGGGCTGTTGTTAGAGTGCCGTGTTTGCAAGAGATCCCTGTGGTGTGTGACTTCTCTGATGTGTTTCCTGATGATCTTCCCGGTCTTCCACCCGATCGAGATGTCGAGTTTGCTATAGATTTGGAGCCAAGCACGCGTCCTATTGCCAAGGCGTCGTACCGGATGGCCCCGCGAGAGTTGGAAGAGTTGCGAATTCAGCTGGATGAGATGTTGGCAAAAGGGTTCATCAGGCCGAGTTCTTCACCATGGGGTGCTCCAGTGCTATTCGTTAAAAAGAAGGATGGGTCGATGAGGCTATGCATCGACTATAGAGAACTGAACAAGGTTACTATTAAGAACAGGTACCCTTTGCCTCGGATTGACGATCTGTTTGACCAAATGCGTGGTAGTGCTGTGTTTTCCAAGATAGATCTTCGTTCGGGCTATCACCAGTTGAGGATTCGGGAGTCAGATGTTCCGCGGACGGCGTTCCGCTCTCGTCATGGGCATTTTGAGTTTTTAGTTATGTCATTTGGTTTGACTAATGCGCCCTCAGCTTTTATGGATCTGATGAACAGAGTTTTCAAGGACTTCCTGGATAAGTTTGTGATTGTCTTTATAGACGATGTTTTGGTGTATTATAAAGATGCGGAGGAGCATGATCGGCATTTGCGACTGGTCTTGACGACTCTGAGAGACCATAAGCTATACTCCAAGTTGAACAAGTGCGAATTTTGGTTGCCTCGAGTTTCTTTTCTCGGCCACGTGGTAAATAAGGAGGGAATATCGGTGGACCCAGAAAAGATCGCTGCTGTTATTGAATGGGCGAGGCCTGTTACTCCCAAAGAGATCAGAAGCTTCTTGGGCTTGGCTGGATATTATAGAAGATTTGTAGAGGGATTCTCTACTTTGTCTGCGCCGTTGACCAGGTTGACGCAGAAAAATGCAGCCTTCACATGGGATAGCAAGTGTGAGGAGGCTTCTGAGGAATTAAAAAGAAGGTTATGTTCAGCCCCAGTTTTGTCTTTGCCTACTGAATATAGTGAGTATATTAAATATGTGGACGCGTCGCACGTCGGACTGGGCTGTGTTTTGATGCAGGGCGGGAAGGTGATTGCGTACGGGTCGAGGCAGCTAAAGACTCATGAGAGGAATTACCCGACGCATGACCTGGAGTTTGCAGCTGTGATCTATGCGTTGAAATTGTGGAGGCATTTGCTGTATGGCGCGCAGTGCAAGATTTTCACGGATCATAAGAGTTTGAAGTATGTCTTCACCCAGAAAGAGTTGAATCTGCGCCAGCGGCGGTGGTTGGAGTACGTGGCCGACTATGATGTTGAAATCCAGTATCATCCGGTAAGGCGAATGTGGTGGCCGATGCCCTAAGTCGGAAGTCAGGAAAGATTTTCAATCTCTCCGCCGAGAGTCTTGTGGAAGAGTTCCTTTTGATGGACATTTCTGTAGGAAGCTGCGATTCGCAGAGTAGCTTGGCAGTGGCAGAACCTTCGTGGATTGCGCTTTCGCGACTGCATCAGAAGGATGATCCCGATCTTTTGCATTTGTACCTTCGAGCTGAAAAAGGTGAATTACCAGATTTCTCTATAGATGATGCAGGTACCTTGAAGTATCGTGGCAGGTTTTGCATTCCCGCAGTTGGAGATATCCGGGATATGGTGTGCAGAGAAGCCCATGGATCTAGTGTTGCCTACCATCCAGGGTCTACCAAAATGTACCATGATTTAAAGCAGATTGCCTGGTGGTATGGGATGAAGAAGGACATAGCCAGATTTGTTTCTGAGTGCTTCACTTGCAGGCGTGTGAAGGCCGACCATGGGAGGCCGGGTGGCAAGCTGACTCCCTTAGAGATTCCGATGTGGAAGTGGGAGAGTATCTCGATGGATTTCATTACAGGATTACCGAGATCTCCTAAAGGACATGATTCAGTTTGGGTGATCGTAGACAGATTGACGAAGAGTGCTCACTTCGTACCATTTAAGATCGATTATCCGATGAGGAAGATAGCCGAGCTGTATTTGGATGAGGTTATTAGATTGCATGGTGTACCCGTGAGTATCATATCAGATCGAGACTCCAAGTTTACGTCTCATTTTTGGAAGAGCCTTCAAGAAGGGTTGGGTACAGATTTGAGATATTCCACAGCTTATCATCCGCAGACCAATGGTCAGACGGAGCGAGTAAATCAGATTGTGGAAGATATGATCCGATGCTATATTCTGGACCACGGAGGAGCGTGGGATGAGCACTTGTGGCTTATGGAATTTGCGTATAACAACAGTTATCAAGAAAGCTTGCAAATGGCTCCTTTCGAAGCTTTGTATGGGAGGCGCTGCAGGACTCCCTTGTTTTAGGCTGAGGTTGGCGAGAGACCTTTGTTAGGTCCAGAAGCACTCGAGGAGATGGAAACTGCTGTGAAGCTTATTCGGGAAAAGCTTCGGATAGCCTAGGAGAGATATGAGAAAAATGCCAATCAGCGTAGATCGGATTTGGAATTTTTGGTGGGGGACTCAGTGTTCTTAAAGGTCTCCCCGTTGATCGGAGTCAAGCATTTTGGCAAGAGCAGGAAGTTGGACCCGAGGTTCGTGGGGCCGTTTCCGATTGTTGAGCGGATTGGGATATCAGCTTATAGGCTGGCTTTGCCCGCAAATTTCCCTGGCGTGCATAATGTCTTCCACGTCAGTCAGCTGCGGAAATGTGTATCGAATGGCAGGCAGGTTTTGGATTCTGTGCCTCAGTTGGAGCCGAATCTTTCTTATGTGGAGGTGCCTGTCCGCATTCTGGATTCTCAGGTTCGTGCGCTGCGGAAGAAGTCTATTCCGATGGTTAAAGTTTTATGGAGGAATCAGGATGTAGAAAGCGTGACTTGGGAGTTGGAGTCGGCTATGAGGGAGGCTCACCCTCATCTGTTTCCCTGAGCTTGTGTCTGGTATGTTTTGTTTTATTTATGTTTATATAGTCCTTTCCTGGCTCTTTCTCTCTCCTTCTTCATAGGAGTGTTGTGAGTAAACTTTCGAGGCGAAACTTTCGTTTAGGGGGAGTGGCTGTAACACCCCCGGGTTTTCTTTGTTTTCTTTGAAATTGGATTGGCGTTACGATGACGCATTTTCCGGCCCTTCGCCGTTGTAGAGCGCGGTCCTAGCTCTGTAGGTTCCTTGTGTAGCCTGGTTGCAGCCAGTTGGCAAGTTTCCCCAGATAGCCGGAGTCTGTTTTGGTGACTCGGTTGGGCCTCTTAGGGAAATGCTTGCGTTTTGGCTTCGGGAGGTGTTAGCCCGAGTGTTCGATCGTCGGATGTTGTTTTCGACCTCACCGTTGTTTTTGTGGCTTGGTGGTTTAGCTACGGTGCGGTTTTGGTCGAAACCCGAGATCGTTTGCCTTTGCATCATTTCGGCGTCGTTTTATTAGCTGCATGTTTGTAATGTTTGTTGTGCTGTGCGTGGTCTTGTGTGGCTGTGCTTGTAGGCTGGTGCCTTGTCTCTCGTTTGCTAGGTGTTAGCAGTTTTATTTTCTGTGTAAGTTTGGGTGACACGGCTTGGGTCACGCCCGTGACCCAGGGCGTGTCGTGCTCGGGTAGAGCTCCCGTTCCTCCGGTCGACGAATTTTTGGTCGACGGGGTTTTTTTTGTAGGAACACGGGCGTGTCATGGGCGTGTCCCCCTTCGGTTCGTCGAGCTGCGCTCGATGGTCGTCAGGCGGTGTTTTAGTGAGAACACGGCCCTGTCACGGGCGTGTCGTGTCGAACATGGGCGTGACACTGGGGCGTGTCTCCCTGTTCGACGATCGGCGCTCCACGATTGTCGGGCGGTGTTCGGGTTGGTACACGGCCTGTGACACGGGCGTGTCACAGGGCGTGTCCCTTGCTTCGTCGAGCGGAGATCGACTTTTATCGAGTGGGTAGGTGCATGAGTACACGCCCCGTGACACGGGCGTGTCAGGTTGTGTCACGGGCGTGTCTGGGGGGCGTGTCCCGTGTTTTCGTCGAGCGGCGATCGACGTTCGTCGAGTGTGTGAGTACACGCCCCGTGACACGGGCGTGTCGGGCCGTGTCACGGGCGTGTCTTGGGCGTGTTCCGTACTTTTTTCCTGAAATCATCTTTTGTTGCCGTGAACTGTTTTTCCTCCTCATTTTTCATCGTTCCCGAGTCTGTAGAGCTTCCAGCGGAAGGGTTTTGAGAGGAGGCGGTGGTTGTTTTGGCCGGCTATTTCGGGAGGGTTAGAGCCCGTTTTTCTCGTGTGATAGCGGATCCGGCTTGCTCTCGGCTAGATCTTCCCTTCCATGTAAGCTTTTCTTTATTTAGGGTAGATTCCAGGAATTTCTAAGCATCTGATTCCTTTTCTTTCCTCAAGTTTCAGCTTTGGTCTTCTAGGTGGCCGATCTTGCCGCCGGAGCCAAGCTGTGGTGCGGCTGTTGTTTGTTTTTCCGAAGAGGTAGAGGCAAGTGGCCCCTTGCCCTTGCCAAATTTGTTTCTAACCCATGATCTGTTTTTATTTCTTGTGCATAAGCTCTGTTCTCTTTGTCTTTTTTTCCTCCCTAGGGCAGCAGGTTGAGTTATTACATCAAGCTTTTAATCAAGTGTTGATTCCTTATTTCTTTTTCTGGAATTTTAATCAATGTTCTCTTTTTGTCGGAGGTTTAGTGTCCAGTGGGTAGCTAGAGTTAGGGTGAGGTTGCTGTTAGTTACAGTTTAGGGTTAGTTGCGATAGCTCCGAGTAGTTAGGACGGAACCGTGGGTTGGGATTAAATCTCCAACTCTCTGTTTTCGCGCATGAGAGGGCTTAAGCTGCGATTTTAGCAAGACTTACGTTTACCCTAAGTGGAAAGCGCTGACAGCGTCGAGTGAGCCGAGCTCACTCAATGCCGTCACCCATCGTAGGACTTGCGGCTAAGTATTTTTAGGCGTCAGGTGAGTGGAGCTTACTCAACGCTGCGTCGAGTGGGCTCGACATTTCTGTCTTGAGTTCATGTGTACCTTAGGATTGTTAGTGTGACTTTTCCCTTCCTTTAGGGGGTGGTATTGGGTGTTCGGCTAATTTTTGCTTGCCGACTCTTGGGTTGTGGCAGGTGGTGGAGTTTTAGTGGCCTCTCGAGGGGTGGATTTTGATGTGGAGAGCTGTGGCCCCCGCCTTTTTGCCCCGGTTTGGGTTGGTGTGTGGGACCCTAAAGCTGCCACTGGTGACCCCTTAGCCCTTTTTGTTGGATCTGATTTTGGTTATGTATTCAGATCCATGTTTTTGACCACTGCCACTTACCCACGTATTAGGAATGTTAAACTCTTTCGTTGAGCATGTTGCTTTTATTGCTCGCACTTGGTGTGCTTTGCTGTGCTTTAGACAGTGCTCTTTTCTTACTGTCATGCCCTTTCTTTTGCTTATAGCAGTTTGTTGCCGGGTTGGTAAACCCTTCTTTTTGCTCTTAATTCTAATGTTTTACTTACTCTTTTGATTATTTCCTTGCTGAGGTGTTCTGTTCTTGAATGCCTCAGGTCCAGGTTGTAGCCGGTTCAGCGGCTAGTTCTTTTGGTGGGGCTTGTTTGTGGCCTCTTGGGTAGTTGAGACAGCTGATCCCGATTTTGTGAGATAGCTCTTTACTTTTCTGTATAGACATACATACTCACCAGTGGGTTCGTGTCAGGTTGTTGGCGCCCACTGGTGGCTTCTTGCGATGCTGGGTATGAACTTAAACTGCTGTTTTTGGCCTATTAGTGGTTGTTTACTTGCTAGTGGTTGTTTACTTGCTTCTGGGAAGGATTTATGCTAGGGTGCATGTTAGATATTTTAAACCCTAAAAGCATTATTATATGTATATCATGCATAACATAATTATAAAGCAAAGACACTATATTTCCTTAGCGTAAAAAGGCTACCATTTTATATCTATTATATTCACTTTAGAGTCGTGCATACCATGAGTTGCCCCTCGGGGACACTTATGCTCACTAGGGTGTCAACTTAATTGAACCAAACTATTTTCTACTGCGTATACTTATACTTTTAATTGTGGACTAGCTGATCCACCGTGCCGAGGGATACGGCCAATCAACCCAACTGCTTTTCTTTCATAATTAATCAACAATTTTCCTTAAATCCAAGGTCTGGAGTTTTGCCTCAGCATGTGCAGTTATCCCCTGCACAACGTGGCATCACGGCACGTGTTTTCTCTTGCTCTGATACGATTTTATCGTTGAGAAAATGCGGGTTGTGACAGTGACCACACTCCTCACCTCGCCTATAAATAGTACCCCCCCTGGCACATCTACTGCAACTTGAGTGAACAGTAAGTTGGGGTGTGCAAGGAGCTGCGGTCTGTGTTTGTCAGTCCGCGCGGATTGTTTCAGGCTGACGATTTGCTGTGTGCAGGTCGCACGGATAGCTTCAAGGAGCCAGGAGTTTGGCTGTGACTTCGGTCAAGTTCTTGGAAGTGTGCGGTCTCTGCGGACTCAGCAGGAGGTCGCTCTGCGACTTGTCAGTTCTGTTTCATCTTTGCCAGCTTCAATAACCTGTCCGCCGGCTTCAGGCGGGTAGGGGTGTTCCTCAGTTCAAGTTCAGCAGGAGGCGAATAACGGTGTGTCCGCGCGGCCTCGCGGCTTCGGCGGACTCCGTGTCTTTTCGACAGATTGCAGCATAGCTTGGGCGAGCTCAGCGGTCTCGGCGACCTCGGCGACCTCACGGTCTCGGCGGACTCCGGTGCTGTCCGCCCAGCTTGTTTTTGGTGCCTTCTGTTTACAGCTGTGATACTAGCGAAATCATGTCTCGCTATGTATGTCTTGCATTGTAAAGAAGTAAATGTATAAAAGACCTGCTTGTGCCTCCATTGTTTGTTGGGTTTAACCTTTGTACCTCTAGTCCTTGGTTTCCGCTGGTTCAACGTGTGAACTATGTAGTTCCGAAGATATTAATTTGGCGTTTGGGCTATCTTGCTGACCACGTTGAGAAAATTTAACAAAGCTTCCGTCCTTCTTCTTAACAAAGAGGACCGGTGCCTTCCAAGGCGAAGAACTTGGGCGCACATACCCTTGCTCCAACAACTCTTGCAGTTGAACCTTCAGCTCCGCCATTTCTTTAGGCGCTAGCCGATAAGGAGATCGTGACACAGGCTTTGCACAGGGCACTAGCTCAATCGTGAAGTCTATCACCCGCTGAGGCGGGGCTCCAGGAAGATCTCTAGGGAACACATCAGGGTACTCTGATACCACTGAAATATTAACCAACGCGGGCTTCGGCTTTACAACCTCCACTAGTGTAAAGAACAGTTCTGCACTGGCACGAACCGCCTTCACCACCTGAAGAGCAGATATCAACGTCTTGCTCGACCCCTTTAAGCCCGTAAAAGTCGTTTCACGACTTGCTCCCTGCTTTACTTCCTTGCGACCGCAGTCAATATAGGCCTGCTGCTCCGAGAGCCAGTCCATGTCTAATATAACATCTAACTCCACCAACGGAAGTAAAGACGCATGCAGATCGAACTCCTGATTCCCAATATGAATCTTAACATCGCAGATCCTATCTGCGCGTATCGAACACCCATTGGGCAACAACACATCCAACTTATCCTTCGCCATCGAAGAAGGGACTCCGATGCGTGATATAAATCCTTCGGACAAGAAGGAGTGTGAAGCTCCTGTATCGAAGAGTGCTCTCACCAGATTTTCACAAATCAAAACAAATCCTAAACAAGTAGTGGTAAGGTAACATGTGCATGACAAGTATTTAAAAAATTGACTTGCTATAAATTAAACCGTACCTGTCACCACATCAGCCTGTTTGATGGCCTCATGTTGGCCAAGGTTATACACCCTTGGTTGGGCCGGAGCATAGTGAGACGCGGTCGACTCCACCGCCTTGCCCTTCTCTTCATAGGTCGCTCCCGGCCTTCTCTCGGACTTGGGGCGTCCGCTCCAACAATTGCGGGAAAAGTGCCCCGTCTTTCCACAAGTAAAACATGCACTCGGGCTCCGACCCGTAGTCGCCAAGAAGGACCAGAAGGAGCTGGACCCGAAGTCCGATGCTTCTTGAAGGACCTTCGATAGCCGGACTTTGAAGTAGTCGGCACTTTGAATTCAGACTTCTTATCACCCAAGCTTTTCTTTGCTTGTACGTTCTTCATATCCTTCTCCAAGGACCGGGCCGTGTTGACCAAGGTTAAGAAACCCTACGTCATCGGCCCCGAGAGTAGCAATCTCAACTCATATCTCAAGCCTTCGTAGAATCGATTCGTCTTGCGCTCCTCATCCGCTATGGTGGAGCTAGCATATCGACTCAAACGAGTAAACTCGTGGAGATATTCATCCACGCTCTTATCGCCCTGCACCAACTTCAGGAACTCGTTCTCCATCGAAATCCTCTGAGTAGAAGGGAGGTACCTTGCTAAGAACAATCCCGAGAACTCTTCCATCGGGACGTCTGTAAGTTGTCTACCTCTCAAATGATGCAGCTCCAAACCTTCCCACCATAATCCCGCTTCACCGTCCAGAAGGAACGCAGCGATGGTGGTCATTTGCCACTCCTCCGTCTCCATTACTGTCATGACTCTCTTCACCCTAGAGAGCCAGTCTTCAGCTTGAGATGGGGTTCCCAACCCCGAGAACACCGGAGGGTTAAAGCACATTACATGCTTAAGCTGCCTCTCGGTTGCCCTCCTTGGCACCAACGGTTCCACTACCACTTGTTCCACTCTCCTCAGCTCAGCCTCTTACAGCGGTACATGCTCCATCGCAGGAGTGGGCTGCTGTGTTTGCCTTGCAGGCTGTGCATTAATCATGGCCAACACTGCTTCGGCCACCAATCATATAGTCTCAGCCAATAGAGGTGTTGCAGGAGCTTTATTAGGTGCACTGCTTGCCTCAGAAACTCGGCATTCTGACGGCCCAGCACCACTTCTGGTCACCTATAGTGGTACAAAACACCGTTAAGCGACCAAAGAAAATTGCAAACAGCAATTATAGGAACACGAAGGTTCCTCAAACACGTGTATTTTCATTCCTAAGTGGACATTCATGAGTTCTTTTACTGTTATAACGATGACGCACACAATGTGCTCACCACCCCTTAAAAAGAATTCGCCCACGAATTCATCTTAATCCTGACCAAAACCAGGAGTCTGATACCAAATTGTAACACCCCCTATCCGTTGCATAGCATATAGCGGTAGGTCCGGCCGGGGCCCGACGCCATATACCACAGACAGACCGGGTGGTTACTCATGGAAACCATCCAACCAATCATAACGTCCTACACAGAGCATTCTAGAGGAAGCAGTTTATAAAAGTCGCAACAAAGAACCCGGCACTAAAGCACGAATGTCCACTAATACCAAATTAGGAATGTTGTACAAACACAAGTACATGCCTTAAGGCCTTACAAAATTGTTCACTTCATATTACATGTTTTACAAACCACGGCACGCAGGCCGGTCATACATGAATAAAAACAGTAAACACTCCAATTAGTCCTTCGAGGGCTGGCTTCGCAAATTGTGCTTTAGCCTGCTATTGACCGCTTGGTCCAGCAGCACCTGCAAGCAACAAACCACTGCACGGTGGCAAAACAAGGCAACGGTCAGCAATGCTGACCAAATTATAACGATCCCGCCCCCAGCTCGGGGCGGCGATGCTCCTTCCCTGCATTTCATTAGCATAAGCGAGCAACATATATATAATCATTTCATCACAGAAGTTGGCTCGCACAGCCACACGCCCCGTGCTCTCAGGGCACATTCTCGGTGAATCGGTCGATGTCATGTCAATTAAAGCCATAGACATTCCGGACTCACCACCGCCACTTTGACGGCCAAACCTATGAGCATTTTGTCTTCTTGGCCTGGGTCACGACAATTTAAGCTATAGACCGCCGAAGACCCTAATCTATGCCAACGACAAGTGCCACATACCCTTAGGTCTCTTTAACCGAACGATATAGAATGGGTACGGTTCCATTTTACCCCTGCTCACATCGCAACGACAATTTAAGCCATTTGCGTGGATCAAACTTCTCCCGAGTCCCATTTCCATCACAATTCACATAACTCGGTTATGTTCAAGTTGGCTCTCAGGCCACCAAGTTGGTAAGATCATGCATCCGCCCAGTTTTCCGGGTGCACCTTTGGGTTAATCCCCAAGGCTCCCTGTTGCAATCTACAGTGTAGGAAACCCAAAAAACAACCAATAGCACGGAGTCTTCTTTGGCATTATGCAATGCAACATCATCGATCCAGACCAACATGTCCGGATAGGCTTCACACATCATGCATATGTTCGTTCTCGCTTACGGACTCTACACAACGGGGACTTCACATATCTACCCGAAGGAACGCCTCCAACTCACCACAAACTCGCGAGAGCGGGCTTCCTATGCAAAGAAGGAGAGCTACACATGCTCAAGAAGAGAATCGTTACCCTAGCGCTTCTCTTTGGCGCCATGGAAAAGTAAGCGGATGAAAAGCACCGCACTCTCTTCGCCTCCATGGATCCGAAGTCGGCTCGTGATTTGGAACTTCGAAGATCCTCCAATGGCCAGATCGAGCTTCTTCTTCCTTCCTTGGATCTCCTCTCTCTCTAAGCATTAGAAAGATAACCACTCATGAAAAGCGAGGGTTTCTAAGGCCCAATCTCGGGTATATCCCATCAGGAACAACCCACAGCCTTTGGATCACCAATTAAAGAAACGAACGGCTTTGATTCTGGACTGAAATGTCCAAACTGGACCGAACACGGCCTGGCACACGCCCGTATCCAGGGCCGTGTGCCTCATTTGCCGTCAAAATCGACGCACCTGTAACAACACGCGTGCATCGAACACGCCCGTGTTCGACCTGACACACCCGTGTTCCACCTGACACAGCCATGTGGCCGGCCGTGTACCCCCATCGATTTATCCCGAAAATAACCCGAGAACTGCACGGGTTCTAGGACACGCCCGTGTCCTTGCCCGTGTCTACCTCAACACGCCTGGGCTCCAGACCATGTACATGGTCTTGACACTCGACACTTCGTCGAGCGAAGTTTGTTGACCTCATGACACGGCCTTGGACACGTCCGTGTCCTAGGCCGTGTGTCTTTTCTCGACACTTCGTCGAGGGTAGAGTGTCGACTTCGCGGGCAGAGTGTCGACACGGGTCGACACGCCCTACGACACTCCCGTGTCGCAGGCCGTGTTCCCAGTCTCGACATAATGTCGAGAGCAAAATGTTGACTTTGCCGGCTGAGTGTGGACACAAGCCTGACACGCCCTGGGACACGCCCATGTCCTAGGCCGTGTGCCTCCTGCTAGAACCAAAAACTGGCCCAAAACGTCCACCGTCGCTCTTTTGAGTTTTGTGGCGTTACACAAGCTAGGTTAGAGCCTCGCAGTAGGATCTGCTCGGGGTCCAATGCTGACACCATCGAGTGACTTCCAGCACTGACAGCTATATGAGAGCCTGACATCGGGATCTGCTCGAGGTCTAAAGATGACACCGAGTGACTTCCAGCCCTGACAGCTCTGTGAGAGCCTGGATGCGGGATCTACTCGGGGTCTAAGGCTAACACCATTGAGTGACTAAAATCCCTGCCAGCTAGGTGAAAGCCTTACAGCAGGATCTGCTCGAGGTCTAAGGATGACACCGAGTGACTTCCAGCCCTGGCAGCTAGGTGAGAGCCTGGCAGCGAGATCTGCTCGTGGTCCAAGACTGATACCATCAAGTGACTTCCAGCACTGCTAGCTAGGTGAGAGCTTGACAGCAGGATCTGCTCGAGGTATAAGGATGACACAAACTGACTTCCAGCCCTGCCAGCTAGGTGTGAGCATGACAGCGGGATCTGCTCGGGGTCCAAGGCTGATACCATCGAGTGACTTCCTGCCCTACCAGCTAGGTGAGAGCCTGACAGCGGGATCTGCTCGAGGTCTAAGGATGACACCGAGTGACTACCAGCCCTGCCAGCTAGGTGAGAGCCTAGCCGCAGGATCTGCTCGGTGTCCAAGGCTGATACCATCGAGTGACCTCCAGCCCTGCCAGCTAGGTGAGAGCCTGACAGTGGGATCTGTTCGAGGCCTAAGGATGACACCGAGTGACTTCCAGCCATGTAAACTAGGTGAGAGCCTGGCAACGGGATCTGCTCGAGGTCCAAGGCTGACACCATCGAGTGACTTCCAGCCCTGCCAGCTAGGTGATAGCCTGACAACAGGATCTACTTGAGGTTTAAGGATGACACCGAGTGACTTCCAGCCCTACAAGCTAGATGAGAGCCTGACAGCGGGATCTGCTCAAGGTTCAAAGCTGATACCATCGTGTGACTTCCAGCCCTGTCAGCTAGGTGAGAGCCTGATAGTGGGATCTGCTCGAGGTCTAAGAATGACACCGAGTGACTTCCAGCCATGCCAGCTAGGTGAGAGCCTGGCAGCGGTATCTACTCGGGTTCCAAGGATGATACCATCGAGTGACTTATAGCCCTGCCAGCTAGGTGAGAGCCTAACAGTGGGATCTACTCAAGGTCTAAGGATGACACCGAGTGACTTCTAGCCCTGCCAGCTAGGTGAGAGCCTGGCAGCAGAATCTGCTCGGGGTCCAAGGCTGATACCATCGAGTGACTTATAGCCCTTCCAGCTAGGTGAGAGCCTGACAGCGGGATCTACTCGAGGTCTAAGGATGATACTGAGTGATTTCCAGCCCTGCCAACTAGGTGAGAGCTTGGCAGCGGGATCTGCTCGGGGTCCAAGGTTGACACCATCGAGTGACTTCCAGCCCTACCAGCTAGGTGATAGCCTGACAGTGGGATCTGCTTGAGGTCTAAGGATGACACTGAGTGACTTCCAGCCCTGCCAGCTAGATGAGAGCCTGACAACGGGATCTGCTTGAGGTCCAAAGCTGATACCATTGAGTGACTTCCAGCCCTGCCAGCAGGTGAGAGCCTGACCGCAGGATCTACTCGAAGTCTAAGGATGACAACGAGTGACTTCCAGCCCTGCCTGTTAGGTGAGAGCCTGGTAGTGGGGTCTGCTCGGGGTCCAAGGCTGAAACCATCGAGTGACTTCCAGCCCTGCCAGCTAGGTGAAAGCCTGGTAGCGGGATATTCTCGAGGTCTAAGGATGACACCGATTGACTTCCAACACTGCCAACTAGATGAGAGCCTGACAACGGGATCTTCTTGGGGTCCAAATACAATTCACTTCTCCATGTAAACTCATTGCGACAACATTAGCATGTTAAAGAACTTTCATTAAAAATCAAAGTACCACTTACATGTTTCAAGGGAAAAAGCGGTTTAAATCGTCACCACTCCAGGTGAGACTTAGGGTCTCGCCCTCGACATTTTGGAGTCGATACCCCCCTGATCTTAAAGCTTCTTTTATAATAAAGGGACCTTCCCAGTTGGGGTTGAGCTTCCCCGCGGTTGCCGACCATCCTGCTACATCCAACTTCTTCAGTACTAAGTCCCCCTCCTCAAATTGCTTGACTCTGACGTGCTTGTCAAAGTACTTGGCCATCCTCCTCTTCACCTCTTCCAGTCGGATGGCGGAAAGGTCCCGCAGTTCTTCCACCATGTCAAGGGAGAGCCACAACTCTTCCTCGTTCTTAGCCTTCCATTCTTCTCTACCTTCCACTGCTGTGACAACTCAAGGCTTTTGAACTTCAAACTCCACGGGTAGCACTGCCTCACAACCATGGGAGAGCTTGAAGGGGCTCTCTCCTGTAGCTATGTTGGGGGTGGTCCTCAAGGCTCTGAGGACTGCGGGAAGCTGTTCCACCCAGCTCCCCTTCAGATTTTCTACTTTTTTAAGAGGTTGACAATAATCTTATTCGCGGCCTCCAACTGCCCGTTGCTTCTGGGGTGGGGGACCAAGGAGAACCTGAGGTCGATCCCAAGCTACTCACAGAAACTGGTAAACTCCGCACTGGCGAACTGGTTCCCATTGTCTGTGACAATTGCCTGGGGCAACCAGTGGTGGCAGATGATCTCCCCCCAAACGAAGTTCCTAACCACCTGGGAAGTCACCTTGGCAAGTCCCTTTACCTCCAGCCACTTGGAGAAATAATCGATCATTACCAGTAGGAACCTCCTCTGCCCGCTGGCTTGGGGGAACGGTCCGACCAAATCCATTCCCCAAATGGCAAAGGGCCAGGGGGCTGTGATACTTTTGAGTCGCTGAGCCGGCTGTAGATGGAGGGGAGCAAACAGCTGTCATTTGTGGCACCTTCTAGTGAACTCCATCGCATTACGACCTAGGGTGGGCCAGAAGTACCCCTGAATGAAAATCCTCCCTTCTAGGGTCCTACTGTAACACCTCCTATCCGTCGCATAGCATATAGCAGTAGGTCCGACCGGGGCCCGACACCATATACTACAGACAGACCGGGTGGTTACTCATGGAAACCATCCAACCAATCGCATTGTCCTACACAAAGCATTCTAGCGGAAGTAGATTAATAAGTTGTAACAAAGAACCCAGCACTAAAGCATGAATGTCCACTAATACCAAATAGGAATGATTCAAAATACACCAGTACAAGCCTTAAGGTCTTACAAAAATTGTTCACTTCATATTACATGTTTTACAAACCACGGCACGCAGGCCGGTCATACATGAATAAAGCAGTAAACACTCCAATTAGGCCTTCGAGGGCCGACTTCACAAAAAGGGCTTTAGCCCGCTATTGACCGCTTGGTCCAGCAGCACCTGCAAACAACAAACCACCACACAGTGGCAAAACAAGGCAATGGTCAGCAATGCTGACCAAATTATAACGATCCCGCCCCCAACTCGGGGCGGCGATGCTCCTTCCCTGCATTTCATTAGCATAAGCGAGCAATATATATATATACAACCATTTCATCACAGACGTTGGCTCGCACGGCCACACGCCCCGTGCTCTCAGGGCACATTCTCGGTGAATCGGTCGATGTCACGTCAATTAAAGCCATAGACATTCCAGACTCACCACCGCCACTTTGACGGCCAAACCTATGAGCATTTTGTCTTATTGGCCTGGGTCACGACAATTTAAGCCATAGACCGCCGAAGACCCTAATATATGCCAACGGCAAGTGCCACGTGCCTTTAGGTCTCTGTAACTGAACGACATAGAACGGGTACGGTTCCATCTAACCCGTGCTCACATCGCAACGACAATTTAAGCCATTTGCGCGAGTCAAACTTCTCCCGAGTCCCGTTTCCATCACAATTCACATAACCCAGTTATGTTCAAGTTGGCTCTCAGGGCACCAAGTTGGTAAGATCACGTATCCGCCCAGTTTTCCAGGTGTACCTTTGGGTTAATCCCCAAGGCTCCCTGTTGCAATCTACTGTGTAGATAAACCGAAAAACAACCAATAGCACGGAGTCTTCTCCGACATTATGCAATGCAACATCACCGATCCAGGCCAACATGTCCGGGTAGGCTTCACACATCATGCCTATGTCCGTTCTCGCTTATGGACTCTATATAACGGGGACTTCACATATCTACACGAAGGAACGCCTCCAACTCACCGCAAACTCGCGAGAGCGGGCTTCCTATGCAAAGAAGGAGAGCTACTCATGCTCAAGAAGAGAATCGTTACCCTTGCGTTCCTCTTTGGCGCCATGGAAAAGTAAGCGGATGAAAAGCACCGCACTAGCTTTGCCTCCGTGGATCCGGAGTCGGCTCGCGATTTGGAGCTTCGAAGCTCCTCCAATGGTCGGATCTAGCTTCTTCTTCCTTCCTTGGCTCTCCTCTCTCTCTAAGATTTAGAAAGACAACCACTCATGAAAAGTGAGGGTTTCTAAGGCCCAATCCCGGGTATATCCCATCAGGAACAACCCCTAGCCGTTGGATCACCAATTAAAGAAACGAACGGCTTTGATTCGGGACTGAAAAGCCCAATCTAGACTGCACACGGCCTGGCAAACGCCCGTGTCCAGGGCCGTGTGCCTCATTCGCCGTCAAAATCGACGCGCTTGGAACAACACACGGGCATCGAACATGCCCGTGTTCGAGCTGACACGCCCGTGTTCCACCTGACATGGCCGTATGGCCGACCGTGTACACCCATCGTTTTTCCCCGAAAACAACCCGAGCACTGCACGGGTTCTAGGACACGCCCGTGTCCTTGCCCGTGTCACCTCAACATGCCTGGGCTCCAGGCCGTGTACACGATCTCGACACTCGACACTTTGTCGAGCGAATATCGTCGACCTGACGACACGGCCTTGGACACGCCCGTGTCCTAGGCTGTGTGCCTTGTCTCGACACAACGTTGAGCAAAATGTCAACTCCCCGGGACAAGTGTCGACACGGGTTGACACGCCCTGCGACACGCCCGTGTCGCAGGCCGTGTGCCATGTCTCGACACTTCGTCGAATGCATAGTGTCAACTTTGCGGGCTAAGTGTCGACACGGGTCGACACGCCCTGCGACACGCCCGTGTCGCAGGCCGTGTGCCCAGTCTTGACACAATGTCGAGCTCAAAATGTCGACTTCCCGGTTGAGTGTCGACACATGCTTGACACGCCCTGGGACACACCCGTGTCCCAGGCTGTGTGCCTGCAGCCAGAACCCAAAACTGGCCCAAAACGTCCCCCGTCGCTCTTTTGAGTTTCGGGGCATTACAACACTCCCCCTCTTAAAAGAATTTCATCCACGAAATTATATAAAGGAAAGACATGTACAAAACCAAAATTTGTACCTGAGCGGAACAACTCCGGATACTCGTCAAGCATAGTCTGCTCTCGCTCCCAAGAGAGCTCCTCACGACTGCAACTGTCCCACCAGACCTTGACCATCCTGATCTCTTTATTTCGTAGACGCTTGACCTCTGAGTTCTCAATCCGCACAGGCTTGACCTTTGTCGTTAGCCCACTATCAACCGACACTTTATCAACCGCGATCACTTGTGTAGGCTCTTGCACCGCCTTCTGAAGCACCGAAATATGGAATACATCATGTAAACCACTAAGCTACACTGAAAGCTTCAACCGATAGGCTGCTTCACCAACTCGCTCCAGAACCTCAAACGGCCCAAGGTACCTCGGGCTTAGCTTTTTCAATCACCGCACCCGCGAGACACCCTTGAACGGCTTGATCTTTAAGTACACATAGTCGCCCACAGCGAACTCCACGTTCCTGTGCTTGGCATTATAGTACTTCGCTTGCCGGTCCTGAGCGATAAGCAACCTCTCCCGAATGGTTCTCACCAAAGAAGTAGCATCCTCCACTTCCAATCGCTTATACAACTTTGACTCAGCCGTTTCTAACCAAGACAACGGCGTGCGACATTTTCTACCATATAGGGCCTCGAAAGGCGCCATCTGAATACTCGTTTGGTAGCTATTGTTGTATGTGAACTCCACCAAATACATGTGGTCTTCCCATTGCTTTCCAAAATCGAAGACACACATGCGGAGCATGTCTTCCATGGTTCTATTGACCCTCTCGGTCTGCCCATCCGTTTACAGATGGAAGGCTGTGCTAAATTTCAACTTTGTTCCCAACATTTGCTGCACAAGCCTCCAATCATTGGACGTGAACCGCCCATCTCGGTCACTCACGATGCTGCAGGGCACACCATGAAGCCGTACTATGTTATCCACATAAAGTTTTGCCAACTTCTCCACCGGATCATCCTTCCTATGCGGAATAAAATGCGACACCTTCGTTAACCGATCCACGACCACCCAAATGACATCGTTCCCCTTTTGCAACATTGGCAAACCATGCACAAAGTCCATAAAGATGTCGTCAAATTTCCACTCCGAAATAGGCAAGGACTTAAGAAATCCTCTTGGCTTTTGGCACTCCGCCTTCACCAAGGCGCAAGTTTGGCACTTCGCTACGTATAGCGCCACATCCTTCTTCAAACCCGGCCACCAAAACAGTTTCTTCACATCACGGTACATCTTCGTGCTCCCCGGGTGAATCGAGTACTTGGTATGGTGTGCCTCGTACAACAACTCCACCCGCAAATTACCCACATTTGGGACGCACAGACGACCGTCTTTCCAAAGTAATCCGTCCTCCACGACGAATTAGAAATTTGACCCATCCAGAGCCTCTACCATGAACTGCTTCATATGAGCATCCATATCCAAAGCCTGCCGAATACGGTCAGCCAGGTCATATTGGACTTCAGTCCAGTTCAGAACTGCTTCAGCACTTGACTGCCTATCCACACAAACAATCTCCAACGCCTCCAACTCCCGCACCAACCGCTCATCATGCATCGATAGCCAATTGGCTTGAGCTGGGGCTCAGCGACTCAACGCGCCCGCAACCGCATTACCCTTACCAGGCACGTAGTGGATCTTGAATGTATAGTCCCCTAGGAACTCCATCCATCTACGATGCCGCATATTCAGATCCTTTTGATCAATAAGATACTTCATGCTCTTGTGATCGGTGTAGATATCAATCTTCACACCGTACAAATAGTGTCTCCACAGTTTCAAGGCAAAAATCGCGGCCGCTAACTCCAAGTCATGGACCGAATAGTTCCTTTCATGCACTTTTAGCTATCTCGAGCCATAAGCTATTACATTTCCGTGTTGCAGTAGCACGCAACCCAAACCGCTGCCCGAAGCATCACTATAAATCTCATAGCCTTCGGTCCCACATGGCGAACTCAGCACAGGCGCCGTGGTCAGCCGACACTTCAACTCCTCAAAAGCTCGTGCGCACTCCGGCTTCCAAACGAACTTATGCTCCTTCCTCGTCAAAGTAGTGAGAGGTAACGCTATCCGCGAGAAGTTCTCTACGAAGCTCCTATAATATCCGACAAGCCCCAGAAAGCTTCGAACTTCCACTACCGTAACAAGCTCAGGCCACTGCCGTATCGCAACGATCTTCGTCGGATCCACAACAATACCCTCTCCACTCACTATATGACCGAGGAACGCCACTGAGGATAGCCAAAACTTGCACTTCGAGAACTTGGCATACAACTGATTTCTCCTTAGCATCTCCAGAACCAAATTAAGATGCTTGAAGTGATCTCCATCACTTTACGAGTACACCAAAATATCGTCGATGAAGACGATCACGAAATGGTCCAAGTACTCCCTGAAAGTCCTGTTCATCAAATCCATGAACACTGACGGCGCATTAGTCAGCCAAAACGGCATGACCGTAAACTCATAATGCCCGTATCTTGTACTAAATGCTGTCTTCGGGATATCACTCTCCCTTATTCGCAGCTGATAGTACCCAGCCTTGAGATCCAACTTCGAGTACACCGTCGACCCGACTAACTGATCAAAAAGATCATCAATCCGGGGGATCGGGTACTTGTTCTTCTCCGTCAACTTGTTGAGCTCCCGATAATCAATACATAGCCTCAAGCTTCCATCCTTCTTCTTAACAAAGAGGACCGGTGCGCTCCAAGGCGAAGAACTCGGGCGCACATACCCTTGCTCCAACAACTCTTGCAGTTGAACTTTCAGCTCCGCCATTTCTTTAGGCGCTAGCCGATAAGGAGATCATGACACAGGATTTTCACCTGACACTAGCTCAATCGTAAAATCTATCTCCCGCTGAGGCGGCGCTCCAGGAAGATCTGCGGGGAACACATCAGGGTATTCCGATACCACTGAAATGCAATCCAATGCGGGCTTAAGCTTTGCAACCTCCACTGGTGTAAAGATCATTTCTTCACCGGCACGAACCGCCTTCACCACCTGAAGAGCAGACATCAACGTCTTGCTCGACCCCTTTAAGCCCGTAAAAGTCGTCTCACGACTTGCTCCCAGCTTGACTTCCTTGCGACCGCAGTCAATATAGGCCTGCTACTCCGAGAGCCAGTCCATGCCAAATATAACGTCGAACTCCACCAACGGAAGTAAAGATGCCTGCAGGTCGAACTCCTGATCCCCAATATGAATCTCAACATCGCAGATCCTATCCGCTCGCATCGAACACCCATTGGGCAACAACACATCCAACTTATCCTTCGTCATCGAAGAAGGGACTCTGATGCGTGATATAAATCCTTCGGACAAGAAGGAGTGTGAAGCTCCCGTATCGAAGAGTGCTCGTGCCGGATTTTCACAAATCAAAACAAATCCTAAACAAGCAGTGGTAAGGTAACATGTACATAACAAGTATTTAAAGAAATTGACTTGATATAACTTAAACTGTACCTGTCACCACATCAGCCTGTTTGATGGCCTCCTGTTGGCCAAGATTATAGACCCTTGGTTGGGCCGGAGCATAGTGGGACGCAGTCGACTCCACCGCCTTTCCCTTCTCTTCATAAGTAGCTCACGGCCTTCTCTCGGACTTAGGACGTCCGCTCCAACAGTCACGGGCAAAGTGCCCCATCATTCCACAAGTAAAACACGCACTCGGGGTCCGACTCGTAGTCGCCCCAGAAGCACCAGAAAGAACTGGACCCGAAGTCCTATGCTTCTTGAAAGACCTCTGATAGCCGGACTTTGAAGTAGTCGGCACTTTGAATTCAGATTTCCTATCACCCAAGCTTTTCTTTGCTTGTACATTCTTCATGTCCTTCTCCAAGGACCGGGCAGTGTTGACCAAGGTTAAGAAACCCTGCGTCATCGGCCCCGAGAGTAGTAACCTCAACTCATCTCTCAAGCCTTCGTAGAATCGATTCGTCTTGCGCTCCTCATCCGCGATGGTGGAGCTAGCATAACGACTCAGACGAGTAAACTCGTGGAGATATTCATCCGCGCTCCTCTTACCCTGAACCAACTTCAGAAACTTATTCTCCAACGCTATCCTCTGCGTCGAAGGGAAGGTATCTAGCCAAGAACAATCTCGAGAACTCCTCCATCGAGACATCAACAAGTTGCCTACCTCTCAATAAGTGCAACTCCAATCCTTCCCAACACATTCTCGCTTCACCGTCCAGAAGGAACGTAGCGATGGTGGTCATTTGCCACTCCTCCGTCTCCGTTGCTGTCATGACTCTCTTCACCCTGGAGGTCCAGTCTTCAGCCTGAGATGGGGTTCCCAACCCCGAGAACACCGGAGGGTTAAAGCTCATAACATGCTTAAGCTGTCTCTCGGTTTCCCTCCTTGGCACCACCAGTTCCACAACCACTTGCTCCACTCTCCTTGGCTCAGCCTCTTGCAGCGGTACCTGCTCCATCGCAGGAGCGGGTTGCTGCATTGGCCTTGTAGGCTGCGCATTTATCACGGCCAACATTGCTTCGGCCACCAATCGTATGTTCTCACCCGATAGAGGTGTTGCAGGAGCAACATCTGGTGCACTGCTAGCCTCAGAAACTCGGCGTTCTGACGGCCCAACACCACTTCTGGTCACCTATAGTGGTACAAAACACCATTAAGCGACCAAATAAAATTGCAAACAACAATTATAGGAACACGCAGGTTCCTCAAACACGTGTATTTTCATTCCTAAGTGGACATTCATGGGTTCTTTTACTGTTATAACGATGACGCACACAATGTGCTCACCACCCCTTAAAAAGAATTCGCCCACGAATTCATTTTAAGTCCAAGCAAAACCAGTAGTCTGATACTAAATTGTAACACCCTCTATCCGTCGCATAGCATATAGCAGTAGGTCCGGCCGGGGCCCGACGCCATATACTACAGACAGACCGAGTGGTTACTCATGGAAACCATCCAACCAATCGCATCGTCCTACATAGAGCATTCTAGCGGAAGTAGATTAATAAGTTGTAATAAAGAACCCATCACTAAAGCATGAATGTCCACTAATACCAAATAGGAATGATACAAAATACACCAATACAAGCCGTAAGGCCTTATAAAAATTGTTCACTTCATATTACATGTTTTACAAACCACGGCACGCAGGCCGGTCATACATGAATAAAGCAGTAAACACTCCAATTAGGCCTTCAAGGGCCGGCTTCGCAAAAAGGGCTTTAGCCCGCTGTTGACCGCTTGGTCCAGCAGCACCTGCAAACAACAAACCACCGCACGGTGGCAAAACAAGGCAACGGTCAGCAATGCTGACCAAATTATAACGATCCCGCCCCCAACTCGGGGCGGCGATGCTCCTTCCCTGCATTTCATTAGCATAAGCGAGCAATATATATATATACAACCATTTCATCACAGACGTTGGCTCGCACGGCCACACGCCCCGTGCTCTCAGGGCACATTCTCGGTGAACCGGTCGATGTCACATCAATTAAAGCCATAGACATTCCGGACTCACCACCGCCACTTTGACGGCCAAACCTATGAGCATTTTGTCTTCTTAGCCTAGGTCACGACAATTTAAGCCATAGACCGTTGAAGACCCTAATCTATGCCAACGGCAAGTGCCACGTACCTTTAGGTCTCTTTAAACAAACGACATAGAACGGGTACGGTTCCATCTAACCCGTGCTCACATCGCAACGACAATTTAAGCCATTTGCGCGAGTCAAACTTCTCCCGAGTCCCGTTTCCATCACAATTCACATAACCCGGTTATGTTCAAGTTGGCTCTCAGGCCACCAAGTTGGCAAGATCACGTATCCGCCCAGTTTTCCTGGTGAACCTTTGGGTTAATCCCTAAGGCTCCCTGTTGCAATCTACCGTGTAGAAAACCCGAAAAACAACCAATAGCACGGAGTCTTCTCCGGCATTATGCAATGCAACATCACCGATCCAGACCAACATGTCCGGGTAGGCTTCACAGATCATGCCTATGTCCGTTCTCGCTTACGGACTCTATACAACGGGGACTTCACATATCTACACGAAGGAACACCTCCAACTCATCGCAAACTCGCGAGAGCGGGCTTCCTATGCAAAGAAGGAGAGCTACTCATGCTCAAGAAGAGAATCGTTACCCTTGCGTTCCTCTTTGGCGCCATGGAAAAGTAAGCGGATGAAAAGCACAGCACTGGCTTTGCCTCCGTGGATCCGGAGTCGGCTCGCGATTTGGAGCTTCGAAGCTCCTCCAATGGCCGGATCTAGCTTCTTCTTCGTTCCTTGGCTCTCCTCTCTCTCTAAGATTTAGAAAGACAACCACTCATGAAAAGTGAGGGTTTCTAAGGCCCAATCCCGGGTATATCCCATCAGGAACAACCCCCAGCCGTTGGACCACCAATTAAAGAAACGAACAGCTTTGATTCGGGACTGAAATGCCCAATATGGACCGCACACGGCCTGGCACACGCTCGTGTCCAGGGCCGTGTGCCTCATTCGCCGTCAAAATCGACGCGCCTGGAAAAACACACGGGCATCGAACACGCCCGTGTTTGAGCTGACACGCCCGTGTTCCACCTGACACAGCCGTGTGGTCGGCCGTGTACACCCATCGTTTTTCCCCGAAAACAACCCGAGCACTGCCCGGGTTCTAGGACACGCCTGTGTCCTAGCCCGTGTCACCTCAACACGCCTAGGATACAGGCCGTGTACACGGTCTCGACACTCGACACTTCGTCGAGCGAAGATCGTCGACCTGACGACACGGCCTTGGACATGCCCGTATCCTAGGCCGTGTGCCTTATCTCGACACAACATCGAGCAAAATCTCGACTCCCCGGGATGAGTGTCGACACGGGTCGACACGCCCTGCGACACACCCGTGTCGCAGGCCGTGGGCCATGTCTCGATACTTCGTCGAATGCAGAGTGTCGACTTCACGGGCTAAGTGTCGACACGGGTCGACACACCCTGTGACACACCCGTGTCGCAGGCTGTGTGCCCAGTCTCGACACAATGTCGAGCTCAAAATGTTGACTTCCCGGCTGAGTGTCGACACAAGCTTGACACGCCCTGGGACACGCCCGTGTCCCAGGCCGTGTGCCTGCAGCCAGAACCCAAAACTGGCCCGAAACGTCCCCCGTCGCTCTTTTGAGTTTTGGGGCGTTACACCAACTCCCGGAGTGGCTCTCACACTCCCCAGAGTGGACTTCTTCCAAGACTCTTTGCCCTTCCCCCTCGGCCATGCATCGAGCCAACATCCCCGAGAGAGTCTTTTTGTACAACTGCCTGTCCTGGAGGAGGTAGTACGCCGACTTATGCCTGAGCTTCTTCTTTTCTACCCCCCGGATACTCCCCCGCGGAAAGGAAAGTTTCGACTGGGTCCATCCATGAAGGCCGCCGTTCTATCTCCATAAGCTCCCCCTCTTCGATGGAAGGGCGGAACAAGTCGGTGATGGCACCCCCCACCCGAGGACCCTGCTTCACTAGCTAATCGACCTGCTCATAATCGACGAAGAAGTCGGCCAAGAAGTCGGCCATCGCTTGAGCTTTGATCGAGAGGCGGGGAATGATGGAGATGTCAAATTCGCTTAACTCCACCGACCACTTGGCTAGCCTTCCGGAATGCTCCACCCTCTCACAGATGTTACAGAGTGGATGGTCAGTCACCACTTGGATTGAGTGTGCCTGGAAATAGGGTCGCAGCCTTCGGACTGAGATGACCAGGGCGAACGCCAGCTTCTCCAAAATTGGATACCGGAGTTCGGCCTTCCTCCGGACCCGGCTCACGTAATATATAGGGAGCTGCTTATTCCCTTCTTCACGAACTAGGACAGAGCTTAAGGCCTCCGCCCTGACCCCGAGATACAAAAACATATCTTCCCCCTCCTTCGGCCCTTGAAGTAACGGATCCTGTGTTAATTGTATCTTGAGGGCCTGGAATGCCTCCTCGCACTCCCTGGTTCACTCGAATTTTTGGCCCCCCTCAGTACTTTGAAGTAGGGCGAACACTTCTCCCCCGCCCGGGAGAGAAACCTACTTTACCCTGCCAGCTTCCCCGTCAGCCGCTGCACTTCCTTAGTATTTCGCGGCGACCCCAGCTCTATGATAGCCTTGACGTTATCAAAATTCGGCTCGACCCCTACAGGTGTGAGGAGGTGCCCCAAGAACTTCCCCCAGCTGGCCCCGAAGACATACTTCTGGGGGTTTGGGCGCATCTTGTACCTGTGCATGGTAATAAAGGTCTCCTCTAGGTCCTGGAGGTGAGAGTCCACACCCTGACTCTTGATCATGAGATCATTCACGTACACCTCCAGGTTCCTCCCCTTATGCTCTTTGAAAACCTTGTCCATCATCTTTTGATAGGTCGCCCTACGTCCTATACCACGAAGGGCATCATCTTGTAACAGTAGCACCCATCCCCCGTGATGAACGAGACATACTTGACGTCCGGGGGAAGCATTTTGATTTGATGATAACCTGAAAATGCATCTAGAAAACTCATTTTAGAAAAACCAACGGCTGAGTCAACTAGTTCGTCAATCCGAGGAAAGGGATAACAGTCCTTAGGACAAGATTTATTACGCAAGGAGAAGTCGATACACATACGCCACCGGTCGTCTCCCTTTTTAACCATGACTACATTGGAGACCCAACCGGGGTATTGGATCTCGGACACGAAGACAGTCTTGAGAAGCTTTGCCACCTCCTCTCTGATGGGCTCTGCCAGCTTGTCCGTGATGGACCTCTTCTTTTGTTGGATGGGGCGTGTTCCCGGGTCCAAGTTGAGGAGGTGGCAAGCTACATCCGCGTCAACCCTCGGCATCTCTGTTGGGTACATTGGAAAATGTGTACCAGATTTGGAGAAGCCTCACCCAACTCAATGATATGCATCAAGTTGTATTTGATGTTGTGTTGAGTTATCATGTGCAGGTTAAGTAAATAGAAAGGAAAAATCTCTAAGTACAAGTGTTAACACTTGGGAATGGCTGTGTCGACACCAAGGGCCAGATTGTGTCGACACCCAGAATTTGTGTCGATGTACATAAAATCTGTCGACAACACTGTATCGACACCAAGGGATAGATTGTGTCGACATCCAGAATTTGTGTCGACACACAGAAAATCGGTCGACAACAATGTTTCGACACCAAAGGCTAGATTGTGTCGACATCCAGAATTTGTGTCGACATACAGAAACTCTGTCGACAACGCAGTGTCGACACTAAGGGCCAGACTTGTGTCGACATTATCAGAAGTTGTTTCAACACACAGAGGAGCTGTCGACACATTACAGAATTCTGTCGACAACAACTGTGTCGACACACAGAACTTGTGTCGACAAGCACCAGAATTCTGTCGACAGCAACTTTGTCAAGGCAAGGAGTGTTTGTGTCGACACACAGGACTTGTGTCGACACATTCCACATAAGCTGTGTCGACAGCAACAAGACTTATGTCGACACAAGGACTATGTGTGTCGACACATATGAAGTATTCAGTCGACATTCTCTGCTGTTGAGTCAAAGTCCAATGAAGGCTGAAGTAATACAACTGGAGACTTGACAGCTATCATTACTGACATTGCTATCACATCTATCAGAGGTGTCAGAATATAGTTTGAAACCGGAACAACCGGTTAACATGGATGAAGCCTATAAATAGATATGCTCTCTCAATAATTGTGAAGAGAATAATAACAACAATAACAAGAACAACAACAAATAACAGACAGCTAATCAATTATTATCTCTGAAGGATTTAGAATCCAGAAGAAGAGAAAGAAATAGTCAATAGATTAAACTGAGAGAAAAATAAGAAGGAGAGAAGTTCTCATCCAGTGAAGGAAGAATCTGAACAGTCTGCCTGAAGAATTCAGATCAAGTCTGAAGAAGTGTGCGAACAGAAAATAACAGACCGAAAAATTGGAGTAATGCAAACTTTATTATCACAAAAAGGTATCAATTACAATGGTATAACCTCCCTTTTATAGAATGGAGGAGATGAGAGAGATTACAAATAAGTAATGTGGGAATAAAAATTTACATGTATATGCGGTTTTAGAAAATGACAAACCGGACAAACCATGCGGTCAGACAAACCGGCTAACCCCGACCACAACCAGGATGAGAGAACAAGCAATACAGAGAGCAAGTCACCACAGGAGACCGCTAGACTGCCCGATCTCCAAGTCATCTGAGACAAGCCGCCTGACCGCTGGGACACCAAAATGAAACAGCCCAGCACACAGACCGGCTTGGAGAAACCGCCATACCGCCCAGTCTCTGAACAGCAACAGACCGCCCGGTCTCCATCCTATAACACTCCCCCTCAAGCTGGAGCATAGATATCAATAATGCCCAGCTTGTCGTAGATGTGGAAAAAGGAAGCAGACACTAGCATGGTGAAGACGTCTGCCAACTCGTTTTCGGAAGTGATGAACGTAGTGAAAATCTGTTTCTTTAATATCTCTTCCCGAATAAAATGACAGTCGACTTCTATGTGTTTTGTTCTCTCATGAAAGACCAGATTTTTGGAAATGTATATCGCGGTCTTGTTGTCACAGAACATAGGAAGAGGATAGTTGTAAACCTCTCCTAAGTCAAGCATGAGAGCCCATAACCATTTTAACTCACATGTAGTAGACGCCATACTGCGATATTCCGCCTCTACACTAGACCTGGAGACCACATACTCTTTCTTGCACTTCCAACTCACAAGATTGCCTCCAACAAACGTGCAAAAACCTGATGTCGATTTGCGGTCCCCTTTATCATCAGCATAACCTGAATCAGAGTATGCTTCAACCCTTAGGTGACCATTTTTCTGAAAGAGGAGTACTTTCCCTAGTGCTGCTTTAATATATTCTAATATCCTCAGGGCAGATTGTAGATGACACTCCCTAGGAGCTTGCATGAACTGGTTCACCTTGCCAACATCATAAGAGATGTCGGGTCTGGTTACCGTGAGATAAATGAGCTTTCCCTCCAGACGTCGGTACCTCGTAAGATCAGATAGAAGGGGCGAGTCATTTGTCCAAGTTTTGTCTTCTCCAGCAGCCATAGGATAACGGGCAGGTTTAACACCAGTCAATCCTGCCTCCTTTAAAAGATCAAGAGCATACTTCCGTTGGGAAAGGACCATGGAGTTGGGCTTCCTAGAGATTTCAATCCCCAAAAAGTATTTCGGGGACCCCATATCCTTTTTGACCAGGTGTTGATGAAGGTATTTCTTTGTCAACAATACCCCATCCTGATCATCGCCAGTAAGAAGAATGTCATCAACATAAACCGCAAGAACAACCAGACCAGAGGCGGTTTTCCGAACAAACAAGGAGTGATCTACTGAGCTTCTTGAAAAACCAATGGCCCCAATAATGCAACTGAACTTGTCAAACCAGGAACGAGGACACTACTTGAGGCCATAGATAGCCTTCTTTAGCCGGCATACTCGTGTCTCCCCCTGAGCAATATACCCAGGAGGTTGCTACATGTAAACATCTTCCTACAGATCAGCGTAGAGGAAAGCATTCTTAACATCCAACTGCGAAATGAGCCAATCCCTGTTAACAGCGACAGAGAGAAGGACCCAAATGGTGCTGAGACGAGCCACAGGAGAGAAGGTATCAAAGAAATCAACACCATACGTCTGAGTGAAACCTTTGGACACAAGGCGGGCCTTGTAGCGATCCACTCTACCATCGGGATAGAATTTCACAACAGAGACCCTACGACAGCCAACAACATCTGTGCCCAAAGGTGGGGGAACCAGGGTCCAGGTCCCCCATTCAGTGAGGGTAGCAATTTCCTCATCCATGGCAATCTTCCAATCAGGAATAGTGAGAGCCTCCTGGAAGGTGGGGGGAGTGGCTGTCTCAGAGATAGCCATTGCAAATGCCCTGCGAGAAGGAGTCAGATGATCATATGAAATAACAGCAGCCAGTGGGTGCTGGGTACACATCCGTACCCCTTTGCGAAGAGCTATGGGTAGATCCAGGTTAGCAAGTTCCTCAGCAACCGGAGCATCCGTGGCGGAGAGAGCCGGCCCGGGAGGAGAGTGCGACAACGGCGAAGAGGAGGGAGATGGTGGAGGATAGGGCTAGATGGTGGAGATAATGGAGATGGTGGAGATAATGGAGATGGTGGGGATGGCGGAACACTAGTAGGAGCAGAGGGAATGGTGGGGTTGTGGTAATAGGTAGGATCAACAGGAGTAGAGGAGGAAGAGGAAGAGAAGTAAGATGCATTTTCAAAGAAGGTGACATCCGCAGAGAGAAATTGCTTGCGGGTAATGGGGTCAAAGAAACAATAACCTTTTTGAGTGGGAGATTACCCCGAAAAGACACATTTAGTGGACCGAGGGGAGAGTTTGTCGCGAGTAGCAGAGGGAGCATGAACAAAGGCTGTGCATCCAAAGATACATAGAGGAAGAGGAAAGGGTTGTTTGCCCGGATAGAGAATGGAGAAAGGAGTTTGACCACGGAGAACGGTGGAGGGAAGGAGATTGATGAGATAGCAAGCGATGAGAACAGCATAGCCTTAGTAGGAGCGAGGGATATGCATTTGCGTGAGCAGAGTGCGAGCGACATCAAGGAGTTGACGGTTTTTGCGTTCCGCTACTCCATTTTGTTGGGAGGTGTAAACGCAACTGGTTTGATGAATAATCCCATATTGCGTACAGAAAGAGGAAAAAGCTTGACTGAGGTATTCTTGGGCATTATCCGAGCGTAAGATTTTAATGGATACATCAAACTAGGTTTGAATGGAATGATAAAAGGATGTCTATACATCAAAAAGTTCAGAGCAGTCGTGTAAGAGATATACCCAAGTACAACGAGAAAAGTCATCAATGAAAGTAACAAAATAGGAGCTACCCCAACCAACGGTAAGGGTAGGAGCAGGACCCCAGATATCGGAGTGAACAAGATCAAACGGACGGGTAGAACCATGATCTTACTTTGGAGGACAGGAGAAGCGGTGATGTTTGCCAAGTTGACATGCGTCACAATTAAGAGGAGGATGATGCAGAGGGAGGTGGGGCAGGAGTTGGCAAAGAAGCCATGGAGGAGCATGACCAAGGCAAAGATTCCATTGGAGAAGATCTATAGAGGAGGAGGAGAAGGTGGATAGAGCAGAGACATTGTCGATGAAGTAGAGGCCGGCGCTCTCAGTCCCAGTAGCAATCGTCTGGTGGTAGTCCGGATCCTGAAAAGAACAAGAAGTAGGAGTGAATGTGAGGGAGCATTGTAGTTGCTTGCTTAAATAAGTAACCGATAATAAATGGCAAGGAAACTTGGCCACATAGAGGGTATTTACCAAGCAAAGAGATGGAGTGACTTGAACCATGCCTGTCCCATTGACCGGGGAGGGATAGCCATCGACAACAATGACCGGGGGCAACCGATCATGTGTGTCTAGATGAGAGAAACACTGAGGATTGCCTGTCATATGATTTGTAGCACCAGAGTCGATCAACCATCGTCCATGAGTAAGAGCGTGGGCAATAACAGAAGTGGTGACCACCAAGGCAGACAGCTTGGAGGTGGAATCCATTGAAGATAGACGATGATAGAACAGGATGCAGCGATGACAATAACAAGTCGCAAGCCGGGCGAACAGAAGCAGGTCGTGCGGCTAGTAAGGCCGCAGGTAGGAGAAAATAAGTCGGACGATAAAAGAGTAGGCTACAACGACTAGCAAGCAGGAGCGGCGAGAAGGAAACAAGTCACAACGACGTAGGAACAGGTCGAGGCAATTAGAAACAAGGTCGCGACGACTACTAAACAGGTCGCGACGACTAAGAAGTGGAGAGCGGTTAGAACAGGTCGCTGCAACTTAAGGACATGTCGCGGCAATAAAGAAGAGCAGCTAGAGAAGAGAAGCAAGGAGAAACAAGCCGCACGAGCATGACAGCCGTTAGAAGAGAAAACAAGCCGTGAAGACAAGCCGCGGAAAGCAGATACAAGAAGCACGAATAGGGCACCGGTCAAAGGAGGAATCAAGCCTCGAAGATAGGTCGCGGAAAGCAAAAATAAGCCGCGAGAATCAGAGAGCGCACACAATCAGGAGGAAAGGATCGAGTCCTCTGATACCATGTGCTAACAGAAAATAACAGACCAAAAAATTGGAGTAATGCAAACTCTATTATCCCAAAAATGTATCAATTATAATGGTATAACCTCCCTTTTATAGAATGGAGGAGATGACAGAGATTACAAATAAGCAATGTGGGACTAAAAATTTACAAGTATATGCGGCTTTACAAAATGTCAAACCGGACAAGCCGTGCGGTTAGACAAACCGGCTAACCGCCCGACCACAACTAGGATGAGAGAACAAGCAACACAGAGAGCATGTCGCCACAGAAGACCGCTAGATTGCCCGGTCTCCAAATCGTCTGAGACAAGCCTCCTGACCGCTTGGACACCAAACTGCAACAACCAAGCACACAGACCGGCTTGGAGAAACCGCCAGACCGCCCGGTCTCCGAACAGCAACAGACCGCCCCGTCTCCAACATGCAACAAGAAGAATTCAGATTAATTTCTGAAGGAAGCTGATTGAAGATCAACTCCAACATCAAGAAGATCAACCCTACTATGTTCAGATTCAAGAAGCTTTGAAGAAAGCTAAGTCAGGTTGATCCCTAAGAAATCAGTTCCATCAAGAACTGATCAAGAAGACTTCAACCAATTATCTCTACATCTGGTTGAAGATATCAACAACTTTTCATCAATAATTCTTATAGGATTTATAATAGATCTTAGTGTAGGAGATTTACATCTCTGAGTTATAAGCCTAAATTATAAAGGCCGAGGTAGGGGAATCTGTTCCCTGAGTTGTAGGCCTGTGAAAGAGGCTGAGGTAGGGCTGTTGCCTGAGTTGTAGGAGTGGGGTGTCACTCTGAGTTGTAGGCCTATATAAGAGGCTGAGGTAGGGCTTGCGCCAAAGGTGTAGGAGTGTGGATTCACTCTGAGTTGTAGGAACCAGTCTTGATTCTGAGCTGTAAGATCTGCAGATCTGAGAAGAAGGAAGGAAGTTAGGCCGAATCTAGTACACTGCTAGATAGGCGAATGGGGAAAGTAGATGTACAGATCATTTGGGGAACCACTATAAAACTGGTGTGCAATCTGTGAATGCTGTGTATGTGAATGTTGTGTTATACTATCTGCTGAATACATTGCTGCACTATATAGAATTATCTGCCTAAGTAAGAAAAAGAATTGAACCTATTCACCCCCCCCCCCCCCCGCTCTAGGTATCTAGAACATCTTGAAACCAATTCTTTCAAGTGGTATCAGAGGGAGGTTACTCAAAGAATAGATCTAACAGTTTGAGTAGATCTCCAAGGCAGAAATCTATTAGGCAAACTTGGTTCCATTGAGAATCATAAGGAGTTTGGTTCTATGAAGTTACCTATATGCAGGAAAGTGATTTTTCGCATATGGAAAGAAAGAGTAAGGTTGTTTATGGATGCTTCAAATCCAAGAATCTATATGACAGTCAAAGAAGGGCCATTCATTCCAATGAAAGTCTCAGTTCTTGATGCAAATCTCAGGACACCAAAGGAGTATTCTGAAATGACAAAGGATGAGATCATCTTGGCTACTATGGATAAGAGAGTACAAAATATAATAGTCAGTTCCATAGATGATTAACCATTCCAAAATTTGATTCACTGCAAGACCTCAAAAGAAATGTGGGACACCCTTATTGTCTACATGGAGGGTTCCGAAGAGGTGAGAGAAGACAGAAAGTCTATGCTGAATCAGGAGAAAGAAAGTTTTAGACAATCCAAAATAGACAGCATAACTGAATGTTACAAGAAATTCTTCAGAATAGTTAATGAATTGATGTCATATGGAAGAGTATTCAGTATATATGAGTTGAATGATAAGTTTTTGAGATCATTAACTAAGGACTGGGACACCAAGATTTCTGCCATTAGGTAAGTGGCAGATTAGCAGAAATTTCACCTCCAACATTATTTGGCAAACTGCTTTCATATGAAATGCAGCTGATGGTCAGAAAGGAGGAGGCGAAAAGTAATAAAGTTGATTACAGAGATAAGTTAGTGGCTTTCAAGACTGAAGCCATAAGAAAGTATAGGAGGATGTCTCCATCTCCTCCTAGGAAAGCTGCAGAAGTAGTTTCAGAAAGTTCAGACAGTCACACATCAGATAGTCCAAATTCTGATGAAGACTTAGCAGCTTTCTCAAAACAATTTCCAAGGTTTTTGAAGAAGAAATAGTGGAGATCCAAGCCATCATCCTCACAATCCAATGATGATTATTATCAGAAAAAGAAATCCTCTAGGAAGGACAGGTATAATTCTAAACCTTGTAAATTACCTTGTAAATTATCTTCAACTAAGATTGTTTGTTATTACTGCAACAAGCCTGGACATGTAATAGCAGATTGTCCTGAAAAAAGAAAAGAATCTAATGATAAGAAGAAACTAAAAAACAAGGGCAAGAAGGAGAAATCCTTTGTTGCAAAGAAGCAAAAAAGCTGGTCAGATTCTTCATCATCAGATTCTGAGGCTGAAGCTGAAGCTGAAGCATATATAGGACTGTTGGCAACTGAAGAGGATGTAGAAGAAGCTGAGTTTTTGAAGTTGCTGGACTCAGTAAATGAAATTGAAGAACATTGTTATAAAGGGCTGATGGCCTTGACAGAAAAAGATCAATGCTAGGATCAGCCTGTACCTAGTAAGGTAAACAAGTCTTCAATAGATTCTAATTACTATACTGGTTCAGAATCAGATGCATCCGCATCACGAGATGTAGATGAATCTGAATCTGAAGGAGATGTTCATCAACTTATTGATGAATATGGTGACCTGCTACAAGCACTTAAGAAAAGCAGAATCCTTAATAAAGCACAGGCCAAGGAAATTCCTGATCTTAAGCCGGCTGCATTAGATTTAGAAAAATTGCTGGATCTAAAGATGAATGAAGTAGCTAAACTGAAAAACATAACTGTTATTCAGATGGGCACTATTACATTCAAGAATGATCAAATCAAAAGTTTGGAAGTCAAACTTCAGAAGGAAAAGGATCTGACAGCTAAGTTCTCTAAGCCAAAATAAGTTTTACCTTTAATTGATGACTTTATTCCTAAAAAGGGTAAGACAGGATTGGGCTTTGAGGGAAATGCAAGGGCTGCCAATTCCAAAAGAAAAGGCAAAGCCCCAGTACAACCTCTAGCCTTCAAACCGACCATTTCCTTCAAAAAGGTATGGCAGCCAACTAATAGATATGATCATGATATCATACATGGTTATGGTAAGCCTAAAATTCTGAATGACAAGGGTGTAGCTCCAGCACTCAAGCAAAGAACTACTATACCAATAGTATTAAGAACAACTGACAGCAATGCTGTGAAAACTGTACCTAAAAAGAGGTATAATAGATATGATTGTTGGTGCTGTGGTAAAATAGGGCATTATGCCATGGATTGCTGGCACAACACCAGTGTCAGGAAGATTGCCAGCTTACCTGTGAGGAAGGCTGCTGGTAAGAATATCAAGTTTCAATCTAACTTGAACCTAGAACCCAATAAACATTGGGGTTGTAAGGTAAATTAATTTTATTTGTTGTAAGTGGGTGCAAGTTGCCATGCCCCTAAATGGTACTTGGACAGTGGATATTACAGGCACATGACTGGAACAAGAAGAATGTTAAAGGACTATACTCCCATAGAGAATGGACCTAAAGTGATCTTTGGTGGATCAGAAAAAGGGGTCATAAAGGGGTTTGGCAGGATATGGAAAATGATGGTTGCTGTCTCGGGGGAGTACAAGGTCCACAAACTGACATTAAAGACAATGAAGTTCAGCATGGTGAAGAAATTGAAGAAGTTCAAATTGCTGATAGAATGCCTCCAGCAATAAGGAATCTAAAGGATCATCCAGCACACCAAATCATTGGTGATCCCAAACATGGTGTGCAAACCAGAAGCAAACACATGAACACAGTGCTTTGCCCAAGTTTCCTGTCACAGTTGGAACCAAAAAGATTTGAAGATGCCATATAATACTCCAACTAGATTGATGTCATGCAAGAGGAGCTGAATCAATTCAGAAGGTATAAAGTATGGGAGCTGGTTCCAAAACCAAGGGATCATAACATTATTGAGACAAAGTGGATCTATAGGATCAAACTGGATGAAAATGGCATAATAGTGAAGAATAAAGCAAGACTGGTTGCCAAAGGTTATAGACAGTAAGAGGGCATTGACTTTGATCAGACTTTTGCTCCAGTGGCAAGATTGGAAGCAATAAGGCTATTCCTTGGCTTTGCTTCTTTCCAAGGTTTCGAAGTATACCAAGTGGATGTCAAGTCAGCTTTCCTAAATGGTAATTTGAAAGAAGAAGTCTATCTTGATCAGTCCTTAGGTTTTGTTGATCCACTTTATCCTGATTTTGTTTATAGACTTAAGAAAGCCTTATATGGTTTGAAACAAGCCCCTAGGGCTTGGTACGAAACATTGTGTACTTTCCTCATTGAAAATAAATTTCCAAGGCGGAAAATAGACAAGACTCTATTTATTAGGGAGTCAAAGGGTAAGATGATCCTAGTACAGATTTATGTTGATGACATAATCTTTAGATCTACTGAAAACAACCTTTGTAGAAAGTTTGCAAAACTTATACAAGGGATGTTTGAGATGAGTAGTATGGTTGAGCTCAAATTCTTCTTGGGACTCCAAGTAAGACAGACTGATGATGGCTTGTCCATTTCACAGTCTAAGTTCACCAAAGAGTTAATTAAGAAATATGGTATGGAATCATCCACTACCATGAGAACTCCAATGGGGACAAGTATGCCTTTAGGCAAAGATAATACAGGAAAACCTGTAGATGAGTCTTTGTATAGAGGGATAATTGGCTCCCTCCTATACTTAACTACTAGTAGACCAAACATTATGTATGCTACATGTGCCTATGTTAGGTACCAAGCAAGATATAAAGAATATCATTATACTACTGTTAAAAGAATATTGAGATATCTTAAGTGCACACCTAATCTTGGTCTTTGGTACCCTAAGAATAGAGACTTTCTACTGACTGGTTTTTCAGATGCAGACTTTGTAGGTTGCAAAGAAGATAGAAAGAGCACCACTGGCACATATCAGTTTCTAAGTGGTAGACTAGTATCATGGAGCAGTAAGAAGCAGACTAGTGTGGCAATTTCCACTGCAGAGTCTGAGTATATTGCTGCAGGCAGCTGCTGTGCTCAGCTTCTATGGATTCAACATCAACTTGAAGACTATGGTCTCAAGGTAAGTAGAACTCCACTATTTTGTGATTCTACAAGTGCTATTTCTATTGCTAAAAACACTGTATCACATAACAGAACAAAGCATATAGAAATTAGATTTCACTTCATTAGAGAACATGTTGAAAAAGAAGATATTTGTTTGGAATTTGGCACCGCAAATAATCAAATTGCTGACATGTTTACTAAACCACTAGATTAAACTAAGTTCAATTATTTCAAAATTGAATTAGGCATGTTAAACCTAGAGTAACTTTGTAATTCTGACTAAGTAAATCAATGTTGACATATAGGAGTTTATGTCGACACAAAAGGAAATTTGTGTCGACATATAGTAGTTTGTATCGACACTTAAGATAAGTTATGTCGACACAACAAAATAGTGTTAAGATAGTGGTGTCGACACTTAGAGTTTGGTGTCGACACAGAAGTTCTATCATTTAGATAGTTGTGTCGAAACATACAGTAGTCTATGTCGACATATATATTAGAGTCAACTATTAAGAAGTCTGTCTCGACACATCGCAAACTATGTCGACACATAGTGTTGTCTGACTCTGTTGAGACATTAGAATTCTGTGTCGACATAATCTCTACAGTGTCGACACATTAAGTATTTATTATCTGGCCTTTTGGCCTTCGGTGTTGACAAACATATAAATAGGTCACAGAATAATTTTATCGACTAAGCTCTCAACAATTTCGAGACACAAACCTTGAGTCGACAAACCTTCATATCTCTTCTCATCAAATTTCTCGTCATCAATGGCGCCAAAGTTGGCAACCAACATAAACGAAGGCTATGAGTTAGTTCGAAATACTTTTGAGAGTGCAGAGATTGAGATTCGATATGTGATAACCCTAATCCAAGAAAATGGTTTAGAATATCTAGTTTCCGAACCTACCAAGATCTGGAAGACAGAAAAATTGTGCCTCTTGTCTCATTACCGCCAATTCCTTTTCAGAACGTATTGTTGCCTTCTAACAGATATGATCATGAAAGTTGTTATGGTCACTAGGAGAATGACAAATCCACTAGTATGAACCAATGTGGTGTACGGGAGACCGTGATACGTACTCGACTACACTAACGGAAACTGTCGTCACAAAGCATAAAAGAAAGATAGGAGGGCTCCGACCAAAAGCGAACGAAAATGGGTCGGGTTGGCTCCCAAATCCGAATGATAAAATCAATATAGAAGATTCCAGTCGGACTCGATACAACGTCCTTAAGACGTACCTCTCCAACAAGCACACAACTCACCGCACCTACACAAGCATCTATTGTACCAACTTGAGCCGTTTCAAACGCAGCAATAATTTCTTTCGAAATAGCGGAAAACTTCAAATGGCGGTCGAGTTCCAGTTGAGACTAATTTCCTTGTTGACACACAGTGTTCCAATCTTGGAGAGCAAGTCAAGGCTAGACCAAGTCTTGCTCCCATAGCGGATCTTCCCAATCCGGAATACAAGAGATTCAATAACAACGAAGCCGGATCAGATTTTGCAAGCGATGTGTTTTAAAATCACGGAAAAGATGGTTCGCAAAAGCCTCCACAAACTCAAAGCAAGAATCACTAATGATGAAGAAATTACCCAACCAAGAACATCAATCACACAAGATAGGTGGGAGATTCACTCTCTCCACGGAACCACCGGTGTCACACTGAATGGGGCTGCAATCCTTCTTCCTCGGAGTCGCACCGAAGGAAGCCACGTCGGCGTCGCACCGAAGAGTGGAGGAAGGAAGCAAGGGGGGCGGCTTCACACCACAAGGCCGGCAGCTTGGAGTCTCTCCTTGGCCAAATTTCTCCTAGGGAGTTTCTTTGGATTCAAATTCTTCTTCTTGTCTATTAATTCTCATAAAGAGATCTACTAATATAGGAGTTACAAACACATAGGAGTTACAACAAGTCCTTAACCATCCATGATGGAGATGTAATCTCATTCATCTGTATGGTTAAGTACAAACCCCAAACTATGAAATGTCCAAAAATAAAAATTACATAACATTTATGAATACAAATTTATCATCCAAACATGGAATAATTTTATATTCATCAATATAAAATAAAAGTGCATGAAATAACGTAATTAATTATTCACGGCGGATTCGGCATGCCGCGGGAGGAGGTTGTAACGTGGTCTTCCTTTAGCATCATCACGACACCTAAGATCTTTGTGTTGTTGTGCCTCGGCAACCGGGTCATCATCAAGTAGTGGCCGAGGGGCCGCGACATCAATCCTCCCCCACTCAAAATCATGTATCTCCGATGCATGGGCCGAGAGATAGCGGCGGAGAAACTCGCCATCCAAACGTTGAAGCTCTGTCGCGAGTACCCAAGAGCCGTCTGAAGGGAGACGGTCACACCAACGGATGAGGAAGCGGTAGGTAGCACCATCAGGAGTAGTAAGTGGCTCAGCAGCAAGTATCATATCTGGAGTGAGAAATGTCTTGGGAAACCTGGGAAACATGTCAGCAGTAGGAAAAAAAGAAGGCAACGTACCATCCGATGTTATACTTGCGGGGACCGAAAGAGAGAGATCATCCGAACTACCACTCCCCAACCCATTAGAAATTTTAGTGGATGGAGAAGACGACAAAGAATTCAACTCAGGTGGAGGCAAAACAAACGGCATCAAATCCGAGACATTAAAAATAGGGGAGATACCCCAATCAGCTGGCAAATCCAACACGAAAGCATTGTTACCTAGCTTCTTTATAATCCGAAAAGGGTTGGCGCGCTTTGGTGATAACTTTTTAACATTGTCAGATGGCAAGCGTTCGGGAACTAACGGGACTAGGACTAAATTGCCGACTTTGAAGTGCGACACCCTCCTATGTAGATTAGCGTGCGTCTGATAAGACTCGTATTGAGCAGTCAAGGTAGCTCGTAGACATTCATGTAGGTCATGAATATGTTGGGCGAAGGATTGTGCAAACTGACTTGTTTTGTATGTTGGGGGCAACAGAACCAAGTCAAGAGGCACAGGGGCCTTATACCCGTGAACAATCTCGTTTGGAGACAGACCAGTGGAATGATTTTTGGAATTATTATAGGCCAACTGGGCGTGGGGAAGAAGATCCCATATACCTTTGTGATCGCTCACTAGGCATCTAAGAAGGCTTCCTAAGCTCCGATTGACCGCCTCCATTTGACCATCGGTCTGAGGGTGATAGCCGGAGGAAAACAATAACTTGGTACCCATTAAGACCCAAAGTATTTTCCAGAAATAGCTCGTATACTTAACAACTCTATCCGAGACTATTGTCTTCGGCACTCCCCGGTGACTAACTACTTCTTTAAAATACAATTTTGCAATATGAGATGCGTCGTTGGTTCTAGCGCACGGAATAAAGTATGCCATTTTAGAGAACCTATCCACAATGACAAGAATGGAGTCGTGATGACGCAAAGTAGTTGGTAGGCCTAAGACAAAGTCCATGCTCACGTCTTCCCATGGTGTAGAAGGTATAGGCAAGGGCGTATATAATCCTACATTGGTTTTGGTGCCCTTGGATACCTGACAGGTATGACAACTACTAACTACCCTTCCCACCATTGCCTTAAGTTTTGGCCAATAGAATTTCTCCTTAACTAGTGTAATGGTCTTGTCCCTGCCGAAGTGGCCACTCAACAGTCCACTATGCAATTCCCAGATGATATGGAGGCGTAACGATGACTGCGGAATACACAACTTCCCATGTCTAAATAGATAGCCATCCTTAATGACGAACGCAGATATAACCGTGGGGGAGCTATCTTGGGCAGATAGATATGCATCCTGAAAATCTGTGCATGTGGCGTACTCATCCTTGATTCGCTCGAATCCTACTACATTAACCTCCATAGTGGTGAGTAACAGGGTTAGGTGACTAAGAGCATCCGCGACTCGATTGTCAGCTCCCTTAAGGTGTTTGAGACTAAAAGTGTAACCCTGTAGGAAAGATACCTACTTAGCGTGACGCGGGCTGATTTTAAGCTGGCCATTGATGAACCGCAATGCTTCATGATCGGAGAGGATCACAAACTCTTTAGAGAGGAGATAGTGCCTCCAATGGTGTAAACATCTAATTACGGCATAAAACTCCCTATCATAATTTGAGTAATTCAATTTGGTGCCCGCTAACTTCTAACTAAAATAACTCATAGGGTGTCCTTCCTGACTCAAGACACCTCTTATTCCTACGCCAGAAGCGTCACACATAAGCTCAAAGACCTTTGTGAAGTCAGGTAGACGTAAGACAGGTGCCTCAGTCATAAGATCCTTATTGCGTTGGAAAGCGATAGTGGCGGACTTCCTCCAAGTAAACTCACCTTTCTTCATACAATCACTAATGGGGGCCATAATGCTACTAAAGACTCGAATGAAACAGCCGTAGAAAGTAGCTAACCCATGGAAACTCCGCACCTCTCGTAACGTGGTCGGTTCGGGCCAATCCTTAATGACTTTAACCTTATTAGGGTCAACTCTAATGCCTTCCGAACCGACAATGTAGCCTAAGAACTCCACTTCAGTGAGATAGAATGTGCACTTCTTGAGTTTAAGGAATAATGTTTCCTTCCGCAGGGTGGAAAGAACCGACCTCATGTCGGAGACGTGCTCAACATTGGTGGTACTAAATACAAAGATGTCATCGAAATAGATGACCACAAACATCCCCATGTAAGGCTGAAAGACATGTGTCATCATCCGGGAGAAAGTACTGGGGGCATTGTATAGCCCAAAGGGCATCACAAGCCACTCGTATAACCCATCCTTTGACTTGAACGCAGTCTTCCGTTCGTCCCCCTCACGGATCCTAATCTGGTGATAGCCACTCCGTAAATCTAAATTTGAAAAAATGGTAGCGCCAGAAAAGACATCTAGGAGGTCATCTAATCGCGGAATAGGAAATCTATATTTGATGGTAATCTTATTGATAGCATGGCTGTCAACACACATTCTCCACATACCATCCTTCTTGGGAGCAAGAAGGGCAGGTACCGCACATGGACTCATACTAGTCCTAATGAACCCCTTTTTCATCAAATCCTCGATCTGGGTCTGTAACTCTTTATGAGCGGCAGGATGAGGCATATGGTGGGGTTGGTTCGGTAAAGAGGAACCAGGGATAAGGTCTATCGCATGCTGTATATTTCTCAGCGGTGGTAACACTGAAGGCAGCTCATCCGGGTACACGTCCTTATATTCGTCCAACAATACCCGTAACTCTTTAGGAAAATCGTCCAATGCTCTCGAATCCCCTTTCGCACTCATAAGAACTAGTGCGTACATCATCCCGTCAAGAAAGGGATCCTTCATAAATTCTTTTCTACCCACTAGATTCAACGTCTTCCTCTCGACCGGAATAGTGGTGTCCTTAGCTAAAGCTAACGGCTCATTCGGGATGGTCGGCCTCAACATAATGGACTTACCATTAAATTTAAATTCGTATGTGTTGGATCTCCCAAAGTGTGTCACGTCGCGGTCATAAAGCCAAGGGCGGCCCAACAACACGTGGCAGACATCCATAGGAAGGACATCACACCACACCTCGTCAGTGTACGATTTGATCGAGAGGGGTACAAGGCATCGCTTGGTGACCGGGACGGTAACCTTATTAATACAAGCTACTTGGTAGGGAGTCAGATGGGGCTGTGTAGTCAAGTGCATACGTGTAAGGGCATTCTCAGAGATGACGTTCACATAACTGCCACTATCAATGATCAACGTGCACAACTTCTCGCCACTCTTAAAGATCAGGGAAAATATACTCGTCCTCTTCCAGTCATCTAACGGACGGGGAGTGGTCAAGATACAACACATCACTATAAGGGGGCGATCGTCCTCTAAATCACTTGGGACCCCTTCTGGGTCACTCTCCTCAGCAGCCTCATATACGTAATCAGCAAGGTCGGTATTCGACTCTAATAGGGCTATGGCTTTGGTCTTCGTTGGGCATTCAAAGGCATAGTGGCCTTGAATGTTGCAGGAGTAACATGTAGCGTTAGACTTGCTAACTTTCCCGATGGGGATACGCTCACTTACAGGGTTCTTAGCGTTCCTAGCAGTGATCACGACAGACTTGGACTCGGTGGACCGAAACTTCCCTTTGTCCGGATATGTGGAGGAAGATGCTCCAGCTATGGACTTTCCCTTCGCATGGGAATAACGGCAGTGAGCCTTAGAGGATAAGTGTTTTTTGATGTCGAGGGCGGCATTGAACGTCATGTTAAGATCCGTATGACCATATCGTAAGAGCTTCCGCTGAATATCGGGATGAATCCCCTTACGAAATCTGGATAGGGTGACCTCAGGCATCTCCCTCAGATCACAACGCACCATACGGTCTTTTAGTTCTCCCATATACTCAACTACCAAGTTTGAGCCCTGTCGCAGAGTGGCATGCTCGTCGAATATCTTTGTCTGATGGTATGCGAGAACGTACTGATCGGTCAACAGGTTCTTCATCACGGCCCATCCAATAAGTGGGACCCCGTTCCTGGTTCCTAGCCTATGCTCTTCATTCAGCCAATAAGTTTTGGCGCGTCCCGTTAGCTTCATCCTGGCAACTTGAACCTTTTGATGGTCCGTAAGGGTGTGACAATCGAAGTAGCACTCCATATCCACCACCCAAGTAAGGAAGATTTGGAGATCTCCCATGCAATCATATGTGGGGGTGTCGATCTTAATGACCCTAGTAATATCAAAAGCACGATCTTGGCAGTGTTCTCGAGGGGGCACTCGGGGAGAGTCCTCATCGGAATCCGAATCTGGAGTTTGTTGGCGCCGGTTGGGCTGCTCAACATTAATGAGTGGCAGGGGTGGCCTTGCTTGATTTTGTAGGATCTGTGCTAACATGTTCCTAATCTTCATCATTTCGTTACGTAGCCCTGTTATGGCCTCGGTGTTGGGATCCCCACGCTCACTCACAGCCATCCTAGACGTAGACGGTGTCGTGTATTCCGATCCTAGCCTAGTGCGCATTCAGGTTTAGAAAAATCTTGGGACGATGATTTTTCCTAGGGCTGAAGCTATATTGTAAATAGGGTACTTTTATAGATTCCCGATGTGAGGAACACGTGGATCGTTAAAAAAATTTCTTTTTGAAATTTCGCTAAAAAATAAAGATTTTAGCCCGCTATTGGCAGACCACCGAAAATAAATTTTTTGTTTTCCAAAGATTAGATTGACCAACCAGGAATGCAGCGAGGATGTTTGCAACGTGGGAGTTGAAACAACCGCCTCTGATACAAATTTGTGTAGGGGAGACCGTGATACGTACTCGACTACACTAATGGAAACTGTCGTCACAAAGCATAAAAGCAAGATAGGAGGGCTCCAACCAAAAGCGAACGAAAATGGGTCGGGTTGGCTCCCAAATCCGAATGATAAAATCAATATAGAAGATTCCAGCCGGACTCGATACAACGTCCTTAAGACCTAGCTCTCCAACAAGAACACAACTCACCGCACCTACACAAGCATCTATTGTACCAACTTGAGCCATTTAAAACGCAACAATAATTTATTTTGGAACAGCGACAAACTTCAAATGGCGGTTGAGTTGCAGTTGAGATTAATTCCCTTGTTGAAACAAAGTGTTCCAATCTTGGAGAGCAAGTCAAGGCTAGACCAAGTCTCGCTCCCATAATGGATCTTCCCAATCCGGAATACAAGAGATTCAATAACAACGAAGCCAGATCAGATTTTGCAAGCGATGTATTTTAAAATCACGGAAAAGACGGTTCTCAAAAGCCTCCACAAACTCAAAGCAAGAATCACTAAAGACGAACAGATTACCCAACCAAGAACATCAATCACACAACATAGGTGAGAGATTCACTCTCTCCACGGAACCACCGGCGTCACACTGAATGGGGCTGCAATCCTTCTTCCTCGGAGTCGCACCGAAGGAAGCCACGCCGGCATCGCACTGAAGAGGGGAGGAAGGAAGCAAGGGGACGGCTTCACACCACAAGGCCGGCGGCTTAGAGTCTCTCCTTGGCCGAATTTCACCTAGGGAGTTTCTTTGGATTCCAGTTCTTCTTCTTGTCTATTAATTCTCATAAAGAGGTCTCCTTCTATAGGAGTTACAAACACATAGGAGTTGCAAACACATAGGAGTTACAACAAGTTCTTAATCATCCATGATGGAGATGTAATCTCATCCATCCGTATGGTTAAGTCCACACCACAAACTATGAAATGTCCAAAAATAAAAATTACATAACATTTATGAATATAAATTTATCATCCAAGCATGGAATAATTTTATATTCATCAATATAAAATAAAAGTGCATGAAATAATGTAATTAATTATTCACGGAGAATTTGGCACGCCGCGGGCGGAGGTTTAACGTGGTCTTCCTTCAGCATCATCACGACACCTAAGATCTTTGTGTTGTTGTGCCTCAGCAACCGGGTCATCATCAAGTAGTGGCGAAGGGGCCGCGACATCACAATGGGGCCCCAGCCATGGTGGAAGGTATAGCCATGTGAATGCCTTTAAGGTTGCCCATGAGGAAATCCAAATGGCCCATCCTAGACAATTTTGTTTTGGCACCCCAGCCCCAAAACTCAAAGATATTATTGCTGCTAAAAATCTAAATCATCCAGCAAAAGTAGTGACCCAAGGTGAGTCTTCTGGAAGTGCTGGAATGGCAATCTCACATGCTAACAGATGCATGTTAGCTGAAAAGAGACATGCAGCTGGTGGTTCTCAGAGAAGACCAACACAGCCAGCTGAAAGACTGTCCTTCACTCAAATGTCTGCTGAAAGAAGGAAAAAGAATAGAGCAGCACATCTCCCCACTGTTCAAGAAGTAGTACAACCAAATGTTGGTCCCAAATATAAAAAGAGATATAATATCTATGAGTGTTGGTGTTGTGAAAAAGTGGGCCGCTATGTTGTAGATTGCTGGCACAATCCCTCAACGTCCATAGGTAGCCAACCTGTCAGGAATTCTGCAAGAAGACATGGTTATTTCAAGACTAATGTGAACCTAGGACCCAATAGAAATTGGGGTCCTAAGGTAATGTGACTTGCATTCTTTTCAGGTTAGTTCAAGTACCAAATCTCCTAAATGGTACTTGGACAGTGGATGTTCCAGGCACATGACTAGAACAAAGGAGCTATTGATGGAGTACACTTAAATAAAGAATGGACCCAAGGTCATTTTTGGAGGCTCAGACAAGGGGATAACTAGAGGCTATGGTAATATCTCAAATGGCATAATCACCATCACAAAGGTGGCTTATGTGGAGGGGTTGCAACACAACCTCATAAGCATAAGTCAACTACGTGATCTTGGTTATGACATTTCCTTCCATAAGGATAAGTGCCACATAAAGAGGTTAAGTGACCAAAGTGTCATCTTAACAGGCACTAGGATTGGGAATGTTTATTGCTTAAATTTTTCTTACTTAGATAATAGTTCCCCTATATGCCTAGTTGCAAATGAGAAAGTCTCATATTATGTCCAGTGGCACAAGAGACTGGCTCATTTGAATTATAAAACCATTGGTCAGCTCTTCAGTGATGAGCTTGTTATGAATACTCCCAAAATAAAATGCTCCAAGGAGGGTATCTGTGCTGCTTTCCAAAAGCCAAGCAGACTAAGACATCTTTTAAGAGCAGAGGGGCGAAGGACTCAATGAGATGCTTGTATCTCCTGCATATGGACTTGTTTGGTCTTATGCCTATTTATAGTCAAGGTAGAATGGTCTAAAACCTTGTGGTGGTTGATAACTATTCCAGGTTTACTTGGGTGTTCTTCCTTAGAAGAAAAGATGAAACCCTTGAAATCTTCACAAATTCTGCCAAGCAAATTAAAAATGAGCTTGCATGCTCTGTGGTCAAAATGAGAAGTGACCATGGAACTGAGTTTCAGTCTACTGCTATGACTACATTCTGTGAAGAGCAAGGGATTCATCAAGAATTCTCCTCTTCAAGGACACCCCAGCAAAATGGGTTAGCTTAGAGGAAAAACCAGACTCTCATAGAAGCTGGGAGAATATTATTGAGTGAAACTTCTCTCCCTAAATATTTCTGGGCTGAGGCAGTGAACATTGCATGTCATGTGTTCAATAGGGCCTCTATCACCAAAGGCCACATGAAGACTCCCTATGAGATCTTGAAGGGCAGAAAAACAAACATATCATACTTCAGGATCTTTGGTTGCAAGTGCTTCATCCTGGACAATGGTAAGTCAAAAGTGACTAGATTTGCTGCCAAATCCTATGAAGGGATATTTGTTGGGTACAACAATAATAGTAGGGCATATAGAGTTTCTAACTTGACAGATCAAATTGTAGAAGAGTCTATCCATGTAGTGTTTGATGAGTCATGCATGATTGACAGTGAGCTATCAAGCTCTTTGCCTAGCTCTGTAGGTACAGAAGTCAAGATGGAAATGCTCACCATCAAGGATAAAGACCCAACTTTGTAAGAAGATTGTGGAGAGGGATGCTGTCCAGAGGAAGCACAGGGCAGTCAAGCTAAAAATGAAGGCCAACCTACTAAAAAAATGATAAGTAGTAGGATGCAGTCAGACTACCCCCAGTAGTCAGATATCTTAGAGATCATCCTCCAGAGCAAATAATAGGTGAGGCTAGCCAAGGTGTACAGACCAGAAGCAGGAATCTCAACACAGCACTCTATTCCAGCTTCCTATCATAAGAAGAGCACAAGACCAATTCTAGATTGGTGCAATGCAAGAAGAACTGAACTAGTTCAAAAGGTGTAAGGTCTGGAATATGGTTCCCAGACCAGATGGACACAATGTCATTGGAGTTAAGTGGATTTACAAAAATAAACTTGATGAAAATGGCATTGTAATAAGGAATAAAGCTATGCTGGTGGCCAAAGAGTATATTCAGGAAGAGGGGATTGATTATGACCAGACATTTGCCCAAGTTGCAAGGTTGGAAGCAATCAGACTGTTCCTTGCATATGCAGCCTTCCAGGGACTCAAAGTTTTTCAGATGGATGTCAAGTATACCTTCCTGAATGGAGACATGAAGGAAGAGGTTTATGTAGAGCAGCCTCCAGATTTTCTTGAACCTAACTCTCCTACTATTGTATATAGACTTAGGAAAGCTCTTTATGGGCTCAAGCAAGCCCCAAGAGCCTGATATGAGACATTGTCTACCTTCCTGATTAAGAACAACTTCTCAAGGGGGGAAGATAGACAAGACCCTATTCCTAATGGAATCTAAGGGCAAGATCATCCTAATCCAGATTTATGTTGATGACATAATATTTGGCTCTACGGATGACAACCTCTGCAGGAAGTTTGCAAAATAATTATAGGGGAAGTTTGAGATGAGTAGTATGGGTGAATTGAAGTTTTCTTGGGACTTCAAGTAAAATAGACAGATGATGGTTTATCGATATCCCAGTTAAAGTTCACAAGGGAGATAATCAAGAAATATGGCATGGAGAATGCTTCCGCCATAAGAACTCGTATGAGCTCAAGTATGATTATAGGCAAAGATGATCTAGGGAAGCCAGTTCATCAAACTCTGTATAGAGGTATTGTTGGCTCCCTTCTCTATCTCACTACAAGTAGGCCTGACATTATTTATGCAACATGTGTGTATGCTAGGTATCAGATCTGCCCTAAAGAGTCTCACTATACTTCTATGAAAAGATTCCTGAGATATCTTAAGGGCACCCCAGATCTTGGTCTATGGTACCCCAGGAATGGGGAATATGAACTAACAGGCTATTCAGATGCAGATTTTGCAGGCTACAAGGAGGATATGAAGAGCATGTCAGGTTATTATGAATTTCTAGGTGGAAGGTTGTCTCTTGGAGCAGCAAGAAATAGACAAGTGTTGCAATCTCAACAGCAGAGTCAAAGTATATTTTAGTTGGAAGCTGCTATGCTCAGGTGCTATGGATTCAGCATCAACTTCAGGACTACAATGTTCAGATAAGTAGAACTCCACTCTTTTGTGATTTCACTAGTGCAATTTCTATAGCTAGGAATCCCACCTCCCATAGCAGGACTATGCATATAAAAATTAGGTATCATTTCATTATAGAATATGTGTAAAGGGAAGACATCTCCCTTGAATTTGTCTCCACATACAAGCAAGTCGTTAATATCTTCACTAAGCCACTTAATGAAGCCAAGTTCAACACCTTCAAATTTGAATTGGGTATGTTGAATCTTGTGTAGCTTCAATTCTCTCTTCTACCATATGCTACACTGTTCATTTTGCGGGTACTGAAGATCGTGTGCAATTGTTGAGGGGGAGATAACCCAACAGCTGAACTTGTTTCAATCACAGTGAGATAGATAGGGGAGAAAAATCTATCAGTGTGCTCCCTATTACAGATGTCAAAAGGGGAGGAAAGCAGTCAAGGGCTGAGAAGTACAAACAAGTGGGACAGTAAGGACGACAATATACCAAGGATGAGAAGTACAGACAAGTAGAACAGTAAGGATGACAGCATGCTAGGGGGAGTAAGTTATTTTGGAGTATGTTATTCTCTACAGGCTGGAGAAATGGTAACACTTCCACACTCTACTACTATTAAATTTTGTTATGATGAAATGTTGTATTGTCAATGACCTGTATTGTTTTGACTTCTACAAATAGGGGGAGATTGTTGGGTCTATTGATCCCAATATCCAAGATTTGTAAGAAGTCAAACGGGTCAACGACATACACATATAATGTATTTGATGTGTTCTCTTGTTCTTACAGGTAGGTAGTCCATGATTGGACGCGTGATGAAAATGAGTTGGGCAGTAAACCCAAATTTCGTCGAACTCAACTCAGAGTTGGTCAAACTCAGCTCGCTGATCATCGAGCTCAACTCAACATTCCATGGGTCAAGCTCAAGAGCTCATGATTCAAAATTCATCGAGCTCAGATCGAAGTTCGTCGAGATCAGCACGCTGATCATCGAGCATAACTCAACATTCAGTGGGGTAAGCATAAGAGTTCAGTTCTCAACTTTCGTCGAGCTCAGCTTGAAGTTCGTTGAGCTCAGCTTACAAATCATCGAACTCAGCTTACTAGCCGTCAAGCTCAGGTCAACAATTCTTTGGAATAAGCTCAAGCACTCAGAACTTTAAGTTAGTCAAACTCAGCATGAAGTTTGTCGAGCTCAGTTTGCAGATTGTCGAGCTCAGCTCAATGCTTGTCAAGTTAAAGCCATAGTAAAATTGACTACAGAAAAAAAGTGTTAAGACCACTGAAAAGATCAAAGTTTGTCGAGCTTAATTTGCAGATCGTCAAGATTAGCTCAATGCTTGTCAAGATAAAGCCACAGAAAAAATTGATTAAGGCAAAAAGCGCTGAGATCGTTGAGAAGAAAGCGTTGAGACCGCTGAGACCACTGAGACAGTTGCGAAGATGGCGCTGAGACCACTGAGACAACAAAGACAAAATTTTCTGGATTTTTCTAAGTCCAAAAGCGTTGAGTGAAGCAGGTTCACTCAATGCTTCTAATAAAGAAGGAAGCGCTGAGACTAAAGCCGCTGAGACATTTAAGAGCAAAAACCGCTAAGACAGCCGATAAGAATAAAGCGCTGAGACAAAGTCCTGTCTCAGCTAATGATGAAAAACCGCTGAGACAGTTACGTGTAAAGATCACTAAGACGGCTGATAAGATGAAAGTGCTGAGACAAAGGCCTGTCTGAGCTACCGCTGTGACCGCAGAGATAAAGTCAGGGAAATTTCTAAGTCCAGAAATGCTGAGAGCCAAGGCTGATGGCGTTGAGTGTCCAAATGTTGATGACCATTGCTGATGTCATCAAATTCAAAATTGTAGGAAGCTGTTGCGGGAAAGCTACTACAACGCCGAAAGATGTTTTGTCCCTTTCTGATGGAGATGGCGCTCACCAATCCTTGGTGGGCCCACATACTATTATGTCATTGATTCAAATCAATGCATATAAAAGGGGAAACAAAAAATGGATTACGGTTAACAAATCAAACTAACACAGAAAGAGAAATTGAAAGAGGCGGCTGGACATTTTTCTTCCCGTCAAAATTGAAAGCTAAAGTCCAGCAAAGATAGCCTGAGGGCAGATAAAGATAGCTGAAGCACTTCAAAGTTCAGCAAGTTAGTTCTCATCAGAACAGTGTAGCTGATCCATCTCTTCAGCAAGCCGATAGCTGCTTACCTCTGCAGCAGTAAAGTGTTAGCTGTAGAAGAAGGCTAATTCCTTCTACAGCAAGTTGTCTGGACTGATATCTGCTCAGTCCAGCAAGGTTGACTCAGCGATACTTCTCTGAGTCAGTTGTTCTATTTTCTTCAACATCCTGTTTTATTTCCTATAGGATTCAGGTTTCCTGAATCTGAGTGTAGGGCACTTTGTGCATGAGGTAGGTGACAAATTTATCACTGAGGTAGGTGCCCTATTGGGGTACTGAGGTAGGATCCAAGTGAGGATCTGAGCTGTAGGGCTTAAGTGCCTGATGTAGGAGAGTGTTTCTCTCTATGGTAGGATCCAAGTGTAGATCTGAGGTAGGGCTGTCCTCCCAGCCTGAATGTTGGGCATTGTGCCTAAGGTAGGTGACTAAAGAGTCAATGAGCTATAGGTGACAAGTTTGTCCCTGAGATTGTTGACCTTAGAGGAGGCTGAGCTGTAGGTACCTGAAAGGGTACTGAGTTGTAGGAGTACTGTAGCACTCTGAGAGTAGGGTCATGTGCCTGAAGCTGTAGGGCTTAAAAGCATGAGTGTAGGCATTAGAAATAAGGCTGAGGTAGGTGATCTCTAGATCACTGAGGTGTAGGAGTTCTGCAGAGCTCTGAGGTCGGAAACTTTGTGGTTCTGAGTTGGATTCTGTGAAGAATCTGTGTGTAAGGCTGCGGGCCTGAGGTGTAAGCTCTGAGGAGCATAGTGAAGGAGTTTGTGCCGAGTCCAACAAGTAAGTTGGATAGGTGGGAGAGAAAGTGGATGTACCCAATTGGTGAACCACTCTAAATATTTGTCTTTGTTGTGTGCTTGTTTGTCTTTGTTATTGCAGGATTTAAGGACAAGCTCTAGTTAGTATAATTTGAAAACAATAAAAGATTTATTAAAAACTCAAAGACCTATTCACCCCCCCCCTCTAGGTGATTAGCTAACCTAAAGTTAAATAACTTTCACCCAGCAAGGGTATATTGTCTACACAGGTGGCAAGCCCCCTTACAGAACTCACCAATCTCACACTGTAACCCGGAGGGAGGCACACCTCTAAGTAGTGGACCACTTTACACCTTTATTATTTAACTCATCTCATGACCTTGTATAAACCTCTTCCGATTTCTTTTAATGATCAAGCATCCACCAATCATTATGCTTCCATACGGTAATCGCATTAGCATAAAGTTAGTTCACCCCTAACATTAACATGAATTCATGGATTACTTGTTCAATTATCGAGTGTCGCATCTTTTCCAAACCTATTTCATTCACAAGGTACATTCATGCCCAATTAGGATTCCCAACCATTTGTTTATCACATTCACATAGGACCGAGTTCGTTAAAAACTCAATATTTATTCTTACAATTCCTCTACTCCAACCAAGCCCATTACTTCTCTAACCCGCGAACATTAAGTACACAGGACTTTACTATACAACCACTTGACTGGACTTTCTCAAGTCTACATGACTCGTATGGAAGTATGTAACCATCCCTTGGAAAGGTATTTCCAAGGACTTCAACTTTTGAATTCATTCCGTCACACAGATCAGACCATAAGGTACTTGAAATTAGCTTCGAAGTCTGCTGTGTACAGATACAGATTTCTGCACGTGTAGCCTATCAGTCCAGCAAGTTTGATTAGGCTTTCCTGATGCTATAGACCTCATATGAGAATGTGTAACCATCCGTTGGAAAGTTATTCAAAGGGATACAACTCTCGTGTTTAGCAAAAAACCCAGATCTGGTCGTTTCATGCCCGAAAACTACCTCGAAGTTCGCTACGCGTAGAAAATAGATTTATGTACGCATTTAAAGCGAAACGAATGACATCGATTCATCTTCCTCCTCTAGCCAATAGTTCCAAAATTTCATCCAGCATTCCTCCTCCCTTATTCACCCTCAAAGGATTGTTCTTCTTCACGATACCAAGTCCGTTGTCTACTCTTAAAAGAGAGGAGAGGTTGAAGACTACTAATCTCTAGGGCGAAGCCCTAGCACGATCCCTTCCTAAGAAAACTTCATCTTACAAATCGAACTCCTTTGAGTCGACATCTCTCCTAGGAATTAACTATAGATCTAGCACCAAGGGAGAGGGTAGGAAGCTCACCTCATTTTTGACAATAGATCATGTTATCCTCCTTGGCGGTATGACAATGTCAGCCACTACTCTTTCTCTCCTCCTCCAGGAAAAGTGCTCTTATTCCTCGTTCTTCTAAGGGAAGCTATGCAACTTTCGTTCTCGAAGGAAAGATCAGAGAAGGTCGAAGATGGCTTGGCCTTTGGACATCCGCTTATAAAGGAAGCACTAGGGTTTCCTGAACAGCAAGCTATCGCCGCGCGGTAGCATGCTACCGCTGCACGGTACCTTAGAAAACCGTCTTTTGCCGCAAGCCGCCGTCCAAACCATCCACTTAGGTGCCGCCACCTATTCTGCTACTACCGGGCGGTATCATCCTACCACTGCATGATATTGTCTTGAGAGCCTTGTCAACATAATTCAGCAGGCTATCACCCGCGATAACTCTAACGCTAAGCATTAAGTTCCAGAGCCGTAAGCCAATTAAATCATACAGCTACCGCAGTATAGTATCTTGACACCACCGCGTGATAGTATTTTGGCGATTGCTGAGTCCATTCAACAACACTCAAAGCCTCTAACTCCTCTAGGAATTCATTATGTATATCCGACGAGCAACTACCACTGTGCAGTAACTACTACCGTCGTGCGATAGTATTTAGATGATCATTGAGCGCATTTGACGCCACTCAAAGCCTCCAACTCCTCTAGGCATTCATCGTGTATATCTAACGAGCAACTACCGCCACGCGGTAACTACTACCATCCTGCAGTAATGTCTAGACAAATAATTTCCAAGTTGTCACTTTTGCTAGCTCTGGTGCAGGCTTTATTAGGAGCACACCTGAGCCCAAGTCCACTCTCCTATTCTTATAGTGCGCATGACGGGTCTAGCCTGAATTGGGATGTTACAGTATATAGCCCGGATTTTTGTTAGCCTCATATAAGGCGATGTGTTGTTGAATTATTTAGTGATGAATGAAAGAAACCCTAAGTTCTAAATTTCAGATTTCCCTCTCTTGCTCCCCTCCTTGGTCGCTGACCTCCCCTCTCTTTCCTTAGTGGTTCAGCCACCCCTCTTCCCCTCTCCCCTCCTCTCTTCTCCACCATAACCCCTCCCTATTCACTCCAACTTCTTACAAGAAACTAATTCTCCCTCCCCCTAGAAGATTTTGGCCACACCAAGGCTCCCCATATAGGGTTCGACTAACCTTAATCTCCCCTTATTAGTGAATGTTTCAGCCAAGGGAAAGTTCTCTTGCAATGAGTGTTGCAGTATGGAGGCCCAGCGGTCTATTGCTGTTCGGAGACCGGGCGGCCTGGTGGTTTATCCTAGTCGGTCTGTCTGCCTGGCTGTTGCTGTTTGGTATCCCAGTGGTCTGGCGGTTTGTCTCAGATGACTTGGAGACCTGGCGGTCTACCGGTCTCCTGTGGCGGCTTGCTCTATGTGGCGCTTGCTCTTTCATCTCTTATTGGTTGTCTGGTGGTTAGTCGGCTTGTCTAACAGCACGACCTATCGGGTTTTCCCTTTTTTATAGCCGCATATACTTGTAAATTTTTAGTCCCACATTGCTTAATTGTATCTCTCTCATCTCCTCCATTCTATAAAAGGGGGGCTATACTATTGCAATTGATACCTTTTTTGTATAATAAATTTTACATTACTCAAAATTTTTGGTCTTCTTTTTCTTGTTCGCAGATGGTATCAGAGCACTCTTTCCTTTCCTCCTGATTGTGTGAGCGCTCTCCTTCTAGTCCCAGCTTGTTTCTCTCACTGCTTTATTCTATGGACAACTCCGATATCTCCACCACCACTACTCCGGTTGCTGCTCATCCTCCTACACCTCCCACTCCTTTTGGTAAGCTTGGCACCGCGTCTAAGCTTATTGGTCCCAACTATCTAGATTGGAGCGTCTCCTTCACCTTCCTCCTCCGCTCTCAATGTAAATGTCATCATCTCACAAATGACCCTCCTCCGCATGATTCCCCTCTCTTTGACGACTGGGATACCAATGATGCTCTTATCCACACATGGCTGGCTAATAGCCTCTCTGATGAATACCTTCCCGTCATCCGTCATGATGAAACCGTCAAGGCCGCTTGGCTACATCTTGCCGCTCTCTACTCAAAGGGAGCTCAGACATATCGCATCTATACTTTATATGCAGACCTCTTTGCCCGCCCCTCCATGTATCCAGTGGCTGTTTACCAGCAAGTTCAAGCTATTGGAGCCGAAATTCTATAAAATCGCCACTTCTTTGCTGATCTCACTGAGCAACACAAACACTTCCAGGAGCTTCTGGTTTTGTGTTATCTTCTATGCCTTCCAGAGTCATATGACATGATCCGTCAACAGATCCTTGGTGAGGCGGAGTCTCCCACCCTGGATGCCACCGCTGCCTACATTGCTGCTGTTACTTCTTTGCTCCAACATCCGATATTATCCTCCCCTCCTCCATCGGACAACTCCGCTCACCATACTCAGTGTAGTGGCTCTAGTGGCCGCCACCTCCCCTCTAGCGACCGTGGTGCTTCTCGCTTTCTTTACTCTCACAGTGGCCGTACTGACCACACATTTGATCGATGTTGGAAGAAGCATGCTTATCTTCGACCATCTGGTGATGCCTCCTCTTCCTTTTCGAAGCCGTCCGCCTCTGTGGTCACATCTTCAGGTAGTGCCCACGTCGTTACTCAAGGAAAATGGCTGATTGACTCTGGTGCTACCAATCATATGACTGGAAATCCGCACTATTTTTCTCTCCTACAACAGCATGACCGGTTACCCCCGGTCCTTGTTGCGGATGGCTCTCCCTCACAGGTCAATGGAATGGGTGTTGTTCAAGTAATTTCGTCTCTTCGCTTGGTGGACACCCTCTACGTGCCCAAGATCCCTTGCAACTTGTTATCTGTTACTTACCTTTGCAAACAACTACAATGCTCTGTCACATTCATGTCTACTACTTGTTCTTTTCAGGATCCGGGTACCAAGCAGATGATTGCTATTGGGACTGAGAGTGGCGGCCTCTACTTCCTCGACAACATTTCTGCACACTCTGTCTTCTCCGCATATTCTGTTGATCTTCTCCAGTGGCACCTTCATCTTAGTCATGCTCCTGCCCGTCTTCTTCGTCAGCTTCTACCACATCTTCCTCCGTAAGGTCCACCACTCAACTGTGAAGCATGTCAACTTGGCAAGCATCACCGCTCCTCCTTCCCACCAAAGCAAGGTCGTGGATCTTCCCGGCCATTTGAACTTGTTCACTTCGACATCTGGTGTCCTGCTCTTACCCTCACCGTTGGTCGGGGTAGTTAATATTTTGTAACGTTTATTGATGATTTCTCTAGATGTACATGGGTGTATCTTTTAAAGGATTGCTCAGAACCTTTTTCTGTATAGACATCTTTTTATCATATGGTTAAAAATCAGTTTGATATGTCTATTAAAATTTTTCGTTTTAACAATGCAAGGAATATCTTAGCACTGCTTTCACTTCTTTTTGTGTGCAACATGGTATTCTTCATCAAACTACATGTGTCTATACCTCGCAATAAAATGGGGTGGTGGAACTCAAGAACCATCACCTTCTTGATGTCACCCGCACTCTGATGACACAAATGCACGCTCCTCACTCCTATTGGGGCTACATTGTCCTCCTCTACTGTTACCTCATTAATTGCATTCCGTCCACAGTTCTCCACGGACAAACTCCCTTCTCTCTTCTGTATCCTGGCAAGGATGTGTTTCCTCTTCCTCTGCGTATCTTTGGGTGCATGGCCTTTGTGCACAATCCTTCCGCAACACGTGACAAACTTGACTTACGTGCCACCAAATGTATCTTTTGGGGTTACTCAACTACCCAGAAAGGCTACTGTTGTTTTGATCCTGTTCTTCGGAAATAATACGTCTCCGCAAATGTGACCTTTTTTGAGAATGTGTCCTATTTCTCCTCCGACCCACCTCCACCTCCTTCTCCCACCGTCCCCTCCACCCCGTATACTCTCGTCGAGATTTTCCCACCTTCACCTCCACTGTCTCCTCCTTCCCTCTCTTCCTGATCACCACCACCATCTCCCTCTTCTCCGCGGCTGTCTCTCTCCTCTTCCGGGCTAGCTCTCTCTGGCACGGATGGCCCGGTTACTAAGGATCCTGTCGACCTGGATCTTCCCATTACTCTTCGCAAAGGGGTACAAATGTGTACCCAACACTCATTGGCTGCTGTTGTTTCATATGATCGTCTCACTCCTTCTCGCAGGGCATTTGCATTGGCTATCTCAGCGACTGCCACTCCCCGCACCTACGAAGAGGCTCTCACTATTCCTCACTGGAAGGCTGTCATCGATGAGAAAATTGCTACCCTTACTGAACGGGGCACCTAGACCCTAGTTCCCCCACATTTCGGCACGAATGTCATTGGCTGCCGCTGGGTCTTTGTTGTCAAATTCATTCCCGATGGCAACGTGGATCGCTACAAGGCCCGCCTGGTGGCTAAATGATTCACTCAGACCTATGGTGTTGATTACTTTGACACCTTCTCTCTCATTACTCATGTCAGCACCATTCGGGTCCTTCTCTCTGTCGCTGTCAACAGGGATTGTCCCATTTCGCAGCTGGATGTTAAGAATGCTTTCCTCTACGGTGATTTGTCGGAAAATGTTTACATGGAGAAACCTCCTGGGTAGTTGCTTAGGGGAAGACACGCGTATGCTGGCTAAAGAAGGCTATCTATGGCCTCCAGCAGAGTCCTCGTGCCTGGTTTGACAAGTTTAGCATCATTATTGCCGCCATTAGTTTTACAAGAAGCTCAGCCAATCACTCCTTATTTGTTCGGAAGACTGCCTCTGGTCTGGTAGTTCTTGTGGTTTATGTTGATGACATTATTCTTACTAGCGATGACCAGGATAGGGTAACGTTGACAAATAAACACCTCCGTCAGCATATGGTCACAAAGGATATGGGCTCCCCAAAATACTTTCTGGGGATTGAAATCTCTAGGAAGCCCAACTCCATGGTCCTTTGCCAATAGAAGTACGCTCTTGATCTTCTAAAGGAGGCAGGATTGACTGGAGCTAAACCTGCCCGTTCTCCCTTGGCTGCTGGAGATGACAAAACTTGGACAGATGACTCGCCTCTTCTATCCAATCTTATGAGGTACCGACGTCTGGTGGGCAAACTCATTTATCTCACGGTAACCAGACCCTACATCTCTTATGTTGTTGGCAAGGTGAGCCAGTTCATGTAAGCTCCTAGGGAGTGTAATCTATAATCTTCCCTAAGGATATTGGAATATATTAAAGCAACATCAGGGAAAGGACTCCTTTTTCAGAAGAATGGTCACCTAAGGGTTGAAGCGTACTCTGATTCGAGCTATGCTGATGATAAAGGGGACCGCAAGTCGACATCAGATTTCTGCACGTTTGTTGGAGGCAATCTTGTGAGTTGGAAGAGCAAGAAACAGTCTATGGTCTTCAGGTCTAGTGTAAAGGTAGAATATCACTGTATGGCATCGACCACGTGTGAGTTGAAATGGTTACGGGCTCTCATGCTTGATTTAGGAGAGGTCTATAACTATCCTCTTCCTATATTCTGTGACAATAAGGCCGCGATATACATCTCCAAAAATCCGGTCTTTCATGAGAGAACGAAGCACATAGAAGTCAACTGTCATTTTATTCGGGAGGAGATCTTGAAGATATAGATTTGTACTCCATTCGTCACTTCAGACAACGAGTTGGCGGACATCTTCACCAAGTCGGTTTCTGCTTCCTTTTTCCACATTTGCGACGAGCTGGGCATGATTGATATCTATGCTCCAGCTTGAGGGGGAGTGTTGTAGTATGGAGGCCGGGCGGTCTGTTGCTGTTCGGAGACTGGGCGGCCTAGCGGTTTATCCTAGCCGGTCTGTCTTCCAGCTGTTGTAGTTTGGTATCCCAGTGGTCTGGCGGTTCGTCTCAGACGACTTGGGGCGGTCTAGTGGTCTCTTGTGGCGGCTTGCTCTATGTGGCGCTTGTTCTCTCATCTCCTGTTGGTTGTCGGGCAGCTAGTCGGCTTGTCTAACCCCACAACCTGTCTGGTTTTCCCTTTTGTAAAGCCGCATATACTTGTAAATTTTTAGTCCAACATTGCTTAATTGTAATCTCTCTCATCTCCTCCATTCTATAAAAGGGAGGTTATACCATTGTAATTGATACCTTTTTGGATAATAAAGTTTACATTACTCCAAATTTTTGGTCTGCTTTTTCTTATTCGCACAATGAGGAACCTTCTCCGGCATGAAGCGACGAAGGCGGACGTGTTTCACTCCGTTTGGTGTGACTCCGACAGAGCACTAGAAGAGTGATCCACTTCCAAGGAAACGACTTCCGAGTGGGGTAAAGAAAATCACTAACCTTGTGTGTTCTCTCCTAGATAAATCTTGTGGTGGTTAACTTTTGCGTTGTTTGCTTAATCTTTATTTCTTCGTGGTTTTTATCTAATCGGTTATTGTTGTTTATCTAGATCTATTTAAGTTCATCAGGATTGGCAAACCTCGTTTTATTTTTGTTGGGAGAGATATACCATTTCCGAATCGTTATTTTTCGGTGTGTCTTTTTTGGTGCAACACACGCTCGAACAGATCGGGTAGATCCTATTTGATTGAGAGAATATTGGCTCATAGCTTCTATTTAATCTCTAAGGGTGTGGCGAACCTATACGTTAGCATTGGATTAAAAATATTGCAAATCGAGTGTGCTGTGTTTTACTTATGCCAATGTAGAATTGGAACGCAAGAGAGTAGTTTGGTGTCTTTATCTTTCTCAATTCGTCGGGTGACGAAGCATACATCAATTTGTTTAAGATCTCCTAATCAAAAGATCTAGAGATTAATTCTGAGAGTATCCTTTTCAATTGACTCAAGCACGGTGATAGTGAATTTTTACCAAGAGGGTGGAAGAGTGGATGTTATCAAATTTTGGAGAACCACTATAATTCTTATGCTTTTTTGTGATTGTTTATTTTATGTGATTATTTATGTACCCTGCTGTAATTATAATTGTTAGGCTTAAAATTATGGTGAAAAATTTATGTGAATGCAAATTCAGTGAAACGTGCAGTTATAATAGATATAATTTTTAATCTCTATTCACTCCCCTTCTAGAGAAAACTCTGAGGATTTAGTCCAATTATTCTCCCTTTCACTTTATTTGATCAACATAGCTCTAATACCAATTAAATGTGAGAACAATTGACTAAATCCTCATAGAATTCTCTAGAAAAAGGGGGTGAATAAATAAATAAAATTGGATTTAATTAAGCTATTGATTTTCAATTAACATATAATTTGCATTCACAGAAAATTAGCTAGATAATTATTGCATTAAATAAAAACAGAGCACAGAAAACACCAAAACTATAGTGGTTCTCCAAAATCTAGGTACATCAACTCTTCTATCAATTTTGTAGGAATGCACTATCGTAGTTATTGGGTCTTTTGATTAGGAGACTTTCATAATCAACAACTAGATCTCTTGATAAGGAGATCTTGAACCAACACTAGATCTTTTAATAAGGAGATCTTGAACCACTGACTAACTGAGTCATTTGCTAAGAAGACTTTTAGAATCAGTGACTGAATACTTTGAAGAGGGATTCTTAAAACTATTTACTCAATAATACAGGAAGAGAAGATTAAGAATAAAGAAGAATGAAGTCTTCAATGATTAGTCATCTCTCCGTAAATTTCTGAGGACTATAGGCATTAAATTAATTTGGATCCCTTTAATATGATGAACTCTTATTCGAGGAGAAGTTGCAGGGATTATAAGCCTTATATCTATAAAGAGTAATCTGTTCTTGTTTCTGCAGTAGCATGAAAGAAGAAAAAGATGAGAAGAGTTGTTGTCGAATGTTATCTAAATTTTGTATCTCTTTGTCTTGTCTATATATTCTATTCTATCATTTTGAGTATATCCTTCTTGAATAAATTTGAATTTCTATTATTCATAGAAAGGTTCTTCATAAGGAATTGAATTATATTCTTCCAATTTTATCTTTAATAACTCTCAAAATATTCTTCAAGATTCTTCTTTAAAAAGTTCTTCTGAATTTTGTGGAGAAATCTTTCTTTTATGTCTTCTTCTAATAGATAAAAGTTTGTAAAAGAATTTCCATAAAATCTTAAGAACAGATCCACTTTTATTTCCAAAATAAGCTTTACTCAATGCTATGTCAACTTCTAATAGAATTTACGTCGATATCTTCCTTTAAAATGAACTCTAGTCGACTTAAATCGTTAACCGATGTTGAGTCAATATCATATCTATGCATGAGTCATTTTCTATATTAGAGTATCATCCACTTAACATCTATGGTTGCTCTTACTTCTTGTCGACTTCTAGTTGTTGCATGTCGACTAAACATGATTTTCTTCCTTATTGTAGCGTGCCTAGCAAATGCCCTTGACTCAATAGACATCTTAGGACATTCATGACCATATTACCATCACTATACAACATAGATAATTATCCTAAGTTGTAAAATAACTTGTTGTTAATTTGTTAAGTTAAATCAAAAGGGTTTATCCCAACAGTGGTAAACAGACATCAATAGATGTAGTGGTGAATGAAGAACCTATTTACCTCCAGTTCGATGGTGAACAAATAATGTCCTCAAAAAATGACGGATTCCACAAAAACTGCTCTCACTAGTAGAAAACTCGTAGTGCGCATCAACTCAGTTGGGATGAAGCTCGCATCATGCACCAACTTGCAGTGATGGAAGGGAGAAAAAATAAAAGATGGAGAAGAAGCCGAATAAGCGGTCGGCCCGAGGGAAAAAAGTAGCAATTTATTTATGCACGATAGAATATTGTGAGTAGTCTATTGTAAACTTTTCATTTTTGAGGTGCTACCATTAGAGACATTAGTTTTATTAAAGTAGATTTGACATGATATATACATAAAGATTAATTTTTTTAACACAAAATCAAAAAATGTTGTATAAACATTCTATGTTAATTAATTGATAGTATGTTTATTTTAAGCTCCATTAATTAATTGATAGGGGCAGAGTCCCGTACCTATCACGATCTGAGTACTATCATGGTTGACCATATGCGCAGAGCCCCATAAATGCCACTCATCTATATTTAAACAAGATTTTGTTTACAATTTATACTACTTTGTGTATAACAAAAATATTTGCATATAATAATTTTATAATTTATACAACTTAATATATATAGAAAATCTCTACATATAATAGAATTTTAGTGATTCTAATTTCAATATAATAAAATATAAATACAACATCTTATATATAAGATTCAGTCAGTTGACTAAGGTTTGGGGTTGATTGAAGTCAGTTCACTCAACGCCTGGAGTGGATTTGAGAAATTGGGTAAGTTCATAACCAATGACGTCAGCCAAAGTCAACAGAAGTCAATATCGTTCAAAATACTTGCGGGAAAGCTATATAACATGACCAATACTATCGGAGAGCTACTGTACACCTTCTTCTATTAAAGCAAGGTGCAGCTGTCAACTACAGGTCGTCCCCACTCCTTCTTGGAGCCATTAATCGTCGGAAGATAAAAGGGACAGCTTCTAGATGTTGAACATAAATTTTAGGATTTTGTTTCAAAAGAAAAGAATGGCTATACTTAATATTCCTCACCATTGCTGTCGGGAAAAAGCTTGAAGTTGATGAGCTGAACTAAAATTTCAGTCAAGTTAGCTGTAACATTTTGTTCTTGCTATAGCAAGTTCAGAAACACTTCTGATAAAGAAAGAGAAGAGAACCTTCAGTATTCTACATGTTCAGGTTAGCTGTTTGAAGAACTAAAGACCTAGTAGATCTTTAGTCTTCTATAACAAGTTTAGAAATAGTTTTCTGAGATACTTCCAGTAGAGGCAGCCATTTATTGAAGAACATTTTTTTGCTACTATGAAGATAGTTAGAGCTGAGATAACTCAGCTCTAGTAGCAGACATAGAGAAATTTCGCTGTGTCAAATTAATTAAAACCATTATATTTCTGTAGGATCCTTTTGGATCTGAGCTGTTGGGCTCTTGATCATGAGGTAGGGCAGTTTTGTCTGAGCTATTGGAGAGTTATATTCTCTAAGAGTAGGATCCAGTTTGGATCTGAGGTAGGGCTCTTAATCTTAAGGTAGGAGAGTCATTCTCTCTGAGTTTTAGGGCACTTTTGCATGCGTTTTAGGGCACTTGTGCCTGAGTTATAGCATCCTTTGGATCTGAGGTAGGTCCTTTGTGCCTAAGTTATAGGAGAGTCATTCTCTCTGAGGTAGGATCCTTTGTGGATCTGAGGTAGGGTTGTCCTCCCAGCCTAAGTAGTAAGGCCTTCGGGCCTGAGGTAGGTGATCAATTGATCACTAAGTTGTAGGAGCAAGTTTGCTCTGAGGTAGGGCTTTGGCCTGAGCAGTAAGTCTTAGAGGAGACTAAGAGATCCTGTGGGATCTGTGGTGTAAGCTCTTGGAGCTGAGTTTTGGAGAACTGCCTTGTCTAACTAGAAGTTAGAAAGGTAGGAAGAGAGTGGACGTACCTAAAATCTGGAGAACAACTATATATCTTGTCTGTGCTTTTTGTGTTGTTTCATTTTTGCAGGTTCTTGAAAGCAGAAAACTACTAACACACTAAGCACTTAAAGAATAAAATAAAAGAAAGTCACAAGAAACCAACAAACTAATTCGCCCCCCCCCCCAGTTTCCCAGCTACCTTAAAAATAAAGAATTTCAAGTGGTATCAGAGGGAGGTTACTAAAGAAGGACCTAATAGTTAGAGAAGATCCCAAAGGGTGGCTACAGCTTTGTACTTATGGGTTCTAGAGAGAGCCATAAGGAGCTAGGTTCCATGAAACTCCCCATCTGCAGAAAGGAGAATTTTGGAATCTGGATAGAGAGGGTCAGGCTATTCATGGAAGCCTATGAACAAAGGATTTTTGTGACAGTCAAGGAGGGAACCTTCATCCTTATGAAGGTCTCAGTTCTGGATGCCAATGTCTAGACTCCTATTTGTAGTAATTAATTACTCTTTTTTTGTTGGGTGGAAAGAAAGGGTGAAGCGGAATATATAACTATTATACTCTAATATACTAGTAAATATACTAGTATGTATATTCAGAGATGACAAAGGATGAAGTCATCTTAGCTACATTGGACAAGAGGGAAAAGAACATCATTGTGATTATCATTGATGACTTATCCTTTCAGAACTTGGTCCACCTCCAGACCTCCAAAGAGATATGGGACACCCTTATGGTGTACATGAAGGTACTGAAGTGGTAAGAGATGATAGAAAGTCCATGATCAACCAGGAGTATGAGGCTTTTAGGAAATCCCTAAAAGAGAACATAGCTTCTTGCTATGAAAGATTTTTCAAGATCATAAATGAACTTTGGACCAATCTAGGGGTCTTCAGTCATTATGAGATAAATGAAAAGTTCCTAAGATCTCTCACTAGAGATTGGGAAACTAAGATATATGCCATAAGAGAAGTGGCTAACCTTATTTATACTCCTTCCCAAACATTGTTCCGGAAGTTTCTCTCTAATTAGATGCAGCTGGCGGCTAGAATAGAGGAGGCCACTAGCATATCCCAAGCCAAGGAAAAGTCCTTGACATTCAAGGCAGACAGCATTAGGAAGAGCAATACGAGGATTCTCTCCCCTCCAAGAAGACCAACTGATTCATACAGCTCAGAGTCAGATGCGTCACACAACAACATGTCTGATGAGGACTTTGTTGCCTTCTCCAGACACTTTCAGAAGCTAATGAAGAAGAAATAGTGGAAGAGTATACCTTCCACCTCTTCTTATCATAGGAGGAATTATTGCAAGGATGACAGGTATGATTCTAAATCTAGTAAATATATGTAACGACTCCATCCGTTCACAGGCATATACTAGAATGTCCGGTCGGGGCCCCACAGCATATACCATAAAATAGACGGGGAAGTCACGGAGTGATACCAGAGTTGCACATCATGACTCATTGCATTCTAGCGGAAGCCTATAACACAAAGCTGAACTCACACATATGAATGTCCACTATAGAAAAGCTCCACATTTATATAAAACAGGAATGTCCAAGTACAAAACAGTTGGACTTATGGCCTTACAATATAATTCCTTTAAAGTCATCTGGTATTGTTGCAGCAAAGCAGGGCATGTGATAGCTGACTGCCCAGTGAAGAGGAAGGAGACTAGTGAGAAGAAATAGCACCAGTATAAGGGAAAGAAGGAGAAGTCCTTCATTGCTTAGAAAGAGAAGAGCTGGACAGACTCTTGTTCATCTAAGTATGAAGAAGAAGAGGCCTATATTAGGCTGGTTGTTGCTGCTGCTGAACAAGAATCTGTAGCAACAGATGAAGACTATCATGCTACCGGGATAGGGATCAGGGCCCCTCTATTACACTCAGACAGTGATTCAGAGGTGGATGATGAACATGAAGAAGATGCCTACAACTACTATGGGCTGATGGCAATGATTGATGAGGAATCAATCAAGGATCAGCCTTGTCAAAGAAAAGTAAATTCTCTATCAAGCTCTTCTTCTGAGTCTGGATATGACACTACTCCTTCTACAGAAGCTTCTTCATCTAGTGGTGAAGATATTTCTGAATCAAAAGGAGATGTCAATAAATTGATTGACAGGTATGGTGAACTTATGGATGCCTTTAAGAGGTGCAAGAAGTTGGCTAAAAAGCAAGCTGTGGAGATTGCCTCTCTTCAGCTAACTGCTGACCAGCTAACTGAAACAACAACTCTGCTGGATCAGAAAGGAAAGCAATTTAGCCAATTGAGAAACATCACTCCCATTAATATTGGCACCATCAAGTTCAAGAATAGTCTCATGAGGGTCCTTAAAGAGAAGCTCCAGAGAAAGAAGATAATTGTGGCTAGTTTTTCTTAGCCCAATACTATGTTACCCATGATAAAATCATTCTACTCTCAGAAGGGTAAGAAGGGGTCGGGATTCAAGAGAAGCACAAGAGTTTCTCCTTCCAAAGAGAAGCACAAAGCTCCAACTCAGCTTCTTACTTCCAAGCTGGACAACCACCCATTCCTTTTAGGAAAGTTCAGTGGCCTTCAAATAAGTATGGCCAAGAAAGCATCTTTGGTCACTAGTTGAATGGAAGAACCACTGGTGTGAACAAAAATGTTCACAGCTATGGTGGAAGTAATAACATGGTGAGTGCCTTTAAGGTTACACATGAAGAAATTCAAATGGCCCATCCTGGACCATTTTCCTTTGGTGCTCCAGCCCCCACTCTCAAGAATGTGGATGCAGCCAAGTTTCAATACCATATAGCTAAGACTCAGACTGATGGTTAGCCTAATAGCAAGCCTGATTTGGGCATTTTTGATGCTATAAAGAGCATGTTTTCTGCAAAGAAAATTGTTATTGATGGAACTCAAAATATGAAAAATAAGCTAGCTGGAAGATTAACCTTCAGTCAGATCCTTACTAAAAGGAATCTAAAGAAGGATGCTGCTCCTTATCCTATTGTTCAGTTAACAGTTAACGAAACTGAAAGGCCTGCATAGAAGAGAAGATACAACATTCATGAATATTGGTGCTGTGACAAATTAAGCCACTTTATTGTAGACTGCTGGCACAATCCTAGTGTGCTGAGAGTAGCTGTTAGTCCAACAGTCAGAAATGCTGCTGGTAGAAAAGTTCATTTTCGGACTAATGATGAGTCCAAATATTACACTGATTTTTGGACTCATCCGGGCCAGTTTTATCGTCTCAGCACTGCACTTGAGAGCTATAACTGCTTATATTTGCTTATTTGCCTATTTCATGATTAAGTGCACTTTAGGCCCATTTTTTGTGTGCTTTAGACGTTTCTATATTTCCGTTTGTTTTACTTGTTCTCTCGCCGTGTCTTTAGAATATGGTGTGCACTTTTGGTGGCCTATCTGCCTCTTATGTTGGTGCATGGGTCATGTGCGTGCTCTGAAACTGCTTGGGAGACCCCGACGATACAGGAACACTGTGCGTGCTCCGGAACCGCTTGATCGTGCACATTATATTCTCCTTTTTCACAGTTTTGTGTTAGCCAATCGTACGATCATTGGATTCAGTGCGCCCGACCACTAGTCGTGTGCCACTGATCGTGCGCATATTTGCTGATGTTTCTGTCAAAGTTTCAGGTTTAATTGGAAATTGTGCACGATCATCGACCGACAGTGTGCACGACCACTGGTCGTGCACCACTGATCGTACGCTCTGCTTATTCTGCCTCCATATTTAAGGGCTTGCTCTGCAATTTAGGGCAATGCCGGTCATTTCTGCATTCGGAGATTGCACGGGAAGTGCCATTCTACTTCTCCAGCTTCTCCACACACATCCACCTTCATCGGGAGTCCACAGTCGGTGATTCCGAAGCTTTCCAAACCCTCCGGCGAAGCACTCAACCATTTATGACCTCAACTCCAAGCTTTACACTAGAGTTAGAGAAGAAGACGACCTTGAGAACAGACTCAAAGGCCTTCGAGGTGACATCTCGTTGGTACCAGAAGCCTCCTCGGACTGAGGCCGGAAGCGGATTGACAACTCGCTATTTCGGCCACGACTTGCAGCCGACCTTCACCGTATAGTGGTTTACTCCTCTTCCCCTTCCTCCGTTGTATGGAATGATTTGATATTGTAATGAACTACATTTTATACTCTATATCTAAGTGGATGTTTGTAGTTTTCATTTGCTTTTGAGTTGTATGTTGTGAATGCGCCTCGCCCACTCCACATCCACTCCATAACCTTGTTTCACCTGATTACACTCCGCACAAGAACACTTCCATCCATTAGTTTTTCGTCCACTCGCCCAACCGAAGTTCAGCATCGCGGCCGATACACTCCCCTCACCTTGTGAAGCGGTGCCTTCGACCCGGATAACCTTAATTAGTTTATTAGATCAAGCAACCACAGTGTCACAAGCCCCCTTTTAATCTTTTTCTAAGTATAACCCTCATTACGATATTTTCTGAACTGTCGCCGCTCTATGCTAATTGCATTCCTCAAGAGACCGACACTCGGGGATTTATTCCCAAATTTTATTACTTATGCGACTGGTGCGCTTGCCGATTTCCACGCATCAAGTTTTTGGCACCGTTGCCAGGGAATGCAACTATAGAGCGACTCAGGATGACTGAAAATATTGTTGTAAGAGTTACTGTTTTTGACTGTTGTTTCCTTGTGTAGTTTGCCGCAGTGAATGCAGGGTCGAGCCACAAGAGATCTTGTAGACTACGACCCAGAGATCGAATGTACTATCCTAGCGCGAAGACGTGCCGCAGCCATCACTTTATCCCCAATGGGAGACCAGCTGAATATCGATGCCGGCAACCGAGTTGGAGGGATACCTCCTGGCGACCGAAATGGCGACGAAAATGAAGTGAACCATCCCCAGGTCCGCACCATGAGTGATTGCACTACACCTACCATCGGGAGCATAAACCCTGGTTTCGGACCTGCTATCACCAACCAATAGTTCGAGATTAAACCAGCTATCCTGAATATCATTCGGAACAATGCTCAGTTCGCAGGAATGGCCACTGAAGACGCCCATCTTCACTTGGCGGAATTCTCCAAAATTTGCGCCACGTTCCGCTACACTGGAATCCCGGACGAAACAGTCAAGCTCCGCTTCTTCACTTTTTTATTAAGGGACAAAGCCAAGACATGACTTCACTCCCTCCCACCTGGAACAACCACCACCTGGGAGGCTTTGACCACAAATTTCGTAGATAAGTTCCACCTGGTAGATCGGATCGTGAGCATGAGGCAAGCAGTAGCCAACTTCCGACAAGTCGATCAAGAAACTTTAGCCGAAGTTTGGAAGCGTTTCAACGAGCTGCTGGGGAAGTGCCCTAACCATGGATTCCAAACGTGGAACCTCGTTGAAATTTACTACTTCGCTATTGAACCCCACCACCGAGCCATGATCGATGTTGCCTCTGGAGGAACAATCATGAACCTTGCTCCAGATGATGCTCTGAGAATCTTACAGACACCGCCACACACAACGCTTACTGGACCGCTGGAAGAAACATCCCATGCAGCACAAGCGGAGTAGTCTCCATGGATATCCCCAAGCCCGTCGCCTCCACCCCAGTGATGGAAATCTCATGCCAAGGTTACGGAAGCACAGACCACCACAACTTCGAATGCCTAGGAGTCGAGGTACCAGACGAATCTTCTTTTCTGAATGAGTCAGTTAATTTTGTAGCAAATCAAAATAGGGGAGTGCCTTACGGAAACACATACGACCCGAGGGTGAGAAACCACCCCAACTTTTCTTGGAATCCAAACATATCTGGCCAAAGATGGCAGCCGGGGTAGCATCAAAACGATGCGTATGCCTCCCGAAGCCAACCGCAGACGCCTCAACCAAATTATTCCCAAGGGCCCCCCGCCATTAAAAAAAGTTTTTTGGAAGATATGTTCGAGAAATTCATTGAAATTTCCCAAACCAACATGACAAATCAATCCGCCTCGATGAGCAAACAGGAGGTACAATTGGGCCAATTGGCCCAAGTGGTCTCCGAGCGCACCCAAGGCACCTTACCTAGTAACACCAAAAAGAACCCCCATGAACAAGGTAAAAGCCTTTGGGAGGAAAATTTGGGAAAAAGCAACGAACGCGTCATCAATTGTAAAATAAACAATTACGAAACTCCAGCATTATGCTACTCCGGGGCGTCCAGCAACATCCTCACCCTGCAAGATGTTGCGAAGATGCACGTACAAGTTGACACTGAAAATTGGAAGTCGCTTATCTTAGCGAATGGCAATTTGGTTGACACCGAGGGAGGTGTTCGAGAGGTCAAAATCGAGGTTAACGAAAAAAGTATAACCACTGACTTCTAGGTTTTGGGACAAAGGGAAAATAATTCTATTCCTATATTAGGAGTTCCATTCTTGACGGCCAGCGGCGCATCCCTTGACTTTTCCAAAGGACGTGTCAGTTGGCCGGCCGAAGATTCCGCCTATGATAACACATCCATACATCCCTCTCCCATCCAAAATAATAATTTTCTGAGTGTCACAGATACCAAGATAGATTTAGGACCGCCAACATTGGAAGAATCACATCCAGAAGAGAAGACAAAGAAAGGACTCTGCCAGGAGATAGATGAGAATCAAGAGCTATTGGTCAAAGAAGAGATTGAGTGCGCCAAAGCCATGGCTGCCTTTCTACTTCCCGTCAACTCTGTTTTTGAGCATGGAGAACCGAGTTTTATACGGGATAAATCCCTAGACACTTATTTGTATAACACTGCTGATAACTCTGTTAAGAGAACTATAGCTTCGACAAATCCGGTCGCCGTCACGGTGCCGGACAGGAGGCCACCAACCACAAAAACAGGAAAACCCACAGACTACATCCATTGGAAGTCTCCCACTGTGGAGAAACTGAAAGAGGCAAAGCATTTACGCGACGAGCGCTACGCTGCCTTCCGGTGTGAGGAAGTGCGCAATCGGAGTAAGGGGAAACCCCCTTCCCCCAACGCAAAAAGACAATCTGCCATCCCCTCGCACGCCACGGGAGAGTCTTACCACAAATCCGCTTATAGCTGATTACAATACCATCATTCCACTTACCCTCCTCTTTCTGTTTTCTCACTGCGTATGGAACTCTAGTTACTCTATTTTATTTCTTCCTTTTCAAACTACAAAGAACACTTTATTATAACTACTAATACAGGTATTTGGTCCACCTTAAGGACGGTAAACAAAAGGGCTTTCGGGAGACAACCCATGTTGGACCATTTGGTTCTGTGCTGTGTTTTGAGATCTTTTTCTATATATATATCTGTGTCCATCTTTTGTTTTGCGTACGTATTTAAATCGCAGGTGCAGGAATTTTTGAGGCGCGACAACTTGGCCGCACATGGATATCTCATCGCATGACCGGTATGCTCAATTTTTAGCATGGGTACATCTTCCCCTAGCCATTTATTTTTATTTACATGTTTTACTTTTTCCTATTGTCATATTCTAGTCTGGGGGTGGAGTTGCCTGTGATCACTAAATAGCATAGTTTATTGAATACTAGTCTGCAATTATTAATTTCATGATCACTAATTGCACACACTGAATCACCCAGATGAGTGCGCACTTAACCATGTGCGCGGTTCAAGGCAAATATATTACTTTTGTGTAAACTCTAAAAAGTGGTGCTGACTTAGGATTTTGGGATATAGCAGTTCGAAACTCATGCAGTGCTCGTAATCGAGTACTCATGATTTGCATAGAAATAGTACATGATTACTTTTTCTTCATGCTCGTAGACTTAAATTTATTCTGCAAAAGTAAATTTTGTTTGTGCTACTTAAAATTGTAGAATCTGGAGTAATCAAACGGTAGTGTAGAGATGAGTGTAGCCGTCACTAGACTCGTATTGCTCGAGTTGGGGGGAAGGATCGTCTTTTTCAGGGACTGAGAACTTGCCCCAAGCTACTCTCGAAGCATTGGTGCTCGAATAGTCGAGTGTGAGCATGAGGTAGGCCATCATTTGGGCTAGTTTGAGCCTTTCTGTACCTAGTCTTAGCAGCTCACCATTGCAAGCCAAATTTGATCCTACCCTCCTTTTGTTTCAGCTCCACCTATATTCACCAAAGCCTAAAAGTCAACCCTTTTGTCGCAAACAAAACCTTGAGCTTGATCGATTTCAAAAATTTGATATGTTGTGATATTTGGGATTCATGTGATGTGGAAATGAATTCATGAATTGCTAATTTTTAGATTTGGGGATTGCTGAATGAAAAAGAAGAAAAATGAAAAAGAAAAAGATGAATAAAAAAGAAAAACAAAAGAAAATTTAAAATTATGACAAGGAGAATTGCAATGCCCATCTTGTGTGTTAGTTTTTGGTTGGGATAGGTCGTGTGCATACCCAGTTTTCAAGACAAGTCTGGGGGTGTGTCACACATGCATTTCTTAGTGGTTGTTTGGGTTTAGCTCTTGTTCGCTTGCTTTGGTTGCGTGTAGCCTTCTTCTTTATCATTGACTACCACACCTTAGCCTTAGCCCCATTCAAACCTACAAGTCCTGCTGATTCACATTTGAGTCTACTTAGCATCGTGGAGAGAGTGTGAAAGGGCAAGCATATGGTTCCCGACATTGATGGATTTCTTTGGAGGTGATCACGAGCCCCGGTCTTGGGCAATGCTCACCTTAGTGGCATGTCTACTTTCTCCGTACACATGACCGAACAATTCTCCAGAATTCTAATTTTAAGTAGACATAATATTTATTTACCTTTGTCGAATAATTTAAGATCTGTAGTATAATTAAAAAGTTTTTCTATTCTATTTTCTATGCGCATGACGTATTTGATTTCTCATCCTACTTTATTTTGAAGTTTCTAAGCCAACTAGCTGTTTTTACAGTCCACGGAGTAATGATTTGCGCGGGATGCGCAAATGGGTAAGTCTGGGGGTGTGATGAGTCCAAATATTACACTGATTTTTGGACTCATCTGGCCAGTTTTATCATCTTAGCACTGCATTTGATAGCTATAACTGCTTATATTTGTTTATTTGCCTATTTCATGATTAAGTGCACTTTAGGCCCGTTTTCTGTGTGCTTTAGATGTTTCTATATTTTTCGTTTGTTTTACTTGTTCTCTCGCCGTGTCTTGAGAATGTGGTGTGCACTTTTGGTGGCCTATCTGCCTCTTCTGCTGGTGCATGGGTCGTGTGCATGCTCCGAAACCGCTCGGGAGACCCCGACGATACAGGAACATTGTGCATGATCACTGGACTCACTGCGCACGACCATTGGTTGTGCTCCACTGATCGTGCACATTATATTCTCCTTTTCTGCAGTTCTGTCTTAGCCAATCACACGATCAGTGGATTCAGTGCACACGACCACTGGTCGTGCGTCACTGGTCGTGCGCATATCTGCTAATGTTTCTGTCCAAGTTACAGGTTTAATTGGAAATTGTGCACAATCATCAACTGACAGTGCGCACGACTACTGGTTGTGCGCCACTGATCGTGCGCTCTGCTTTTTCTGCCTTTGTATTTAAGGTCCTGCTCCGCGATTTAGGGCAATGCTGGTCATTTCTGCGATCGTAGAGTACACGGGAAGTGCCATTCTACTTCTCCAACTGCTCCATCCACCTCCACCTTCATAGGGAGTCCGTAGCCGGTGATTCTGAATCTTTCCAAACCCTCCGGCGAAGCTCCCGGCCATTGATGACCTCAACTCCAAGAATTCCACCGGAGTTGGAGAAGAAGACGACCTAGAGAACGGACTCAAAGGCCTTCGAGGTGATAGCTCGTTGTTACCGGAAGCCTCCTCGTACTGAACCCGGAAGCGTATTGATAACTCGCTATTCCGGCCACGACCTGAGGTGGACCTTCACCCTCTAGTGGTTTACTCCTCTTCCCCTTCCTCCGTTGTATGGAATGATTTGATATTGTAAAGAACTACATTTTCTACTCTATATCTAAGTGGATGTTTGTAGTTTTCATTTACTTTTGAGTTGTGTGTTTTGAATGCGCCTTGCCCACTCCAAATCCACCCCATACCCTTGTTTCACCCGATTGCACTCCGCACAAGAACACCTCCATTCATTAGCTTTCCATCCACTCACCCAACCAAAGTTCGGCATTGCGGCCAATACACTCACCTCACCATGCGAAGCGGTGCCTTCGACCCGCATAGCCTTAATTAGTTTATTAGATCAAGAAACCACAATCTCATAAGCCCCCTTTTTAATCTTTTCTAAGTATAACCCTCATAACGATATTTTCTGAACTGTCGTCGCTCTATGCTAATTGCATTCCTCAAGAGACCGACACTCGGGGATTTATTCTCAAATTTTCTTACTTGTGCGACTGGTGCGCTTTCCGATTTCCATGCATTAACTAACATGCACCTAGGACTAATAGAAATTGGTGTCCTAAAGTAAAGTAAATTATGTGATGCGGGTTAGTTCATGTGGCCATACCCCTATATGGTACTTGGACAGTGGTTGTTCCAGGCACATGACTGGGACAAGGAGCAACTTAAAGGAGTGTACTCCAATGAAAGATGGACCCAAGATTATATTTGGTGGTTCAAATAGAGTGGTGACTAGAGGCTATGGTAAGATTACCAATTGCATAGTCACCATAACAAAAGTGGCCTATGTTGAAGGGTTGTAACACAACCTCATAAGCATAAGCCATCTCTCTGGTCTTGGCTCTATTTTTGTCTTCCAGAAGGATGAGTGCCAGATTAAAATGTCAAGTGAACAAGAGGTCATCTTGACAGGCACTAGGAGTAGAAATGTTTATTATTTAAACTTTCTTTGTCTAGATACAGACTGTCCTATTTGTCTAGTGGCAAATGAGAATGTCTCATATTATGTCCAATAGCACAAGTCGCTAGCTCGTTTGAATTACAAGACTATTATTGGCAAGCTCTTTTGTCAAGATCTAGTTAGGAATGATCTTAATGTGAAGTTCACCAGGGAGGGCATTTGCTCAGCATGCCAAAAGAGCAATCAGACTAAAGCCTCCTTAAAGGGCATTGGGACCAAAGACTCTATGAGGTGTTTATACCTCTTGCATATGGACCATTTTGGTCCTATGCCAGTTCATAGTCTTGGTAGGAAAGTCTACACCCTTGTGGTAGTTGATGACTATTCTAAGTTTGCTTGGGTCTTCTTTCTGAAGAAAAAGAATGAAACCCTTGATATCTTCATCAAGTTTGTCAAGCAAATTCAGAATGAGTTTAATAGTTCAGTGGTCAAAATTATAATTGACCAAGGAACTGAATTCCAGTCTGAAAGCATGACAAAGTTCTATGTGGAGCAAGGGATTTATCAAGAATTTTCTTCTCTAAGAATTCCCCAGCAAAATGGGATTATTGAGAGAAAAAATATGACTCTCATAGAGGCTGAAAGAACATTGTTGAGTGATACATCTCTCCTGATATATTTTTAGGTTGAGGAAGTTAATACTAAATGTCAAGTCCTCAACAAGACCTCTATCACCAAGACCCACAAGAAGACTGTCTTTGAGATCTTGAAGGGAAGAAAACCAAACCTGGGCTATCTTATAATATTTGGTTGCAAGTGTTATGTGCTTCATAATGGGAAGTTTTATATGATTAAGTTTGTTGTCAAGTCCTTTGATGGGATTTTTGTTGGGAAACTTGTTGATGAAACATAGTATAGAGGGATAATTAGATCCCTTATATATCTAAATACAAGTAGGCCAGACATCATGTATGATGCAAGTGTTTGTGCTAGGTATCAGGCTTGCCCAAAAGAATTTCAATACTCAGCTGCAAAGAGGATTTTGATGTATCTTTAGGGCGCACCAGATCTTGGCCTACAGTACCCTAGGAATGGAGATTTTGAACTAACAGGCTATTCAGATGTAGATTTTACATGCTGTAAACAAGATAGGGAGAACACTACTAGCACCTATCAGTTCTTGGGATGAATACTAGTGTCTTGCAGTAGTAAGAAGCAAATAAGTGTTGCAATCTTAACTATAGAGTCAGAGTACATCTCAGCAGGTATTTGTTGTGCTCAGTTATTGTGGATCCAGCATCACCTCTAGGATTATAACCTCTAGATAAGTAGGAGTCCCTTATATTGTGATTCTACTAGTGTCATCTCAATTGCTAGGAATCTTATCTCACAGAGCGAAACTAATCATATTGAGATAAGATATCATTTTATTTGGGAGCATGTGGAATGTGAATATATCAACCTTGAGTTTGACCCTACAGACAAGTAAGTGACTGACATCATCACTAAGCCACTAGATGAAGCAAAGTTCAATACGTTTAAGTTTGAGTTGGGTATGTTGAACCTGGTATAGCTTCAGTTGCTCATGTTATTGCAGGTTATACTATTTCTTGCAAGTGGAATTGTTCTTTAGTGGAATGAAGACTTTTCAAAGGGTATACCTTTAGAAGTATCATGTTCAAGTACTATCCAGAATGTTATAGACTAGAATGTCTACCAGGAAGTATGATAGAATATGCTTCAGCTGAGAGGGAGAATGTCCAGCACTTGCAGAGGTAGATTCAAGTGATATCCAAAAAGGGGGAAAAACCAGCACATCTCCAGCACTCCCAAGTGGTTCAACTGCTGCAAGAGTTGCTTATCTGTACTCAAATATGGGGAGCAGATAATCAGTGCCTCCCTGACTATTTACAAAAGTCAAAAAGGGGAAGAGAAATGATAAGGATACAAGTGGTGTCAGATCTATGAGAAGTAAATGATCAATAATATCAAGGCCATGTAGCAGCAATTTAGGGGGAACAGGTGTGATGATGTTTACCCTACAGGCAAGGAAGTGTACTAACTATAACTTGTTCTTTTACTATATATTCTCCAAGTTAATGTTCTATTGTTGCATATGTCAGTGAATGTCATTGACTTAATTGATTGAGGGTTTTGACTTCTTCAAATAGAAGGATATTGTTGAGTCCATTGCCCAAAATATCCCAGATTTAAAGAAGTCAATCATGTCAATGATATACATAAAGTTGTATTTGATATATGCTTAATTTCATACATGCAGGTTAGTCCTTGAAACATTGATAGGACAGGTATTCCAGGTGATGTCATAAGTGGTCGCAAAGTAAAGATGTGGAGAGATAGAAATCTGTCTAATTCTATAGGCGTCAAGTGAAGTCAATTCACTCAACACCAAATGTAAGGGAAGCTGTTGGATAGGTTGGAAATCGCCAAAGTCCACAGGCATTGAGTAAAGCCAGTTCACTCAACGCTAGAGGCCATAAAGTGTTGAGTTAGTTGTGGATGGCCAAAGCTATGCAGTCAGCAAAGCTATTCTGCAGCCAAGTCCACAGGCGTTGAGTGATGACAGTTCACTCAATGCCATCATTGAGTATAGCAATATCTGTCAATGCCTAAGTATTGGTGGGCTGAAAATTCGATAATGTCCTGAAGCATCGAGTGAACACTGCTCACTCGACGCCAAAGCAACAATGTTGAGTCTTGTGCTACAGTCAAAGCCTAAGAAGAAGACATAAATCGACTAAGTTAGGAAGCATTGAGTGAAGCCAGTTCACTCAATGCTCAACAAAGAAGGCAAGCAAAAGCAGAAAGCATTGAGTAAGGCCAGCTCACTCAATGCCTTCAAACAAGTAAAGAAATGACTAAGCGTAAAAGCATTGAGTGAAGCTCTTGCACTCAACGTTCTCAAGGCCTATGATGCAGAATGATTCAGTCAGTTGACAAAGGGTTTCGGAGTTGAGTGAAGCGAGTTCACTCAACGCACTTAACACCTGGAGTGGATTTGAGAAATTGGCTAAGTCCATAACCGATGACGTCATCCAAAGTCAACAGAACTCACATCATTCAAAATACTTGAGGAAAGCTATAGAACACGACAACTACTGTGGGAGAGCTATTATACGTCTTCTTCCATTAAAGCAAGGTGTAGTTGTCAACTATAGGTGGTCCCCACTGCTTCTTGGAGCGGTTAATCGGCGGAAGATAAAAGGGATAGCTTCTAGATGTTGAACTTAACTTTTAGTGTTTTATTTCAAAAGAAAAAGAGCGGATGGACTTCATCTTTCTCACCATTGTTGCCTGGAAAAAGCTTGAAGTCGATCAACTGAACTAAAAGTTCAGTCAAGTTAGTTATACCATTTTCTTCTGCTACAGCAAGTTCAGAAACACTTCAGATAAAGAAAGAGAGGAGAGCCTTCAGTCTTCTATAGGTTCAGGTTAGTTGTTTGAAGAACTTAAGACCTAGCAGATCTTCGGTCTTCTACAACAAGTTCAGAAATAGTTTTCTGAGATACATCCAGCAAAGGCAACTATTTATTGAAGAATATTTTTCTGCTATTGTGAAGATAGTTGGAGCTGAGATTACTCAGATCTAGTAGCTGACGCAGAGAAATTTCTCTGAGTCAAATTAATTAAAACCATTGTATTTCGGTAGGATCCTTTTGGATCTGAACTGTAGGGCTCTTTAGCCAGAGTTTAGGTAGTTTTTTTTGAGTTGTAGGAAAGTTATACTCTTTGAGAGTAGGATCCAGTTTGGATCTGAGGTAGGGCTCTTGAGCTCGAGGTAGGAGAGTCAATCTCTCCGAGTTTTAGGGCACTTGTGCATGAGTTATAGGTGTTGCAGAATACAGTCTGGGCAGTCTGGCGGTCTGACCCTGGCAAGTTGCAGTACAGGAGGTTTGTCGGTTTCTCTCCAGCGGTTTGGTAGCAGGACTGTTGTTGTTGGTGTCATGGCGGTCTGTCGATCTATCCCTGGCGACTTGGAGACCGGGCATCCTGGCGGTCTCTCGTGGCGCCTTGTTCTCTCCCTCTGGTGGTTGTCGGGCAGTTTGCCCATCTGTCAAACCGCGCAGCTTGGTCTTCTTGTATTTAGGATAAACCGCTTGTACATGTTATTTTTTAGTCTCACATTGTTTAATTATAATCTCTCTCCTCTCCTCCATTCTATAAAAAGGAGGTTATACCATGCAATACATACCTTTTTTGGATAATAAAGATTTCTATTATTCCAATTACGGCTTCTCTTATTCTGTTCGAACATGGTATCAGAGCCCGCAATCTTGTCTGCCTGATTCGGTGCATTCTACTGTCTGCACGACTTTATCTCCTTGTCGTCTGTTCGTGTGGTCTCTCCTCCTTTTCCTCCTTTGTTGCAGCCCTTTGTTTGTGAGGCCTTCTTCTCGCTCTCTCTCCGCGACCTGTTTATGCGGTTTCTCTATCTCTTGTTCGTGCGGCCTGCTATCTACCTGCACGACTTCTTTCCCTGTGTCCGCCGCGATTTCTTCTCTTGTCCGCTGCAGTTTCGTGTCCTATCCGCTGCAAAACCTTCCTTGTGTCTGCTGCTACATTTTGTCTTGTCCTTACGACCTCCCCGACCTCTCTCTTCCCGTGTGGCTTTCTCTCTACCCGCACGCCCTCTCTCTGTCTTGTCTTTCTACCTCGACTTCTCTCTACCCACGCGGCCTTTCCCTCTTCTCTCTACCCGCGCGGCTTCTCCTCCATGGCTCTTTTTGGCTCTTCTACCACCACTGCTACTCCTGTGGTAACTCAGCCTACTCCTACCATTCCTTTTGGGAATCTTGGCACCGTCTCCAAGCTTGTCGGTTCTAACTACATGGATTGGCGTATCTCCTTCACCTTCCTTCTTTGCTCACAATGCAAATGCCACCACCTCATCGATGACCCTACTCCTCCCAATTCCGCTGAGTCTGACGACTGGGATGCTAGCGATGCTCTTGTGCGTACTTGGCTAGCTAATAGTATTTCCAATGAATATCTTCCTGTCATCCATCATGATAAGACGTTCAAGAAGTCATGCCTTCATCTTGCGTCTCTATACTCGAAAGGGGCTCAAACATCCCGCATCTATACTTTATATGCGGATCTCTTTGCCCATCCTTCAATGTCTCCTGCGGGCGCTTATGAACGGGTCCAGGATCTTAGGGCTGAGATTCTTCAACATCTCCTCTTCTCTGCGGATTTAGCCGAACAGCACAAGCACTTCCAAGAACTTCCTGTTGTGTGCTACCTTCTACGGCTCCCTGAGTCCTACGACATGATCCGCCAACAAATCTTTGGCGAAGTGGACTCTCCCAACTTAGATATAACTATTGCACGCATTGCCGCAGTTACATCTCTCCTTCAACATCCGCTTCTGTATTCTCGTCCTCCAGACCACTATGCTCACCAGACTCAACGGAGTGGCTCGAGTAGTCCCAACCACCATTCCGATGGTCGTAGTTCTTCGTGCTTCCGCTGCTCTCACTGTGGCCACACCGGGCATCTTATGGATCATTGTTGGATGAAACATCCACATCTTCGCCATTTTGGTGACTCTTCCACCTCCTCTTCCAAGCCGTCCGCTTCGGTGGTCACTTCCTCAGGTTGTGCTCACGTGGTTACTCAAGGTAAATGGCTTGTAGACTCTGGTGCAACTAATCACATGACTTGCAATCCTCAATGATTTTCTCTCCTCGAAACACATGATCGGTTGCCCTCGGTTCTTGTTGCAAACAGCTCTCCCTCCCTAGTTTATGGGACGGGAGTGGTTCATGTCACTCTGTCTCTTCGCCTGGCCGACACTCTCTATACGCCAAGTTTTCATGCAATTTATTGTCGGTTACTTCTTTGTGATCCCAACGGACGATTGCTACTGGGACTGAGAGTGGCAGCCTCTACTTTCTCGATAATGTTTCCTCTCTTTCGGCCTTCTCCTCCTCCTCTACAGATCTTCTACAATGGCATCTTTGCATTGGGCATCCTCCTCCATGACTTCATCGTCAGGTTCTGCCCTACCTCCCTCCGCACAGTTCTCCTCTCAACTACAATGCCTGTCAGCTTGGCAAGCATCACTGTTCCTCCTACCCGCCGAAGCAAGATTGTGGTTCTACCCGTCCGTTTGATCTTGTTCACTCTGACATCTGAGGTCCAGCTCCTACCCTCACCATTGGTCGGGGTAGTTCGTATTTTGTTACATTAATTGATTTCTTCTCTCGTTGTACTTGGATGTACCTCTTACAAAACGCTCTAAACGTTTTGATGTATGGACCTCATTTTATCATTTAATCAAAAATCAATTTGATGTTTCAATTAAAATCTTATACTCTGATAAGGCAAAAGAGTATATTAGTCATGTTTTTTCCTCTTTCTGTATGCAACATGGGATTGTTCATCAAATGAGTTGAGTTTATACCTCACAACAAAATGGAGTGGCGGAATGCAAAAACCGTCACCTCCTTGATGTCGCTCGCACTTTGCTAACGCAAATGCATGTCCCTCGCTCCTACTAGGGCTATGCTGTTCTCATTTCTTGCTATATCATCAATCACATTCCCTCCACCGTTCTCCGCAGTCAAACCCCTTTCTCCATTCTCTGTCTGGGCAAGGATCCCTTTCCTCTCCCTCTACGTATCTTTGGGTGCACAGCCTTTGTGCACGCTCCCTCCACCACACGCGATAAATTCTCCCCTCGCTCCACCAAATGTGTCTTTTTGGGCAACTCTATCATTAAAAATGCTCTGTATTTCTCTAAAAACTCCTCTCCTCTCCCTGTTGCTTCCAGTTCTCCTCCCCTTCCCTCCAGCCCATCGACTCCTACGGAGGTATTTCCTCCTCCACCATCTCCACCGTCTTCATCGTCTTCTCCTCCATCTTCACCTCCACTATCTCCCTCCTCTTTGCCGCCGTCGCTCTCTCCTCCCGGCCAGCTCTCTCCACCACGGATGCTCCGCATACTGAGGAACCTGCTGACTTGGACCTCCCCATTGCCCTTCGCAAAGGGGTTCGGGAGTGTACCAAGCACACGCTTGCTGATGTTGTATCCTATGACCGTCTAACCCCCTACCCGCAGGAAGTTTATGCTGGCTATCTCTTCCACTTCCACCCGCCGTTCCTATCAGGAGGCCCTTAATATTCCACATTGGAAGGCTGCCATGGATGAAGAGATTTCTACGCTCACTGAAAGGGGTAAATGGACCCTGGTTCCTCCCCTTTCAGCACAAATGTGTGTGGCTGTCGTTGGGTCTTTGTGGTGAAGTTCCGCCCGATGGCAGTGTGGATCATTACAAGGCTCGGCTTGTTGCCAATGGCTTTAACTAGGCTTATAAAGTTAACTACTTTAACACTTTCTCCCGAGTTGCTCGTCTCAACACTATCAGGATCCTTCTTTCTGTGGCTGTCAACATGGATTGGCCCATTTCACAGCTGGATTTCAAGAATGTCTTTCTTTATAGGGATCTTCAGGAAGATGTATGCATTGAGCAACCTACAGGGTATGTTGCTCAGGGTGAGACACAGATTTGCCGGCTCAGAAAAGCTATCTATGGCCTAAAGCAAAGTCCTCGGGCTTGGTTTGACATGTTTAACAGGATTGTGGTGGTCGTAGGTTTTACAAGAAGTTCTACCGATCACTCCTTATTTACTCGTAAAACCTCTTTGGGTCTAGTGGTGCTTGCGGTATGTGTGGATGATATTCTTCTCACTAGAGAAGACCAAGCTGGGATAATCTTGACAAAGAAGCATCTTCGGCAACACCTGGTTATAAAGGATATGGGTTCTCCAAAATACTTTCTGGGGATAGAAATTTCTCGAAAGCCCAATTCACTTTTCCTCTCCCAACAGAAGTACTCTTTTGACTTATTAAAAGAGGCAGGGCTGACTGGGACTAAACCTGGACGATGTCCTGTGGCGATTGGAGAAGATAAAACATGGATGGATGACTCTCCTCTTCTTTCTGATGTTATGAGGTACAGAAGTCTGGTTGGTAAACTTATATATCTCACAGTGACCAGACCCAATATTGCCTATGTTGTAGGCAAGGTTAGCCAATTCATGCAAGCTATTAGGGAGTGTCATCTATAGTCTGCCCTGCAGATATTGGAGTATGTTAAATCAGCTCTTGGGAAAGGACTTCTCTTTCAGAAGAATGGACATTTGAGGGTTGAAGCCTACTCCGATTTAAGCTATGTCAAAGACAAAGGAAACCGCAAGTCAACATCAAGCTTTTGCACCTTTGTGGGGGGAACCTTGTGAGTTGGAGAAGCAAAAAACAGTCAGTTGTCTCCAAGTCTAGTGCATAAGCAGAATATCAAAGTTTGGCATCGACCACATTTACAACCATCCTCTACCTATGTTTAACTTAGGTAGAGGTCTACAACCATCATCTACCTATGTTTTGTGACAACAAGGCCGCTATATACATCTCTAAAAATCCGGTTTTCGCCATTTTATTCGGGAAAAGATTCTGAAGGAACAAATTTGTACTCTATTCGTCACCTCAGACAAAGAGTTGGCTTATATTTTTCCCAAGCAGGTATCCGCCTCTTTTCATCACATTTGCGACAAGCTAGGCATGATCACCATATATGCTCTAGCTTGAGGGGGAGTGTTGCAGAATACAATCCGGGCGGTCTGGCGGTGTGACCCTGGCGTGTTATAGGCCGGGCAGTTTGTCAGTTTCTCTCCAACGGTTTGGCAGCAAGACTGTTGCTGTTGGTGCCCTAGCGGTCTGCCGATCTGTCCCTGGCAACTTGCAGATCGGGCGTCCTAACGGTCTCCCGTGGCTGCTTGTTCTCTCCCTCTAGTGGTTGCCGGGCGGTTTGGCCATTCGTTAAACCCCGCGGCTTGGTCGGCTTGTATTTAGGATAAACCGCTTGTACATGTTATTTTTTAGTCCCATATTGTTTAATTGTAATCACTCCCATCTCCTCCATTCTATTAAAGGGAGGCTATACCATGTAATACATACCTTTTTTAGGTAATAAAGATTTCTGTTATTCCAATTCCAGCTTCTCTTTTTCTATTCGCACAATAGGATCCTTTGGATCTGAGGTAGGGCCTTTGTGCCTGAGCTGTGTGTAACACCCCCTATCCGTAGCATAGCATATAGCAGTAGGTGGGGCCGGGACCCGACACCATATACCACAGATAAACCAGGTGGTTACTCAATGGAAACCATCCAACCAATCCAACATCCTACACAGAGTCATTCTAGCGGAAGCAGTTTTAATAGCTGCAAAATAAAGAACCCAGCTAATAGCATGAATGTCCATTAAACAAAACCCAATAGGAATGAAGTAGAAATACACAAGTATTGGCCTTCAGGCCTTACAATTGTTTCCTCAAAATTACCTGTTCTCAAACCTCGGTACGCAGGCTGGCCATACATGAATAAAGAAAACTCTAAAAAATAGGCCTTCAAGGGCCGGTTCATCAACTTGAGCTTTAGCCCGCTATTGACCGCTCGGTCCAGCAGCACCGACAAGCAACAATCCAAGCACGTTGGCAAACAAAAGCAACGGTCAGCTATGTTGACCAAATTATAACGATCCCGCCCCCAAACTCGGGGCGACGATGCTCCTTCCCTGCACTTTATTAGTATAACTAAGTAGTACAGTAAAAACACTACATCACAGGCGTAGGCATGCACGGTCACACACCCCGTGCACTCAGGGCACATTCTCGGTGAACCGGTCGATGTCACGTCAATTTAAGCCATAGACATTCTGATCACACCGCCACCACTTTGACGGCCAAACTATGAGCATTTTGTCTTCCCGGCATGGGTCACGTCAATTTAAGCCATAGACCGCCGAAGACCCTCATCTATGCCAACAGCTCTAACCGAACAACATAGAACGGGTACAGTTCCATCTAACCCATGCTCACATCGCAACGACAATTTAAGTCATATGCGCAGGTCAAACTTCTCCAAGTACCATTTCCGTTACACACTTCACATAAGCCAGTTATGTTCAAGTTGTCTCCCAGGCCACCATGTTGGCAGAATCACGCATCTGCCTAGTTTTCCGGGTGCACCTTGGGGTTAATCCGCAAGGCTCCCTATTGCAATCTACCTCGTAGAAAACCCCTAAAAACAAACATTCGCACGGAGTCTTCTCCAGCCATTTATGCAATGCAACATCACCGATGCAGACCAACTTGTCCGGGTAGGCTTCACACATCATGCCTATGTCCGTTCTCGAATACGGACTCTAAACAACGTGACTTTACATATATATCTGAAGGAACGCCTCCAACTAACCGCAAACTCGCGAGAGCGGGCTTCCTATGCAAAAGAAGGAGAGCTTCACATGCTCAAGTAGAGAATCGTTACCCTAGCGTTCTTCCTTTGCGCCATGGAAATCTACGCAGATGAAAAGCACCGCAATCTCCTTCGTAGATCCAAAGTCAGCTCATGATTTGGAGTTCCAAAGCCCCTCTAAGGACCGAATCTAGATTTCTTCTTCCTCCTTTGCTCTCCCTTCTCTCTAGAATTTAGACAGAGAACCAGCGACAAAAAATAAGGGTTTTGAAACCCTATACTCGGGTATATCCCAAACGGATTAACCACCAACCGTCGGATCCCACAAAAAGGAAATGCACGGCTATGATCTAGGTATGACCTGGACCAAAGGGCTAAACACAGCACGGTTCACCAACCGGAGGACACGTCCGCGACCAATCAATTTGTGTCGGGACATTTAATCAAGATCCCGCCAAAAACCCCTATGTCGACACTCCGCGTCGACAGAGTTAAACATGCCACAATCCGCCCCGCACTATACGATTGCCGAACCAAGATCGCCGAATGCTGCCAAATCGTCGATCCCAGATCGCTGCCCCGATCGTCGAATGCTGCAAGATCGTTGATCTCAGATCGCTGGCCCGATCGTCGAACGCTGCCAGATCGTCGATCTCAGATTGCAGGCCCGATCTTCGAACACTGCTAGAATGCTGGCCCGATCATCGAACGCTGCCAGATCATCAATCTCAGATCGCTGGCCCGATCGTCGAACGCTGCCAGATCATCGATCTCAGATTGCTGGACCGATCGCCAAATGAACACGACACGCCCTCGGACACGCTCGTGTCTCAGGCCGTGTACCACCTTCCAAAAACCAAATTTGGCCCAAAAACCAAATTTGGTCCAATAACTCCGGGTACTCGTCAAGCATAGTGTACTCTCATTCCCAAGAGAGCTGTTCTCTACCGCAATTGTCCCAATATACCTTGACCATCCTGATCTCTTTATTGCGTATCCGCTTGACTTCCAAATGCTAAATTCGTAGAGGCTTGACCTTTGTCATTAACCCACTATCAATCGGCACTTGATCGATCGCGATCACTTGCGTAGGCTCTTGCACCGCCTTTCGCAGCACCGATATATGGAATACATCATGTAGTCCACTAAGCTCCACTGATAGCTTCAACCTATAGACTGCTTCACCAACCCGCTCCAGAACGTCAAACGGCCCAAGATACCTTGGGCTTAGCTTTTTCAATCGCCGCACCTGTGAGACACCCTTGAATTGATTGATCTTAAAGTACACCCAGTCGCCCACAGCAAACTCCACGTTACTGTGCTTGGCATTATAGTACTTCGGCTGACGGTCCTGAGCGATTAGCAACCTCTCCAGAATGGTTCGCACCAATGAAGTAGCATCCTCAACCTCTTGACGCTTGTACAACTTTGACTCACCTGTTTCCAACCAGGACAACGGTGTGCGACATCTTCTACCATATAGGGCCTCGAAGGGAGCCATTTGAATACTCGCATGGTAGTTATTGTTGTACACAAACTCCACCAAGTATAGGTGGTCTTCCCATTACCTTCCAAAGTCCAGGACACACATGCGGAGCATGTCTTCCATTGTCTTATTTACCCTCTCGGTCTGCCCATCCGTTTGCGGATGAAAGGCTGTGCTAAAACTCAGCTTTGTTCCCAACATCTGCTGCACAAGCCTCCAATCATTGGACGTGAACCGCCCATCTCGGTCATTCACAATGTTGCGGGGCACACCATGAAGCCGCACAATATTGTCTACATACAACTTTGCCAATTTCTCAACCGGATCGTCCTTCCTTTGAGGAATGAAATGCGACACCTTCATTAAACAATCTACGACTACAAAAATGGCGTCATTCCCCTTTTGCGACCTTGTCAACCAGTGCACAAAGTCCATAGTAACGTCGTCGAACTTCCACTCTGGAATAGGCAAGGATTTCAAGAATCCTCCCAGCTTTTGGCATTCCGCCTTCACCAAGGCGCAAGTTTGGCACTTCGCCACGTACAACGCCACATCCTTCTTCAGTCCTGGCCACCAGAACAATTTATTAACATCACGGTACATCTTTGTTCTCCCCAGGTGAATTGAGTACTTGGTATGTTGCTCCTCATACAACAATTCCACCCGCAAATTGCCCACGCTTGGGATGCACAGACGAAAGTCTTTCCAAAATAATCCGTCCTCCACAACGAATTGGGAATTTGACCCATCCAGGGCCTCTATCATGAGTTGCTTCATGTGGACATCCATATCAAACGCCTGCCGAATCCGATCAACCAGGTCATATTGAACTTCAGTCCAATTCAATACTGCTTCAGCACTTGATTGCTTATCAAAGCAAAAGAACTCCAACACCTCTAACTCCAGAACCAATCGCTCGTCATGGACCGACAGCCAATTGGCTTGAGCTAGGGCTCGACGACTCAACGCGTCCGCAACTGCATTACCTTCACCCGGCACATAGTGGATCTTAAATGTATAGTCCCGCAGGAACTCCATCCATATACGTTGTCACATATTCAGATCTTTCTGATCAATCAAATACTTTAGGCTCTTATGATCGGTGTAGATATCAGTCTTCACACCGTACAGATAATGCCTCCACAGCTTCAAGGAAAAAATCACGGCCGCTAACTCCAAGTCATGGACTGGATAGTTCCTCTCGTGCACCTTCAGCTGTCTCGAGCCATATGCTATAAATCTTCCATATTGTAACAACACACACCCCAAACCACTGCTCGAAGCATCGCTATAAATATCATAACCTTCGGTCCCACTCGGCGAACTCAACACAAGCGTCGTGGTCAACCGACATTTCAACTCCTTAAAAGCTCGTGCGCACTCTGGCATCCAAACGAACTCCTGCTCCTTCCTCGTCAAAGTAGTGAGAGGTAACGCTATCTGCGAGAACTTCTCTACGAAGCGCCTATAATAGCCGACACGTCCCAGAAAGCTCCGGACTTCTGCTACCGTAGATAGCTCAGGCCACTCTCGTATTGCAATAATCTTTGTCGGATCTACTGCAATACCTTCTCCACTCACTATATGACCGAAGAACGCCACTGAGGACAACCAAAACTCGCTCTTCGAGAACTTAGAGTACAATTGATTCCACCTTAGCGTCTCCAAAACCAAATGAATATGCCTGAAGTGATCTTCCTCACTCTGCGAGTACAATAAAATATTGTCGATGAAGACGATCACAAAATGGTCCAAGTACTCCCTGAAGGTCCTGTTCATCAAATCCATGAACACTGACGGCGCATTCGTCAGCCCAAACGGCATGACCGTAAACTCGTAATGCCCGTATCTTGTATTGAATGTTGTCTTAGGGTTATCACCCTCCCTTATCCTCAGCTGATAGTAACCAGACATGAGATCCAACTTGGAGTACACCGTTGACCCGACCAACTGATAAAAAAGATCATCAATCCTTTGGATTGGGTACTTGTTCTTTTCTGTTAGCTTGTTTAACTCCCGATAATCAATACAAAGCCTTAAGCTTTCGTCCTTCTTCTTAACAAAGAGGACCGGCGCGCTCCAAGCCGAAGAACTTGTACGTACATACCCTTGCTCCAACAACTCTTGAAGTTGCACATTCAGCTCCGCCATTTTCTTAGGCGCTAGCCGATACGGAGATCGTGACACAGGCTTTGCACCTGGCACTAGCTTAATCGTGAAATCTTTCTCCCATTGAGGTGGGGCTCCAGGAAGATCTGCAGGGAACACATTAGGGTACTCAGCTAACACTGATATACTATCCAACGTAGGCTTTGGCTTTGCAACCTCCACTAGTGTAAAGAACAGCTCTACACCAGCATGAACTACCTTTACCAGCTGAAGAGCAGACATCAACGTCTTCCTCGACTCTTTCAAGCCCATAAAAGTCGTCTCATGACTTGCTCCCAACTTGAGTTCCTTGCGACCGCAATCAATATAGGCTTGCTGCTCCGAGAGCCAGTCCATGCCAAATATAATGCCGAACTCCACCAACGGTAGTAACTACGCTTGCAGATCGAACTCTTGATTCCCAATGCGAATCTTAACAAAGTAGATTTTATCCTTGCGCATCGAACACCCATTTGGTAACAAAACATCCAACTTGTCCTTCGCCATCGAAGAAGGTACTCCGATGCGTGATATGAATCCTTCGGACAAGAAGGAGTGTGAAGCTCCTGTGTCAAAGAGTACTCTTGCCGGATACTCATAAATCAAAATAAATCCTAAACAAGCAGTGGTAAGGTAACAAGCACATAGCAAGTATTTAAAATATTAACTTGCTATAAATTTAAATTTTACCTGTCACCACATCCGCCTGTTTGATGGCCTCCTGTTGGCCAAGATTATAAACCCTCGATTGGGTCGGAGCATAATGGGATGCGGTTGACTCCACCGCCTTGCCCTTCTCTTCATAAGTTGCTCCGAGCTTCCTTTTGGACTTGGGACGTCCGCTCCAGCAATTGCGGGCAAAGTGCCCCGGCTTTCCACAAGTAAAGCATGCACTCGGGGTCCGACCCATAGTCGCCCCAAAAGCGCCGGAAAAAGGAGTTGGACCCGAAGTACTAGCCTTCTTAAAGAATTTACGGTACCCAGACTTTGAGGTAGTCGGCACCTTGAACTCAGATTTCTTATCACCCAAGCTTTTCTTCGCTTGAAGATTCTTCATTTTCTTCTCCAAGGACCGGGTCGTGTTGACCAAGGTCAAGAAATCCTGCGTCATCGGCCCCAAGAGTAGTCGCCTCAAATCATCTATCAACCCTTTGTAGAATCGATTCGTCTTGCTCTCCTCATCCGCGATGGTGGATCTTGCATATCGACTCAATCGATTAAACTCGTGGAGGTATTCGTCAACGCTACTCTCTTCTTGAACCAACTTTAGGAACTCATTCTCTAATGCTATCCTCTGCGCCAAAGGAGGTACCTAGCCAAGAACAGTCTCGAGAGCTCTTCCATCGAGACATCTGTAAGTTGCCTACCTCTCAATAAATGCAGCTCCAATCCTTCCCACCACAATCTCGCTTCACCATCCAGAACGAAAGTAGCAATAGTGGTCATTTGCCATTCTTCTGTCTCCGTTGCTGTCAAGACTCTCTTCACCCTAGAGAGCCAGTCTTCAGCTTGAGATGGGGTTCCCAACCCCGAGAATACCGGAGGATTAAAGCTCATGACATGTTTGAGCTGTCTCTCGGTTGCCCTCCTCGGCACCACCGGTTCCTCTACTACCTGTTCCACCCTTCTCTGGTCAGCCACTTGCAGTGGTACCTGCTCCATCGCAGGAGCGGGCTGCTGCACCTGCCTTGCAGGCTACGCATTGATCATGGCAAACACTGCTTCGGCCACCAATCGTATGGTCTCAGCCGATGGAGGTGTTACAAGAGAATTATTTGGTGCACTGCTAGCCTCAGAAACTCGATGTTCCGATTGCCCAGCACCGCTTTTTGTCACCTATAGTGGCACAAAACACCGTTAAGCGACCAAACAAAATTGCAAACAGCAATTATAGGAACACGCAGGTTCCCCAAACACGTGTATTTTCATCCCTAAGTGGACATTCATGGGTTCTATTATTGTTAAAACGATGACACACACACATGTGCACACCACCCCTTAAAAAGGATCCGCCCACGAATTCATTTAAGCCTGACCGAAACCAGTAGTCTGATACCAAATTGTAACACCCCCTATCCGTCGCATAGCATATAGCAGTAGGTCCGGCCGGGGCCCACACAGAGTCATTCAACGTCCTACACAGAGTCATCTAGCGGAAGCAGTTTTAATAGCTGCAAAATAAAAGAACCCAACTAATAGCATGAATGTCCACTAAACAAAACCCAATAGGAATGAAGTACAAATACACAAGTACTGCCCTTAAGGCCTTACAATTATTTCATCAAAATTACATGTTTTCAAACCTCGACACGCAGGCCGGCCATACATGAATAAAGAAAACTCTCAAAATTAGGCCTTCAAGGGCCGGCTCAGCAACTTGGGATTTAGCCCGCTATTGATCGCTCGGTCTAGCAGCACCTGAAAGAAACAATCCAGCACACGGTGGCAAACAAAACCAACGGTTAGCTATGCTGACCAAATTATAACGATCCCGCCCCCAAACTCAGTGCGGCGATGCTCCTTCCCTGCACTTTATTAGTATAACCAAGCAGTAGAGTAAAAACACTACATCACAGGTGTAGGCACGCACGACCACACGCACCGTGCACTCAGGGCACATTCTTGGTGAACTGATTGATGTCACGTCAATTTAAGCCATAGACATTCCGATCACACCGCCTCGACTTTGACGACCAAACTATGAGCATTTTGTCTTCCCGGCATGGGTCACGTCAATTTAAGCCATAGAACGCCGAAGACCCTCATCTATACCAATGGCTCTAACCGAACAACATAGAATGAGTACGGTTCCATCTAACCCGTGCTCACATCGCAATGACAATTTAAGCCATATGCGCAGGTCATACTTCTCCGAGTCCCGTTTCCGTTACACACTTCACATAACCCAGTTATGTTCAAGTTGGCTCCCAGGCCACCATGTTGGCAGAATCATGCATCTGCCCAGTTTTCCGGGTGCACCTTGGGGTTAATCCCCAATGCTCCCTGTTGCAATCTACCTCGTAGAAAACCCCGAAAAACAAATATTCGCACGGAGTCTTCTTCGACCATTTATGCAATGCAAAATCACCGATCCAGACCAACTTGTCCGGGTAGGTTTCACACATCATGCCTATGTCCGTTCTCGAATACGGACTCCAAACAACGGGGACTTTACATATCTACCCGAAGGAACGCCTCCAACTCACCGCAAACTCGCGAGAGCAGGCTTCCTATGTAAAAGACGGAGAGATCCACATGCTCAAGTAGAGAATCGTTACCCTACCGTTCTTCCTTGGTGCCATGTAAATCTACGCGGATGAAAAGCACTGCAATCTCCATGCCTTCGTAGATCCGAAGTCGGCTCGCAATTTGAAGATCTGAAGTACCTCCAAGGACCGGATCTATATTTCTTCTTCCTCCTTTGCTCTCCCTTCTCTCTAGAATTTAGACAGAGAACCAGGGGTAGAAAATAAGGGTTTTGAAACCCTATACTCGGGTATATCCCAAACAGATTAACCATCAGCCGTCGGATCCCACAAAAAGGAAAAGCATGGCTATGATCCAGGTCTGACCTGTACCAACGGGGCTAAACACCGCACGGTTCACCAACCGGAGCAGGACACGTCCGCGACCAATCAAATTGTGTCGGGACATTTAGTCAAGATCCTGCCAAAAACCCCTATGTCGACACTCCGGGTCGACAGAGTCAAACACGCCATAATCCGCCCCGCGCTCGACAATCGTCGAGCTAATATTATCGAATGCTGCCAAATCATCGATCCCAGATCGCTGACCCGACCGTCGAATGCTGCCAGATCATCGAACTCAGATCGCTGGACCGATCGTCAAACGCTGCCCAATCGTCGATCTCAGATTGCTGGCCCGATCTTCGAATGCTGCCAGATCGTCGATCTCAGATTGCTGGCCCGATCGTCGAACATTGCCAGATCGTCGATCTTAGATTGCTGGCCCGGTCGTCAAACGCTGCCAGATCGTCGATCTCAGATTGCTGCCCGATCTCCAAACGAACACGACATGCCCTGGGACACGCCCGTGTCCCAGGCCGTCTACCCCCGGCCAAAAACCAAATTTGGCCTGAAACGTCACCCGTTGCTCTTTTGAGTTTTAGGGTATTACACTGTGGGAGAGTCATTCTCTCTGAGATCGGATTCTTTATGGATCTGAGGTAGTGTTGTCCTCCCATCCTGAGTAGTACGACCTTCAGGCCTCATGTAGGTGATACGTTGATCACTGAGTTCTATGAGCAACTTTGTTCTGAGGTAGGGCCTTCGCATGAGTTGTAAGTCTTGGAGGAGACTGAGACATCTTGTGGGATTTGTAGTGTAAGCTCTTGGTGCTGAGGTTTGGAGAAGTTCCTTGTCTAACTAGAAGTTAGAAAGGTGGGAGGAGAGTGGACGTACCCATACTTTGGGGAACCACTACATATCTTGTGTGTTCTTTTGTGTTGTTTCTTTAATGCAAGTTCTTAAAAGCAGATAACTACTAACACACTAAGCACTTAAAGAAGAAAATAAAAGAAAGTCACAAGAAACCAACAACCTATTCACCCCCCCCCCACTCTAGGTTGCTAACTACCTTGAAAGAAATACTTTCAGTTTCGATGGACCTTGGATGTGCAAATGGTTTATCTATGCAATCCGATGAAAGTGCATACAATAATAATATGATAGTTCATATGTATTGGAAGATTAATTGGTGCGCTTGTATGATATACTCAATCAATAGCAAGCGATGAACTATAAACAATGAAAGAACTTGTGGTGTGTAAATATAGATGATTATTAATTATCTAGAAACGTATATGTTACATTGGTCGTTTCCAGAAACAAGTTGTGCTAAAAGATAAATGATTTGATGTGCATGTGCATGCTAAACTTAGAAAAGGGGGCTAGATGAACATTACACCCATGGTAATGTTATGGGCCTATTGATCTTATGAATTTAAAGTATGATTGGAATAAGTCCACTGCTTAGAGTTGTGTGAACTCCATATGGGTAGCGGTGAGGTTTGTATAGCAATCGAAGGGATTTGATATATCAGGTTATGATGGAATCTTGTGTGTTTGGAGCACGGGTAAGATGTTTTGAAGGGACTCAGTATGGATCCATTGCGTGATTTTGAGTGGGGGATTGGTATGATGAGAAGGGACTCAATTGGAGCCCTCAGATGTTTGATGGCATGGCTAAATTTAATTGCATGTGATGTGTGTTGACACGCGGTGTCATAATCCTTGGTTAAGGATAGTGTGGCAGGTCTACGGGCTCACTAGTCGTCAACCGACGGGAGTTGACAGTTCGACCTTGGGCGGTTTGGCTTGGTCCTTGGTGCTCAATCTTGAGGCTCCTTCTGTGCCAGTGGACGGTTGGGCTTGGTCCTTTGGTGATACACTCCTAAAGGCTCCTTCCTTGCTAGTTATAGGCCAGTTAGGTTATGTTCTTGGTCCACATCTACCTGAGACACCTTCTAAGCCATAGTACGAAGAGGCTCCGTTGTTGTGTTCTTAGCATTGAGGCATATAGAGGCCTAGGCTTGATAGTGTGGAAAACCATCTAGTAGTAGAGACGCAAACACTATTGTCACCGTTTGGCCATAATGGATGGCGCCTGAGAGCTTAGCAACCTACTCCAAAAGTGGGTACTAAAGGACTAAGTTAACATAGCAAAACATAGTGCGTGAGTTGCATGGGCGCATCATAAACCGTCAATGCATTGCTTTGTACCGCATAAGATCCTCATCATATAAATTTATATTGTCACTTTTATATGATGAGTTACTTTTTGTTAAGTCGATCCTTAACTTATAAATCTGTATGGGCATTTTTATAAGTTATGTTATATTTTTGTTTGCAGATTAAATGTCATTAGTTGACTGCTCTTACTCTTATAATACATCTTGTGTAGATTGATGTTATTATTTGTTATACACAGCTACCGTTACTCTTGTGAAAATAGAGATATACCACCTGCTTGTTCTTACAGTTTTATATACATATATTATACCCATCTTCTTTCTCCCACCCGGTGTCTAAGAGCCGCCGGGGTGAGAGGATGAGATAGCCGCTTAGGATTTATGACTAACGGTTGCTACGACTACCTTTTTAGGAGGACACCCAGTAGATAGAGCAGCAACAACAGTAGGTTATTTAGGAGGACAACCAGGCCATGGAGACAGGGCCTGATATGATGTTACCCTCACTTCCTTTGTTGACCGATATGAGTTTGAGTGATATGATGTAGCCTTCAGGCAGTATTTTATGTACTCTGATATTAAAGAAGTTGAGTAATCTTTTGGAAACTTACTTATGTGATATTATGACTTATGTGTTCTTCATTTTGGTTGGGTTGGCATTGTGATATCAGATTGGCCGGCAGGATATGCGGCTTGTGGTACAAATGTTTCTGTGTGTTGATGCTACAACAAGATTGTTGTCTTGGGCATAAGACTCCCCTCGGCCATGCCGAGTGTTCTGGGAGGGGGTCTTACATGTGTTTGGTGCTCCAGCTCCCACACTCAAGGATAAGGTTGTGGTATATTCTCATGTTCCCTCAGCAAAAACATTGACAAAGGGCAAGTCAGTTAGTAAGCCTCACCTGGCTATTTTTGATGTCATCAACTCCATGTTAGCTGCAAAGATGATATATGTTGGTGCTACACGGAATAAGCCAAGTGCATTCACTAGCAGACTCACTTTCAGTCAAATACTTATTGAAAGAAACTTGAAAAAGGTTACTGATCTCCCATATGAACAGAAAACTATTGATACCTTACTCACTTTAAAGGTTGTTCAAAAGAGGAGATACAACATTCATGAGTGTTGGTTTTGTGGTAAGTTGGGTCACTTTGTCACAAACTGTTGGCATAACCCAAGTGTGTCAAGGGCAAGGGTGTGTCTTCCTGTCAGAACTACTGCAGGTAGACATAGTCATTTTCAGGCTAACATGAGTGAAGGACCCAATCAGGTTTCGGTTACTATGGTAAACTAATCTGTGTTTGCAAGATAGTCCAAGTATATATACAATTCCAATATGGTACTTGGACAGTGAATATTCCAGACATATGACTGTAATAAGGAGCCATCTTAAGGATTATATTATAATGGGGAATGGACCTAAAGTCATCTTTGGAGGTTCAGATAGAGGAGTTACCAATGAATATGGTATGATCACCAATGGCATTGTCTCCATTACAAAGGTAGATTATATGTAAGGATTCCAACACAATCTGATTAGTATAAGCCAATTATGTGATATTTTCTATATCATTATCCTTCACATGGATCAATGTCTGATCAAAAGGTTAAGTGACAAAGAGGTCACTTTGACAGGCACTAGAGTGAAAATATTTTAAACTTCTTATATTTTAGTACAAACTCACTTGTGTGTCTAGTTGAAAATGAGAAAGTCTCTAATTATTTGTAGTGGCATAAGAGACTTGCTCACTTGAATTATAAGACCATCAGCAAGCTCTTCGGTGAAGGGCTAGTTAGAAATAGACCCAATCTGAGATGCATCAAAGAAGGTATTTGTTCTGCATGTCAAAAGGGCAAGTAGACAAAGGCATCCATTCAGAGCATTAGAGCCAAGGATTATGGGAGGTATTTGTACCTCTTACATATACACTTGTTTGGTGTCATGCCTGTTCATAGTCTAGGTAGAAAAGACTACACACTTGTGATAGTTGATGACTATTCCATATTTGCTTGGGTTTTCTTTTTTAAGAAAAATTCTGAAACCCTTGACATCTTTATGACCTTTGTTAGGCAAGTTCAAAATAAAAAGGGCAGTTCTGTTATAAAAATCAGAAGTGACCATGGAATTGAATTTCAGTCTGAAGGCATGACAAAATTCTCTGGAGAGTAAGTTATTGTTCAGGAGTTTTCTTCTCTAAGAACACCCTAGCAAAATGGGATTGCTAAGAGAATCAACGGAACTCTCATAGAGGCTGACATGACATTACTTTGTGACACTTCTCTTCCATAGTACTTCTGGGCTGAGGCAGTGAACACTACTTGTCATGTCCTGAATAGAGCATCTATCAACAAGTATCACAAGAAGACTCCCTAAGAGATAATAAAAGGCAGAAAACAAAATCTTGTCTATCTCAGGATCTTTGGAAGCAAGTAATTTGTGCTCAATAATGGAAAGTCCTCCTTGACCAAGTTTGCTGTAAAATCCTATGAGGGAATTTTTGTTGGGTAAAGCTACCACAACATAGCCTATAGAGTTTACAACTTGAAGAACTATGCTGTAGAAGAGTCTATTAATGTAGTGTTTGATGAATCTTTAATGATTAATAGTGAGCTGCCAAGCTTTTCTAGATCTGGAGGTGTAGGATTGAGGATGGATAAACTGACCTTCAAGGACACTCATCCTACTGCCCAAGCGGAAGGTGATGCTGTGCTCATTCTTGAATAAGATCTAAATACACAAGACATAAGTGAAGACCAGCAGGATTCATCCATTGAAGTTCTAGATGTTAAAGATAGATTGTCAGCAGTTGTCAGGTACTTTAGGGATCATCCCAGATATCAAATCATAGGAGATGCAAGCCAAGGTGTTACAATAAGGAGTAGAAGCCTCAACATTTCTATGTATTCAAGTTTTCAATCTCAAGTTGAGCCAAAGAGGTTTGAAGATGCCAACATAGATCCATTTTGGATTGTGGCTATACAAGAAGAACTAAACCAGTTCAAGAGATATAAAATCTAGAAGTTGGTTCCCATACCACATGAATATAACATCACTGGAACCAAGTGGATTTATAGGAATAAACTTGATGAGAATGGTGTTATCATCAAAAATAAAGCTAGATTGATTGCCAAGGTATACAGATAAGAGAAAGTATTGACTTTGATCAAACTATTGCACCAGTTACAAGAGTGGAGGCAATAATACTATTCCTTATATATGTTGCACATAAAGGTTTTAAGGTCTACAAAATGGATGTTAAGTCAGCTTTTCTTAATGATAACCTAAAATAAGAGGTCTATGTTAAGCAACCCTCAGGTTTTGTTAATTCCAACTTTCTCGATTATATGTTTAAGCTAAGAAAAGCTTTGTATGGGTTGAAATAAGCCCCTAGGGCATGGTATGAAACTCTATCTAGCTTTCTTATTGAGAACAATTTCTCAAGGGGAAAGGAAGACAAGACATTATTCCTTAGGGAAGTCAAGAGTAAGATCATTATAGTCTAAATTTATATAAATGACATAATTTTTGGGTCTACTCATGATGGCCTCTGCAAAAAGTTTGCTAAACTTATGCGAGGATAATTTGGGATCAGCAGTATGGGTGAACTCAAGTACTTCTTGGGCCTCCAAGTTAGACGGTAATCGGATGGTCTTTTGATCTCTCAGTCTATGTTCACCAAGGAGCTAATTAAGAAGTTTGGAATGGAGAGTTCCTCTATAATGAAAACACCTATGGGGTCAAGTGTGCCAATATACAAGCACAAAACTAGGAAACTTGTTGATGAAACCTTATATAGAGGCATAATTGGCTTCCTCCTCTACCTGACTACAAGTAGGTCAGGCATCTTCTATATTACATGTATTTGTGCTAGATAACAGGCTAGCCCTAAAGAGTCTCATTATTCTACAACAACAATAATCTGAGATATCTCAAGGGCACACCTGATCTTGGTCTATGGTACCCTAGGAATAATTATTTTGAACTAATTGGGTATTTAAATGCAAATTTATCAAGCTGTATAGAAGACATGAAAAGCATATCTGACACTTGTCAATTTCTAGAGAGAATACTTATATCTTGGGGCGGCAAGAAGCAAACCAGTATTGTCATTTCCACTACTAAATTAGAATATATTTCAGCTGTAAGCTGCTGTGCACAGTTGATATAAATTCAACAACAGCTCCCAGACTATATTCTGTAGTAAAGTAAAACTTTCATGTTTTGTGATTCCTCTAGTGCAATCTCTATTACTAGGAATCATGTATCTCATAGCAGAACTTAGCACATAGAGATTAGATATCATTTCATTAGAGAGCATGTGTAAAGGGAAGACATCAGTCTTAAGTTTGTCCCCACAGACATATAAGTGGCTAATAGTTTCACCAATCCACTAGATAAAGCCAAGTTCAACACCTTCAAATTTGAGTTGGGCATTTTGAACTTAGTGTATCTTTATTGTCTTTTCTTGCATATGTGTTGTAGGAAGAATTGACCTTTGATGTATATCAAGAAAGATATGGACTAAGTGCTCAGGCGTCGAGTGAGTTGAGACTAAGTGTCTAAGATTCGACTGCGCTGAGATAACTTCCGGCATCAAGTGTACAGAGACTACGTGTCTAGGTATCGAGTGAGCTGAGACAACTTCAAGTGTCGAGTGTGTCGAGTCCACTCAACGATCTTTCTCAAGATATTCTGATTACGACTATCTTCCATGATTCCTCTCAGCCGTTGGTCAACTCGTGTCAATCATTAAAGGTGCATGCTTCTCCACATTCTCAAACCAGGGAAAGTATAAATAGGAGTGTGTGTGCTTAAAATAAAATACATAATTCATAGCCCTATTTGACTTCATGCCTCCCTGCAACGATATCTCAATCAAACTCCAAAAATTTGAAGGTTCAATGGTGCCAAAGGGAATGGATTTCCACTTCAAGGGTTTTGAGTTAGTAAGGAATGGATTTTAGGATGCTCCAGAAGAAGTTCAAGTAGTTCTCCACTTATTGCAGGTCGCTGATTGTAGGTCGCTGACCTAAAATTTGTTCTCTCAGAGCCGAGTTTGATATGGAAGCGAGTAGTTCTGGAACTCTATTCTAATGCATTATCGAGTCATTCTCCAACAAAATCAAGACATCTATCAATGGACACATGATCAAGATCACTTCTAGGAGACTAAGCAAAACCTTGAATCTGACCAAGTTTAGGTCATCAGATGAAGAAGAAGAACTGTATCAGGATAAGTGTTGGGTACATTGGAATATATGTACTTGATTTGAAGAAGCCTCACCCTACACAATGATATACATCAAGGTGTATTTGATGTGCTTTGAGTTTATATGTGCAGGTTAAGTAATTGTAGAAAAATGCAAAAAAGTTTCTAAGTTCATGTGTCGACACCTAGAGGAGAAGTGTCGACACTTATGAAGGCTTGTGTCGACACTTAGAGAAGCTGTGTCGACACTTGGAGTAATTGTGTCGACACCAAGAAAGGCAGAGTCAACACCAGAAGCAAAGTGTCGACACATACAGGCAGTGTCGACACACTGTGAAGAATTGTCAACATTATCTGTATCGATAATTAGAGGCAGTGTCAACACCCAGAGAAACTTTGACGACATCAAAAGTGTCGACACCAGGAGGCTGTTTCGACACTCAGCAAACTTCAACAAAGTTAAAGTACATGTGTCGACATAAAGAAGATGTGTCGACACTCAGCAAGTTTCAACACATGAAGGCATATGTCGACACAAAGGAGATGTGTCGACACTCAGTAAATTTGAACACAAGAAGGCATGTGTCGACACAAAGGAGTTGTGTCGACACACAGCAGAATTCAACTAAATATTAAAGAAGAAGTGTTTGTGTCGACACACTCAACCAGTGTCGACACATTCAACAGAAGGCTTGTGTCGACACACAGAATCAGTGTTGACACATTCTGAAGAAGCAGTGTCAAGAAGCTATTACAACAACACAAGGAGTTGTGTCGACACCATCAAGGCTAGTGTCGACACTTAGTCTACTTGTGTCGACACTTAGTCTATTTGTGTCGACACTTAATGACTATCTGTCTCGACACTTTCAGACAGTGACAGTGATTTCAAGAAGTGACTGGATGACTTGACAGCTGCCATTTCAACCGATCAACTGCAACTGTCAGAGCCGTCAGAAGGTTGTTAGAAACCGGATCAGCCGGTCACCATGGAGAAAGCCTATATAAAGGCCTTTATCCTTCAACAATCAGTAGAGGAGTCGTGAGAAGATTGATAACAATTAATTAAGAGATCTAACAACACAAAGAAGACCTTCAACAGAAGATATAAGAAGTTGGAGAGAGAGAGCTCCTTCTAAGTAGAACAGCTGCTAAACCAGGCTGTAAAGTAAGATTCAGATTGAGATCTGAATCTCAAGACAACAGTTGATTGAAGATCATCTACACAGGAGATTCAGCCCTACTGTGTTCTAATTCAAGAAGCTTTGAAGAAAGCCAAGGGTGGTTGATCTCTGCCTAGTTCTTCCAAGAACTCATCAAGAAGCCAGTCAATTCATCTCTCTCAGTTAGAGTTGTGGTTAATTAACTTATATTATTAAATTCTTGTAGGATCCTAAGGGATCTGAGTTGTAAGCCTAAACTATAAAGGCTGAGGTAGGGCTTTTGTGCCTGAGTTTAGGAGATTCTATTCTCTGAGTGTAGGCCTTGATTGAAGGCTGAGATAGGGCTGTTTAGCCTGAGTGTAGGTCTTGGTGAAGACTGAGTGGTAGGGCTTTGTGCCTGAGTTGTATGAGTGGGGACACTCTGAGTTGTAGGAACCTGCTTGGGGTTCTGAGTTGTAAGATCTGAGAATCTGAGAAGAAGTGGAGAAGTTAGGCCGAATTTAGTACACTACTAGATAGGCGAAGGGGGAAAGTGGATGTACCCAGACCTTGGGGAACCACTATAAAAATCTGTGTGCGCTCTGTGAATGTTAGTTTCTATGGTTGCTGTGTTGTGATAGCTGTAGAATTGCATTTGTTGTTTAAAGTTATTTACAATTGATCTGCCTTTAAAGTCAAAAGAAAAAGAACACCTATTCACCCCCCCCCCCCCTCTAGGTGATTAGGCACTATTTCTTTCAAGTGATATCTGAGTGAGGTTGCTCCAAAAGGACATAACTGTCTGAGTAAGATCCTGTAGGCAGAATCAGAATAAACAAGAATCAAGAAAATGGGTTCTAGTGAGAATCACAAAAAAACTGGGGTCCATGAAATTGTCAATCTATAGAAAAGAGATTTTTGGCATATGGAAAGAGAGGGTTAGACTTTTTATGGAAGCATCTGACCCAAGAATATACATCACAGTCAAAGAAGGGACATATGTGCCAATGAAGATATCCATTCTAGATGCAAATCAGAAAACTCCTAAGGACTATTCAGAAATGACCAAAGATGAAATCATTCTGGCCACTATGGACTTGAGGGCCCAGAATATTATTGTTAGTGCAATTGATGATGCAACATTTCAGAATTTAATTCATTGTAAAGATTCTAAAGAAATGTGGGACACATTAACAGTCTATATGGAGGGATCAGAAGAAGTAAGACAAGACAGGAAGTCTTTGTTAAATCAGGAATATGAAAGCTTCAGACAAGGAAAGTCTGATAGCATTACTGAATGCTACAAGAAGTTCTATATGATAGTAAATGAATTGATGTCCTATGGAAGAGAATTCAGCAATTATGAGCTGAATGACAAGTTCTTAAGATCCCTGACTAAGGACTGGGACACCAAGATTTGTGCCATTAGGGAAATGGCCAAATTAGCTGATATACATCCTCCAACTTTGTTTGGAAAACTGGTATCTTATGAGATGCAGTTATTGGCTAGAAAGGAGGAAGAGAAGACTACTAGAGTGGAGCACAAGGAAATATCTGTGGCCTTCAAAACTGAAGCCACTGGGAAGTATAGAAGCAAGTCTCCATCTCCACCTCAAATAGTTGCTGAGGCTGTGACAGATAATTCAGAAAGCAAGAATTCAGATAGCAGTGAAAGTGATGAAGACTTTGCAGCTTTCACTACGCATTTTCAAAAGTTTTTGAAGAAGAAGCAGTGGAGGTCTAAGCCTTCCACTTCTCAGCCAAAAGATGACTATTATCAGAAAAGAAAGTCATCAAGGAATGACAGAAGTAGATCCAAGCCAAGCAAAGCTACATCTTCAAAAATTATGTGTTATTGCTGCAATAGACAGGGACATGTAGTGGCTGACTGTCCTGAAAAGAGGAAGGAGTCAACTGACAAAAAGAAGACTCAGTCTAATGGTAAAAATGAAAAGTCCTTTGTTGCTAAGAAAGACAAAAGTTTGACTGATCAGTCATCTTCAGAAACAGACTCAGAAGCTGAAGCCTATATTGGATTGTTTGCTAAAGAGGAGGTAGATGAGTTCATGCAGTTAATGAATTCAATTTATGAGCATGAGGACAATCAGTGCAAGGGCCGATGGCCTTATCTGAAGGAGACAAAATCCAGGTTCAACCTGGACCAAGTAAGGTACAAAGTTGTTGTTATAGTTCAATTTCTAGTACTGAGTCAGAATCAGATACATCTGCATCAAGTGATGTGGGTGGGTCTGAATCTGAAGGAGATATTCATCAGTTAATTGATGAATATAGGGACTTGTTGCAGGCCTTGAAGAGAAGCAAATCCTTGGCCAAAACTCAGGCAAAGGAGATTGCTAGTCTTAAATTGGCTGCTGCTGATTCTGACAAGTTGCTTGATTAGAAACTGAATGAAATAGCCAGCCTGAAGAACATTACTGTTATTCAGATGGGTACTATTACATTTAAGAATGATCAAATTAGAAATCTGGAGGTTAGACTTCAGAAGTAGAGAGAGATTGTTGCAGGTTTTTCTAAACCAAAATCTGTTTTACCTTTGATAGATGAGTTTGTACCTCATAAGGGTAAAACTGGATTGGGGTTTACAAAACCTTCCTGGACAGCTAGGTCCAAATCTAAGGGCAAAGCCCTAGTACTAAACAAGAAGCCTGTAGTAGATAATTCAGCAAGGGTTGTACCTAAACAAAACTACAACAAGTTTGAGTGCTAGTGTTGTGGCAAGATAGTCCACTTTGCCATAGATTGTTGGCACAATTTAAGTGTCAAGGAGAGTAGAAAACTACCTGCTAGAAGTGCTACAGGTAGTTTTGTTAAAAGTCAGACTAACATGCACCAAGGACCCAAGAATTATTTGGGTTCTAAGGTTAAGTAATCTGTTTTCCAGGTGAGTCCAAGTGGCCATGCCCCTATATGGTACTTGTACAGTGGATGTTCTAGGCACAAGACTGGAACTAGGGGGTTGCTGAAGGACTATACTCCAATCAAGGATGGTCCTAAAGTTACCTTTGGTGGTTCAGAAAAAGGAATCATCAAAGACTTTGGTAACATTTCTACTAACCAAATTACATTTACTCAAGTGGCTTATGTAAAGGGTTTGAAATATAACCTCATTAGCATAAGTCAGCTGAGTGATTTTGGATATGACATCTCATTTGTCAAGTATGGTTGTCATATTAAAAGGTCAAGAGATCAAAAGATCATTCTGACAGGATATAGGAAGAGAAATGTCTATTATCTTGACTTTGCATGTGAGAACAATGTTTCTCCTATTTATCTTGTAGCTGATGATAAAGTCTCACATTATGTTAAATGGCACAAGAGGCTGGCTCATCTTAACTATAAGACAATTGGCCAACTCTTTAGCAAAGTGTTAGTGAGGAATGGTCCACAGGTTAAGTGTAAAAAGGATGAGATATGCTCAGCTTGTCAAAAAGGCAAGCAGACCAAATCCACCTTTCATAGCCTTGAAAACAAAGATGCTGTGAGGTGTCTATACCTCTTGCATATGGATCTTTTTGGTCCTATGCCAGTTCACAGTCTAAGTATGAAGGTCTACACATTTGTGGTTGTAGATGACTATTCAAGGTATTCCTGGGTGTTCTTCCTTAGACAAAAATATGAAATCTCAAGTATCTTATATAGTTTTGTTAAACAAATTCAGAATGAATTAGACAGTACAGTGGTCAAAATCAGGAGTGACCACGGTACTGAATTTCAGTCTGATAGTATGACAAAACTGTGTGAAGAATTTGGAATTTTTCAGGAATTTTCCTCACTAAGAATACCTCAGCAAAATGGTATTGCTGAAAGGAAAAATAGAACCTTGATAGAGGATCGTAGAACCCTATTGAGTGACACATATCTCCCAGAATATTTCTGGGCTGAGGCAGTAAATACTGCTTGTCATGTGATCAATAGGGCTACTATCACCAAGAGCCACAAGAAGACCCCCTATGAGATTGTGAAGGGCAGAAAACCAAATTTATCCTATTTCAGGATCTTTAGTTGCAAGTGTTATATCCTTAACAATGGTAAGTCTTATCTAACCAAGTTTGCTGCCAAATCGCAAAAGGGGATCTTTGTTGGGTACAACAACAATAGTAAGGCTTATAGGGTCTACAACTTGATTACTCAAGTTGTAGAAGAGTCTGTTCATGTAGTTTTTGATGAAGATAGACTTATTAACAATGAATTGCCAAGAAGTGTTTGTAGCTCTACAAGTGTAACTGAAAGGATGGGCAAGCATACCTTAACAGAAGGTCCTTCTGCAAGTCACCAAGTGGAAGATGGTGGCTGCTGTCCAGGGGGAGTACAAGATACTCCTGATGCTGAAGAAGACCAAGAGATGCAGCTAAATGAAGAGACTGAAGGTGTACAACCTGAAGACAGGCTGCCTCCAACAAATAGGCACTTAAAGGATCATCCAGCTAATCAAATAATTGGAGATTCCAGACAAGGGGTGCAAATAAGGAGCAGGAATCTAAGTACAGTTCTTCACTCTAGTTTTGTATCCCAAGTAGAGCTAAAGAAGTTTGAAGAAGCAATCCTAGACCCTCATTGGATTGAGGCCATGCAAGAGGAGCTGAATCAATTCAAAAGATGCAAGGTCTGGGAGCTAGTTCCTAAACCCAAGGACCACAACATTATTGGAACTAAGTGGATCTTTAGGAACAAGTTGGATGAGAATGGAATCATCATAAAGAATAAAGCTAGACTTGTTGCAAAGGGATATAGGCAGGAAGATGTTATTGATTTTTATCAAACCTTTGCTCCAGTAGCAAGACTGAAAGCAATAAGGATGTTCCTTGCCTATGCAACATATCAAGGATTTAAGGTATATCAAATGGATGTTAAGTAAGCTTTTCTGAATGGAAATCTGAAGGAAGAAGTCTATGTAGAGCAGCCATCAAGTTTTGTTGATTCTCTTAAACCTGATTATGTATATAGACTTGGGAAGGCTTTGTATGGGTTAAAACAAGCCCCAAGGGCTTGGTATGAAACTCTGTCTAGTTTCCTCATTGAGAACAAATTCTCAAGGGGGAAAATAGACAAGACTCTATTCCTTAGGGAATCCCGAGGCAAGATTATCTTAGTCCAAATATATGTAGATGACATAATATTTGGGTCTACAAAAAGTAGTCTTTGCAGAAAGTTTGCAAAACTTATGCAAGGACAATTTAAAATGAGCAGCATGGGGGAACTTAAGTTCTTCTTGGGTCTCCAAGTTAGACAGACTGAAGATGGATTATCCATATGCCAGTCTAAGTTCACCCTAGAGTTGATAAGGAAGTATGGTATGGAATCATCCTCTACCATGAAAACTCCTATGGGGTCAATCATGTATCTAAGCAAAGATGATGCAGGGAAACCTGTAGATGAAACTTTGTATAGAGGGATAGTTGGCTCCCTACTTGATTTGACTGCTAGTATACCAGATATCATATATGCTACATGTGTCTTTGCTAGGTACCAAGCATGCCCTAAAGAATCTCATTTGACAGCAGTCAGAAGAATTTTGAGATTTCTTAAGGGCACAACTTATCTAGGCCTTTGGTACCCTAGGAATGGATATTTTGTACTGACAGGTTATTCAGATGAAGATTTTGCAGGATGCAAGGAAGATAGGAAGAGTACTACAGTAACCTGTCAATTTCTAGGTGGAAGGCTGATGTCTTGGAGTAGCAAGAAGCAGACCAGTGTGGCCATCTACGCAGCTGAGTCAGAGTATGTGGCTGGAGGAAGTTGATGTGTTCAACTTCTATGGATTCAACATCAGCTAGAAGATTATGGTGTTCAAGTAAGTAGAACACCTTTATTTTGTGATTCTACTAGAGCCATTTCTATTGCAAATAATCCTGTCTTTCATAGTAGGACTAAGCACATAGAAATTAAATACCACTTTCTAAGAGAACATGTAGAAAAAGAATACATTTCCCTAGAGTATGTTAAGACAGATAATCAGTTAACTGATATGTTTACTAAGCCTCTAGATGAAACCAAATTCAATAAGTTTAAAATTGAATTAGGAATGATAAACTTAGAATAGTTTAAAAATGGCTAAGTAAAATGGTGTCGACAGACAGAGTTGTCTGTGTCGACACATAGGAGTGGTGTCGACATTTCAGAGAAATGGTGTCGACACATCTAGGAAGTAAGTGTTGACACTTCAGAGAATTAGTGTCGACACATGCAGAGTAGGTGTCGACACATCCAGGGTGGTGTTGACACTTTGGATTTACACAGAATTCGTCGACTAGAGTCTCGACTAAGTGTCGAGCTGAGATATCTAAGTGTCGAGACAAATATTCTGTCGACTATATTTGTGTCGACACATAGTTGTCGAGACATTAGAAGTAAGTGTCGACACATTTCAAGTATTTTGACGCGCCTTTTCACCTTCAATTTTAGAAAGGTATAAATAGGTTTTCACCATTGTTTGTCGACACGCTCACCATAGTTTTGAGACCAAACTTGTGTGTTGACATCTCTATTCTCTAAATTCAAAATTTCTTCAAACCCTAATGGCGCCCAAGCTAGAAGAGAACCTTAATGAAGGTTATGAGCTCGTGCGACATGCCTTTGATGATGCGGAACCAGAAATCCAAGGTGTGGTAACCCTAATTGCAGAGACTGGATTAGAGTATCTTGTATCAGAACCAATCAAGATTTGGAAGAAGGAGATCCTTGAATTCTTGAGTACAGCTACTCTTGATGAATCTGGACTCAAGATTAAGTCCAAAGTTCATGGGGCAAAAGTCAAGATTACCCTGAAAAGTCTAAGAAAGATTCTACATCTCCCTAGAACTAAAGAAGAGGAAGATGTACCTGCATCAAAGACAAGGGAGGCACTGACATGGTGTGGACTTGATTCAAGCATGAAAATTGGATCAGTTTTTAATAGAAAAGGGATGAACATGCAGGGCAAGTTCTTATCTGAAATAGTGGGCAAGGTGATACTGTGCATGCCTTGTAGGCATGATAGAATATCAGCTCACATGTTCAGTCTGATGACAAGGATAATTTTCCAGCTTAAAACTGATTGGTCAGTATTCATGTTTGATAAGATAAAGGAAAGTCTGAAGAAGCCAAATCTGTGTAGGATTCTGAGTTTATACTTAGCCGGAAGTATCCCTGAAGTGATGAACCAAGCTGCTGGTTCTAAGATAAATCATATGAGGAGAATGGATGTAAGAATTATTTCAAGATGGGATAGAGTGTTGACAAAGGAACTGTCAACTCTAGAAAAGGAAATACCTCAGAAGAAGAAGAAGAAGAAGAAAGCCATTGTTGCTCCAGAATCCTCAAGTAGCTCAGAAGAGCCGGTGGTTTTTAGTTCTGATGATGGAGAAGATGACAATGCTGGAAAGTCACCAGCATTGCAAGAAGATGCCCAGAGGCAAGGGGAGCTACCATCAGCTAGCCCTATTCACCTGGATCCACTCCAGGGGGAGCCTCTACATGTGTATGAGCCAACTCAATTAGAGAGTGAAAGGGATACCCAAACCATTCTAGAGGTAATCACTGAAGTTAATCAATTAAATTTCAATATTGAGAATGAAGTTTTGACTGAATCATTACTTATTGTTGATCAACATACACAGTTATATAGTCAACCATAAGATGTTGTCATGGAGGACACATCATTTGCTGATAAGGTGGTATTAGATGCTCCTGAGATCAAAGATTCACCAGTCCATCCTCAACAGGTCTATGCACTAGAAGAGCTGTTCCCTGATCTGTTACAGACTGATTTTGAGGGAGAGAAAGCAGCTTTTAAGGGGGAGAAGGTCAATCTTGAGGGGGAGCATGTAGAGGAGACTGCTAGACAAGAGACTGAGGAGCAAAGGAATTCTGAGTAGCTACCAAGGACTGAGAATGATTTACATCCTAGTCCTAAGGATAGAGTAGATATTGCTAGTACTTCTGCTTCTTATGATGAAGAGGCTGCTAGAGCCAAGAAAAGAAAGTTCCAGGTCTTCAAGAGAAGAAGTCAGACTTATAAGAAAGCACTGCAAACCATAGTTCCTCAACAAGCCCCAACTGCTGACCATAGTTCTTTGTTGGTGGCTTTATAGATCAAGCTAGATGTGCAAAGAAAGGCTATGGAAACTTATATGGATGAGCACCATAAGGAGCTATAATTTTCCTTAGCTCAAGACATAAAGTCCATAAGATTTGAAGTGAATCAACATAAAAAGGAAATGACTGACTGCTTTCATAAAGAAGGGAATGCAGTGGTATATCTGGCTACTCATCAAGAATAGATAAAGACACAAGTTGATGACATGACAGTAAAACAAAGATATGTTCTAGAAAACCAGATAAGAATGAATGAAAATTTAACTGAATCACATAATGTGATAGTAACTGAAATGAAGAATCTTGCAGCTGCTCAGAGTACAGCAAGTGCTACTGCCAAGGAAGAGTTTGACATGCACTTACAGGAGAGCCTCACTGCTGTTAAAACTGCCACTGAAGATTCTCAAAAGGCTATCACTGAAAACATCCAAAGATTAAAACCTTTTTATAAAGATGGAGTTAACTATTTGAATGCTCAGATCAGATTCCAGAAGGATGATCTTCGGGATCATATCGAAAGAGAAGTCAGAAAGGGGGAGAGGGTGTTAGTCAAAGCAGGCTCTGATCATGCAAAATGGATTTCAAACTCCATCAGAGCTTCCCTTGGATATCCACCCTTGTGTGATGATGATAATGTGGCAGAATCTGGGATTAATCCTTCTTATTTTGGAGGAGAGCAAGCTGAAGTAGCTCAGGTGATCTACCCTCCTGCTGATTTTGACATGATATATCAGGAGGTACTGTCTATGTATAGTACTCCTGAGGGTAATCAGAATGTTATTCTTGAGAAAGTAGTACAACCTGTGCTAGAGGCAATATTAAAAGAGCAAGAGGCATTACTAAAAGAGCAAGAAGCCCAATTATCTAAGAAGAGGTTCAGAGAACAAGCTGAATTAAGGCCAGATTTTGAGCAATGGAGCCCAACCTCTAGGAATATCATATTGACTGCTTGGAAGGCTGCTAAGGATAATTTCCTAGAGAGGGGCAAATGGTATTCTGACCAAGAATGGAAAAAACATGAGGCTAGGCAAGAGGCCATAGTAAAATACAGAAGGAAGGCTAAATTAGGGAAGCTACCTCCTAATGCACAGGAGCCTAGCAAGTATTTCCCTAAGCCTTATCACTATTTTGAGAGACAGAAGATAAGTGCTGAAGAACAGAAAAGGAAAGATCTTAAAGGGAAGAAGCCTGCTGATGACAATGATGCTCCAGTTCAAGCAAAGATTCAATCAGGAAAGGGCATTGTTATCAAGGAGCTAGAAAAGCCATAGATTAGGAATTTTTTAAGTTTACAACTCTGTAATTTTTTATATTAAAATCAATGTAAACTTTTGGTTAATGAGACTATTGGAAGTTATAACAAAATAATGTTTGATCTGTTACATTTGTATTCTATAATGATTGTTTATACATGTTTTGTTAAGTATTTACCGTTTCATATAATACTGTTATACATCATATTGAGTATTTATTATGAATGGTGTATATCATTGACTAAGAGTTATGACTTCTCCAAATATGGGGAGATTGTTGGGTATATTGGAATATATGTACCTGATTTGAAGAAGCCTCACCCTACTCAATGATATACATCAAGGTGTATTTGATGTGCTTTGAGTTTATATGTGCAGGTTAAGTAATTGCAGAAAAATGCAGAAAAGTTTCTAAGTCCATGTGTCGACACCTAGAGGAGAAGTGTCGACACTTAGGAAGGCTTGTGTCGACACCTAGAGAAGTTGTGTCGACACTTGGAGTAATTGTGTCGACACCAGGAAAGGCAGAGTCGACACTAAAAGCAAAGTGTCGACACACTGTGAAGAATTGTCAGCATTATCTGTGTCGACACTTAGAGGCAGTGTCGACACCCAGAGAAACATTGTCGACATCAAAAGTGTCGACACCAGGAGGCTGTGTCGACACTCAGCAAACTTCAACAAAGTTAAAGTACATGTGTCGACATAAAAAAGATGTGTCGACACTCAGCAAGTTTCAACACATGAAGGAATGTGTCAACACAAAGGAGATGTGTCGACACTCAGCAAGTTTCAACACAAGAAGGCATGTGTCGACACAAAGGAGTTATGTCAACACACAGCAGAATTCAACTAAGTATTAAAGAAGAAGTGTTTGTGTCGACACACTCAACCAGTGTCGACACATTCAACAGAAGGCTTGTGTCGACACACAGAGTCAGTGTCGACACATTCTGAAGAAGTAGTGTCGAGAAGCTGTTACAACAACACAAGGAGTTGTGTCGATACCATCAAGGCTAGTGTCGACGCTTAGTCTACTTGTGTCGACACTTAGTCTATTTGTGTCGAAACTTAATGACTATCTGTCTCGACACTTTCAGACAGTGACAGTGATTTCAAGAAGTGACCGGATGACTTAACAGCTGCCATTTCAACCAGTCAACTGCAACTGTCAGAGCCATCAGAAGGTTGTTAGAAACCGGATCAGTCGGTCACCATGGAGAAAGCCTATATAAAGGCCTTTCTCCTTCAACAATCAGTAGAGGAGTCGTGAGAAGATTGATAACAATTAATCAAGAGATCTAACAACACAAAGAAGACCTTCAACAGAAGATCTAAGAAGTTGGGGAGAGAGAGCTCCTTCTAAGTAGAACAGCTGCTGAACCAGGCTGCAAAGTAAGATTCAAATTGAAATCTGAATCTCAAGACAACAGTTGATTGAAGATCATCTGCACAGGAGATTCAACCCTACTGTGTTATAATTCAAGAAGCTTTGAAGAAAGCCAAGGGTGGTTGATCTCTGCCTAGTTCTTCCAAGAACTCATCAAGAAGCCAGTCAATTCATCTCTCTCAGTTAGAGTTGTGGTTAATTACCTTGTATTATTAAATTCTTGTAGGATCCTAAGAGATCTGAGTTGTAGGCCTAAACTAAAAAGGCTGAGGTAGGGCTTTTGTGCCTAAGTGTAGGATATTCTATTCTCTAAGTGTAGGCCTTGATTAAAGGCTGAGGTAGGGTTGCTTAGCCTGAGTGTAGGTCTTGGTGAAGACTGAGTGGTAGGGCTTTGTGCCTGAGTTGCAGGAGTGGGGACACTCTGAGTTGTAGGAACCTGTTTGGGGTTCTGAGTTGTAAGATCTGAGGATCTGAGAAGAAGTGGAAAAGTTAGGTCGAATCTAGTACACTACTAGATAGGCAAAGGGGGAAAGTGGATGTACCCAGACCTTGGGGAACCACTATAAAAATCTGTGTGCACTCTGTGAATGTTAATTTCTGTGGTTTCTGTGTTGTGATAGCTGTAGAATTGCATTTGTTGTTTAAAGTTATTTACAATTGATCTGCCTTTAAAGTCAAAAGAAAAAGAACACCTATTCACCCCCCTCTAGGTGATTAGGCACTATTTATTTCAATAAGCACACCACTGGCTCTATTTTAAGAAATGAAAAGAACATAAAAGGAAAGTTTCTACCAGTCGTTATCCTAAAAGCTCTGAACTGCAAAACAGGGTCCCATAACAAAATATAATGTCCTTTTGAATAGAAATTATCCTTGTCTCATGACAAAGACTTTCACATCATGACTTCTAATGATGAACTCATTTTAACTTTACCAAAATCAGTAACTATTAACCCCAACTCCCTGTGTCCATTCCACATGCTATCACAATTTCCGCAGTTTTACTATATGCAGACCAATATAAGCTATATGATGTACATGATAGTAGGTACTCCAAATTTTCATCCAAAGGCCCTAAGATAATTATTGTGGGTCTATCATGACACATTTAGCCTAAATCCAGAAACCTGTAATTTTCCTAATTAATTTGGCATTTATTAAATTTTCCCAAAAGTTAGGCCATGGCTAATTTTGAACATGAAGTACTAGATTTCCTCAAGTTATGACCACCCAAAAATTATGAACACTATAGTATACCAAAATATCAGTGAATAACCAATTGTACAGATTTTCATAAAGGTATTAACCTCTAAATAATTAATTCAATGTAATTCGAATAATTAGCGGAAATGAAGGGAGTACCACAATGCATAGTTCAAAAATTATACAAAAATTACCAAAGCCTTATTATGATCTTAAAACATTACAGACTAAGTTTCATGCAATTTCAAGGTAATTGAGCTATATAGAAAATTACCTCAAATAAATCGATGATAGTGCACTTTGTGAAGAAACATTCTTGTAAACTCGCCCAAATAACATGTAGTAATTTTCTAAGCTTTATTACGCCCTAAAAAGTTCTCTGGCCAAGTAACACAATTATTCAGCAAGATAAAGTATTTATTATCTATTCATCAAAACAAGTTGCACTTGTTCACTTTACACATGAAGTACTAAGAGAAAATGCCCAATTATTCCAAATACTTTATCAGTGCATAAAAATGGTATTTTATTAACTTTGCTAGAATTTCATATCATTATAAGAAAATTAAACCACAGTAACTTCAAAATCATCAAAAAGGGCAAGGTGATTATATGTAAGGATTCCAACACAATCTGATTAGTATAAGCCAATTATGTGATATTGTCTATATCATTATCTTTCACATGGATCAATGTCTGATCAAAAGGTTAAGTGACCAAGAGATCACTTTGACAGGCACTAGAGTGAAAATATTTTAAACTTCTTATGTTTAAGTACAAACTCACTTGTGTGTCTAGTTGAAAATGAGAAAGTCTCTAATTATTTACAGTGGCATAAGAGACTTGCTCACTTGAATTATAAGACCATCAGCAAGCTCTTCGGTGAAGGGCTAGTCAGAAATAGACCCAATCTGAGATTCATCAAAGAATGTATTTGTTCTGCATGTCAAAATGGCAAGCAAACAAAGGCATCCTTTAAGAGCATTAGAGCCAAAGATTATGGGAGGTATTTGTACCTCTTACATATACACTTGTTTGGTGTCATGCCTGTTCATAGTCTAGGTAGAAAAGTCTAAACACTTGTGATAGTTGATGACTATTCCATATTTGCTTGGGTTTTCTTTCTTAAGAAAAATTCTGAAACCCTTGACATCTTTATGACCTTTGTTAGGCAAGTTCAAAATAAAAGGGACAGTTCTGTGGTAAAAATCAGAAGTGACCATGGAATTAAATTTCAGTCTGAAGGCATGACAAAATTCTGTGGAGAGTAAGTTATTGTTCAGGAGTTTTCTTCTCTAAGAACACCCTAGCAAAATGGGATTGCTAAGAGAATCAACGGAACTCTCATAGAGGCTGACATGACTTTAATTAGTGACACTTCTCTCCCATAGTACTTCTGGGCTGAGGCAGTGAACACTACTTGTCATGTCCTGAATAGAGCTTCTATCAACAAGTATCACAAGAAGACTCCCTAAGAGATAATAAAAGGCAGAAAACAAAATCTTGTCTATCTCAGGATCTTTGGAAGCAAGTAATTTGTGCTTAATAATGGGAAGTCCTACTTGACCAAGTTTGCTGTCAAATCCTATGAGGGAATTTTTGTTGGGTAAAGCTACCACAATATAGCCTATAGAGTTTACAACTTGAAGAACTATGTTGTGGAAGAGTCTATTAATGTAGTGTTTGATGAATCTTTAATGATTAATAGTGAGCTGCGAAGCTTTTCTAGATTTGGAGGTGTAGGATTGAGGATGGATAAACTGACCTTCAAGGACACTCATCCTACTGCCCAAGCGGAAGGTGATGCTGTGCTCATTCCTGAAGAAGATCAAAATACACAAGACATAAGTGAAGACCAGCAGGATTCATCCATTGAAGTTCTAGATGTTAAAGATAGATTATCAGCAGTTGTCAGGTACTTTAGGGATCATCCCAGATATCAAATCATAGGAGATGCAAGCCAAGGTGTTACAATAAGGAGTAGAAGCCTCAACATTGCTATGTATTCAAGTTTTCAATCTCAAGTTGAGCCAAAGAGGTTTGAAGATGCCAACATAGATCCATTTTGGATTGTGGCTATACAAGAAGAACTAAACCAGTTCAAGAGATATAAAATCTAGAAGTTGGTTCCCATACCACATGAATATAACATCACTGGAACCAAGTGGATTTATAGGAATAAACTTGATGAGAATGGTGTTATCATCAAAAATAAAGCTAGATTGATTGCCAAGGTATACAGATAAGAGAAAGTATTGACTTTGATCAAACTATTGCACTAGTTGCAAGATTAGAGGCAATAATACTATTCCTTATATATGTTGCACATAAAGGTTTTAAGGTCTACAAAATGGATGTTAAGTCAGCTTTTCTTAATGGTAACCTAAAAGAAGAGGTCTATGTTAAGCAACCCTTAGGTTTTGTTAATTCCAACTTTCTCGATTATATGTTTAAGCTAAGAAAAGCTTTGTCTGGGTTGAAATAAGCCCCTAGGGCATGATATGAAACTCTATCTAGCTTTCTTATTGAGAAGAATTTCTCAAGGGGAAAGGAAGACAAGACATTATTCCTTAGGGAAGTCAAGAGTAAGATCATTATAGTCTAAATTTATATAGATAACATAATTTTTCGGTCTACTCATGATGACCTCCGCAAGAAGTTTGTTAAACTTATGCAAGGATAATTTGGGATCAGCGGTATGGGTGAACTCAAGTACTTCTTGGGCCTCCAAGTTAGATGGTAATCAGATGGTCTTTTGATCTCTCAGTCTATGTTCACCAAGGAGCTAATTAAGAAGTTTGGAATGGAGAGTGCCTCTATAATGAAAACACCTATGGGGTCAAGTGTGCCAATATACAAGCACGAAACAAGGAAACGTGTTGATGAAATCATATATAGAGGCATAATTGGCTTCCTCCTCTACCTGACTACAAGTAGGTCAGGCATCTTGTATATTACATGTATTTGTGCTAGATACCAGGCTAGCCCTAAAGAGTCTCATTATTCTACAACAACAATAATCTGAGATATCTCAAGGGCACACCTGATCTTGGTCTATGGTACCCTAGGAATAATTATTTTGAACTAATTGTGTATTTAAATGCAAATTTATCAAGTTGTATAGAAGACATGAAAAGCATATCTGACACTTGTCAATTTCTAGAGAGAATACTTATATCTTTGGGCAGCAATAAGCAAACCAGTATTGTCATTTCCACTACTAAATTAGAATATATTTCAGCTGTAAGCTACTGTGCACAGTTGATATAAATTCAACATCAGCTCCCAGACTATAATCTGTAGCAAAGTAAAACTTTCATGTTTTGTGATTCCTCAAGTGCAATCACTATTACTAGGAATCATGTATCTCATAGCAGAACTTTGCACATAAAGATTAGATATCATTTCATTAGAGAGCATGTGGAAAGGGAAGACATCAGTCTTAAGTTTGTCCCCACAGACATATAAGTGTCTAATATTTTCACCAATCCACTAGATAAAGCCAAGTTCAACACCTTCAAATTTGAGTTTGGCATGTTGAACTTAGTGTATCTTTATTGCCATTTCTTGCATATGTGTTGTAGGAAGAATTGACCTTTGATGTATATCAAGAAAGATATGGACTAAGTGCTTAGGTGTCGAGTGAGTTGAGACTAATTGTCTAAGATTCGACTGCGCTGAGACAACTTCCGGCATCAAGTGCACAGAGACTACGTGTCTATGTATCGAGTGAGCTGAGACAACTTCAAGTGTCGAGTGTGTCGAGTCCACTCAACGATCTTTCTCAAGATATTCTTATTACGACTATCTTCCATGATTCCTCTCAGCCGTTGGTCTACTCGTATCAATCATTAAAGGTGCATGCTTCTCCACATTCTCAAACGAGGGAAAGTATAAATAGGTGTGTGTGTGCTTAAAATAAAATACATAATTCCTAGCCATATTTGACTTCATGCCTCCCTACAACGATATCTCAATCAAACTCCAAAAATTTGAAGGTTCAATGGTGCTAAAGGGAATGGATTTCCTCTTCAAGGGTTTTGAGTTAGTAAGGAATGGATTCAAGGATGCTCCAGAAGAAGTTCAACTAGTTCTCCACTTATTGCAGGTCGCTGATTGTAGGTCGCTGACCTAAAATTTGTTCTATCAGAGCCGAGTTTGATATGGAAGCGAGTAGTTCTGGAACTCTATTCTAATGCATTATCGAGTCATTCTCCAACAAAATCAAGACATCTATCAATGGACACATGATCAAGATCACTTCTAGGAGACTAAGCAAAACCTTGAATCTGACCAAGTTTAGGTTGTCTGATGAAGAAGAAGAACTGTATCAGGATAAGTGTTGGGTACATTGGAATATATGTACCTGATTTGAAGAAGCCTCACCCTACTCAATGAGATACATCAAGGTGTATTTGATGTGCTTTGAGTTTATATGTGCAGGTTAAGTAATTGCAGAAAAATGCAGAAAAGTTTCTAAGTCCATGTGTCGACACCTAGTGGAGAAGTGTCGACACTTATGAAGGCTTGTGTCGACACTTAGAGAAGCTGTGTCGACACTTGGAGTAATTGTGTCGACACCAAGAAAGGCAGAGTCGACACCAGAAGCAAAGTGTCGACACATACAGGCAGTGTCGACACACTGTGAAGAATTGTCAACATTATCTGTGTCGACACTTAGAGGCAGTGTCGACACCCAGAGAAACTTTGTCGACATCAAAAGTGTCGACACCAGGAGGCTGTGTCGACACTCAGCAAACTTCAACAAAGTTAAAGTACATGTGTCGACACAAAGAAGATGTGTCGACACTCAGCAAGTTTCAACACGTGAAGGCATGTGTCGACACAAAGGAGATGTGTCGACACTCAGTAAGTTTCAACACAAGAAGGCATGTGTCGACACAAAGGAGTTGTGTTGACACATAGTAGAATTCAACTAAGTATTAAAGAAGAAGTGTTTGTGTCGACACACTCAACCAGTGTCGACACATTCAACAGAAGGCATGTGTCGACACACAGAATCAGTGTCGACAAATTCTGAAGAAGCAGTGTTGAGAAGTTGTTACAACAACACAAGGAGTTGTGTCGACACCATCAAGGCTAGTGTCGACACTTAGTCTACTTGTGTCGATACTTAGTCTATTTGTGTCGACACTTAATGAATATCTGTCTCGACACTTTCAGACAGTGACAGTGATTTCACGAAGTGACTGGATGACTTAACAGCTGCCATTTCAACCGGTCAACTACAACTGTCAGAGCCGTCAGAAGGTTGTTAGAAATCAGATCAGCCGGTCACCATGGAGAAAGCCTATATAAAGGCCTTTCTCCTTTAACAATCAGTAGAGGAGTCGTGAGAAGATTGATAACAATTAATCAAGAGATCTAACAACACAAAGAAGACCTTCAATAGAAGATCTAAGAAGTTGGAGAGAGAGAGCTCCTTCTAAGTAGAACAGCTGCTGAACCAGGCTGTAAAGTAAGATTCAGATTGAGATCTGAATCTCAAGACAGCAGTTGATTGAAGATCATCTGCACAGGAGATTCAACCCTACTGTGTTCTAATTCAAGAAGCTTTGAAGAAAGCCAAGGGTGGTTGATCTCTACCTAGTTCTTCCAAGAACCCATCAAGAAGCCAGTCAATTCATCTCTCTCTGTTAGAGTTGTGGTTAATTACCTTGTATTATTAAATTCTTGTAGGATCGTAAGAGATCTGAGTTGTAAGCCTAAACTATAAAGGCTGAGTAGGGCTTTTGTGCCTGAGTGTAGGAGATTCTATTCTCTGAGTGTAGGCCTTGATTGAAGGCTGAGGTAGGAATATTTAGCCTGAGTGTAGGTCTTGGTGAAGACTGAGTGGTAGGGCTTTGTGCCTGAGTTGTAGGAGTGGGGACACTCTGAGTTGTAGGAACCTATTTGGGGTTCTGAGTTGTAAGATCTGAGGATCTGAGAAGAAGTGGAGAAGTTAGGCCGAATTTAGTACACTACTAGATATGCGAAGGGGGAAAGTGGATGTACCCAGACCTTGGGGAACCACTATAAAAATCTTTGTGCACTCTGTGAATGTTAGTTTCTGTGGTTGTTGTGTTGTGATAGCTGTAGAATTGCATTTGTTGTTTAAAGTTATTTACAATTGATCTGCCTTTAAAGTCAAAAGAAAAAGAACACCCATTCACCCCCCCCCCCCTCTAGGAGATTAGGCACTATTTCTTTCAAGTGGTATCAGAGCGAGGTTGCTCCAAAAGGATATAACAGTCTGAGTAAGATACTGTAGGCAGAATCAGAATAAACAAGAATTAAGAAAATGGGTTCTAGTGAGAATCACAAAGAGCTGGGGTCCATGAAATTGTCAATCTGTAGAAAAGAGATTTTTGGCATATGGAAAGAGAGGGTTAGACTCTTTATAGAAGCATCTGACCCAAGAATATACATCACAGTCAAAGAAGGTCCATATTTGCCAATGAAGATATCCATTCTAGATGCAAATCAGAAAACTCCTAAGGACTATTCAGAAATGACCAAAGATGAAATCATTCTGGCCACTATGGACAAGAGGGCCCAGAATATTATTGTTAGTGTAATTGATGATGCAACATTTCAGAATTTAATTCATTGTAAAGCTTCTAAAGAAATGTGGGACACATTAATATTCTATATGGAGGATCAGAAGAAGTAAGACAAGATAGGAAGTCTTTGTTAAATCAGGAATATGAAAGCTTCAGATAAGGAAAGTCTGATAGCATTACTGAATGCTACAAGAAGTTCTATAGGATAGTAAATGAATTGATGTCCTATGGAAGAGAATTCAGCAACTATGAGCTGAATGACAAGTTCTTAAGATCCCTGACTAAGGACTGGGACACCAAGATTTGTGTCATTAGGGAAATGGCCAAATTAGTTGATATACCTCCTCCAACTTTGTTTGGAAAACTGTTATCTTATGAGATGCAGTTATTGGCTAGAAAGGAGGAAGAGAAGACTACTAGAGTGGAGCACAAGGAAAGATCTGTGGCCTTCAAAACTGAAGCCACTAGAAAGTATAGAAGCAAGTCTCCATCTCCACCTTAAATAGTTGCTGAGGCTGTGACAGATAATTCAGAAAGCAAGAATTCAGATAGCAGTGAAAGTGATGAAGACTTTGCAGCTTTCACTAGGCATTTTAAAAAGTTTCTCAAGAAGAAGACGTGGAGGTCTAAGCCTTCCACTTCTTAGCCAAAAGATGACTATTATCAGAAAAGAAAGTCATCAAGGAATGACAGAAGCAGATCCAAGCCAAGCAAAGCTACATCTTCAAAAATTGTGTGTTATTACTACAATAGACAGGGACATGTAGTGGCTGACTCTCCTAAAAAGAGGAAGGAGTCAACTAACAAAAAGAAGACTCAGTTTAATGGCAAAAAGGAAAAGTCCTTTGTTGCTAAGAAAGACAAAAGTTTGACTGATCAATCATCTTCAGAAACAGACTCAGAAGCTGAAGCCTATATTGGATTATTTGCTGAAGAGGAGGTAGATGAGTTCATGCAGTTAATGAATTCAATTTATGAGCATGAGGACAATCTGTGCAAAGGGATGATGGCCTTATCTGAAGGAGACAAAATTCAGGATCAACCTGAACCAAGTAAGGTACAAAGTTGTTCTTCTAGTTCAATTTCTATTACTGAGTCAGAATCATATACATCTGCATCAAGTGATGTGGGTGGGTCTGAATCTGAAGAAGATATTCATCAGTTAATTGATGAATATAGGGACTTGTTGCAGGCCTTGAAGCGAAGCAAATCCTTGGCCAAAACTCAGGCAAAGGAGATTGCTAGTCTTAAATTGGCTGCTGCTGATTCTGACAAGTTGTTTGATCAGAAACTGAATGAAATAGCCAGGCTGAAGAACATTACTGTTATTCAGATGGGTACTATTACATTTAAGAATGATTAAATTAGAAATCTGGAGGTTAGACTTCAGAAGGAGAGAGAGATTGTTGCAAGTTTTTCTAAACCAAAATCTGTTTTACCTTTGATAGATGAGTTTGTACCTCATTAGGGTAAAACTGGATTGGGGTTTACAAAACCTTCCTGTACAGCTAGGTCCAAATCTAAGGGCAAAGCCCCAGCACTAAACAAGAAGCCTGCAGTAGATAATTCAGCCAGGGTTGTACCTAAACAAAGGTACAACAAGTTTGAGTGCTGGTGTTGTGGCAAGATAGGCCACTTTGCCATAAATTGTTGGCACAATTTAAGTGTCAAGGAGAGTAGAAAACTACCTTTTAGAAGAGCTACAGGTAGTTTTGTTAAAAGTCAGGCTAACCTGCACCAAGGACCCAAGAATTATTTGGGTTCTAAGGTTAAGTAATCTGTTTTACAGGTGAGTCCAAGTGGCCATGCCCCTATATGGTACTTGGACAGTGGATGTTCCAGGCACATGACTGGAACTAGGGGGTTGCTGAAGGACTATACACCAATCAAGGATGGTCCTAAAGTTACCTTTGGTGGTTCAGAAAAAGGAATCATCAAAGGCCTTGGTAACATTTCTAGTAACCAAATTATAATTACTCAAGTGGCTTATGTAAAGGGTTTGAAACATAACCTCATTAGAATAAGTCAGCTGAGTGATTTAGGATATAACATCTTATTTGTCAAGGATGGTTGTCATATCAAAAGGTCAAGTGATCAAAAGATCATTCTGACAGGATATAGGAAGAGAAATGTCTGTTGTCTTGACTTTGCATGTGAGAACAATGTTTCTCCTATTTGTCTTGTAGCTGATGAGAAAGTCTCACATTGTGTTAAATGGCACAAGAGGCTGGCTCATCTTAACTATAAGACAATTGGCCAACTCTTTAGCAAAGAGTTAGTGAGGAATGGTACTCAGGTTAAGTGTAAAAAGGATGGGATATGCTCAGCTTGTCAAAAAGGCAAGCAGACCAAATCCACCTTTCATAGCCTTGAAAACAAAGATGCTGTGAGGTGTCTATACCTCTTGCATATGAATCTTTTTGGTCCTATGTCAGTTCACAGTCTAAGTAGGAAGGTCTACACATTTGTGGTTATAGATGACTATTCGAAGTATTCCTGTGTGTTCTTCCTTAGACAAAAATCTGAAACCTCAAGTATCTTATATAGTTTTATTAAACAAATTCATAATGAATTGGACAGTACAGTGGTCAAAATCAGGAGTGACCATGGTACTGAATTTCAGTCTGACAGTATGACAAAACTGTATGAAGAATTTGGAATTTTTCAGGAATATTTCTCACCAAGAACACCTCAGCAAAATGGTATTGTTGTAAGGAAAAATAGAACCTTGATAGAGGCTCGTAGAACCCTATTGAGTGACACATCTCTCCCAGAATATTTCTGGGCTGAGGCAGTAAATACTGCTTGTCATGTGATCAATAGGGCTACTATCACCAAGAGCCACAAGAAGACCCCCTATGAGATTGTGAAGGACAGAAAACCAAATTTATCCTATTTTTGGATCTTTGGTTGCAAGTGTTATATCCTTAACAATGGTAAGTCTTATCTAACCAAGTTTGCTGCCAAATCTCAAGAGGGTATCTTTGTTCGGTACATCAACAATAGTAAGGCTTATAGGGTCTACAACTTGATTACTCAAGTTGTAGAAGAGTCTGTTCATGTAGTTTTTGATGAAGCTAGACTTATTAACAATGAATTGCCAAGAAGTGTTTGCAGCTCTACACGTGTAACTGAAAGAATGGGCTAGCATACCTTACCAGAAGGTCCTTCTGCAAGTCAGTAAGTGGAAGATGGTGGCTGTTGTCCAGGGGGAGTATAAGATACTCCTGATGCTGAAGAAGACCAAGAGATGCAGCTAAATGAAGAGACTGAAGGTGTACAACCTGAAGACAGGCTGCCTCCAGCAAATAGGCACTTAAAGGTTCATCCAGCTAATCAAATAATTAGAGATCCCAGACAAGGGGTGCAAACAAGGAGCAGGAATCTAAGTACAGTTCTTCACTCCAATTTTCTATCCCAAGTAGAGCCAAAGAAGTTTGAAGAAGCAATCCTAGACCCTCATTGGATTGAGGCCATGCAAGAGGAGCTGAATCAATTCAAAAGATGCAAGGTGTGGTAGTTAGTTCCTAAACCCAAGGACCACAACATTATTGGAACTAAATGGATCTTTAGGAACAAGTTGGATGAGAATGGAATCATCATAAAGAATAAAGCTAGACTTGTTGCAAAGGGATATAGGCAGGAAGAAGGTATTGATTTTGATCAAACCTTTGCTCTAGTAGCAAGACTGAAAGAAATAAGGATGTTCCTTGCCTATGCAACATATCAAGGATTTAAGGTATATCAAATGGATGTTAAGTCAGCTTTTCTGAATGGAAATCTGAAGGAAGAAGTCTATGTAGAGCAGCCATCAGGTTTTGTTGATTCTCTTAAACCTGATTATGTATATAGACTTAGGAAGGCTTTGTATGGGTTAAAACAAGCCCCAAGGGCTTGGTATGAAACCCTGTCTAGTTTCCTCATTGAGAACAAATTCTCAAGGGGGAAAATAGACAAGACTCTATTCCTTAGGGAATCCCGAGGCAAGATTATCTTAGTCCAAATATATGTAGATGACATAATATTTGGGTCTACAGAAAGTAGTCTTTGCAGAAAATTTGCAAAACTTATGCAAGAACAATTTGAAATGAGCAGTATGGGGGAACTTAAGTTCTTCTTGGTTCTCCAAGTTAGACAGACTGAAGATGGATTATCCATATGCCAGTCTAAGTTCACCCTAGCGTTGATAAGGAAGTATGGTATGGAATCATCCTCTACCATGAAAACTCCTATGGGGTCAAGCATGTCTCTAAGCAAAGATGATGTAGGGAAACCTGTAGATGAAACTTTGTATAGAGGGATAGTTGGCTCCCTACTGTATTTGACTGCTAGTAGACCAGATATCATGTATGCTACATGTGTCTGTGCTAGGTACCAAGCATGCCCTAAAGAATCTCATTTGACAGCAGTCAAAAGAATTTTGAGATATCTTAAGGGCACACCTTATCTAGGCCTTTGGTACCCTAGGAATGGAGATTTTGTACTGATAGGTTATTCAGATGCAGATTTTGCAGGATGCAAGGAAGATAGGAAGAGTACTACAGGAACCTGTCAATTTCTAGGTGGAAGGCTGGTGTCTTGGAGTAGCAAGAAGCAGACCAGTGTGGCCATCTCCACAGCTGAGTCAGAGTATGTGGCTGTAGGAAGTTGCTGTGTTCAACTTCTAAGGATTCAACATCAGCTAGAAGATTATGGTATTCAAGTAAGTAGAACACCTTTATTTTGTGATTCTACTAGTGCCATTTCTATTGCAAATAATCCTGTCTCCCATAGTAGGACTAAGCACATAGAAATTAAATACCACTTTCTAAGAGAACATGTAGAAAAAGAAGACATTTCCCTAGAGTATGTTAAGACAGATAATCAGTTAGCTGATATGTTTACTAAGCCCCTAGATGAAACCAAATTCAATAAGTTTAAAATTGCATTAGGAATGATAAACTTAGAATAGTTTAAAAAATGGCTAAGTAAAATGGTGTCGACACACATATTTGTCTGTGTCGACACATAGGAGTGGTGTCGACATTTCAGAGAAATGGTGTCGACACATCTAGGAAGTAAGTGTCGACACTTCAGAGAATTAGTGTCGACACATGCAGAGTAGGTGTCGACACATCCAGTGTGGTGTCGACACTTAGGATTTACACAGAATTCGTCGAGTAGAGTCTCGACTAAGTGTCGAGCTGAGATATCTAAGTGTCGACACATATATTCTGTCGACTATATTTGTGTCGACACATAGTTGTCGAGACATTAGAAGTAAGTGTCGACACTTTTCCACAGTGTCGACACATTTCAAGTATTTTGATGCGCCTTTTCACCTTCAATTTTAGAAAGGTATAAATAGGTTTTCACCATTGTCTGTCGACACGCTCACCATAGTTTCGAGACCAAACTTGTGTGTCGACATCTCTCTTCTGTAAATTCAAAATTTCTTCAAACCCTAATGGCGCCCAAGCTAGAAGAGAACCTTAATGAAGGTTATGAGCTCGTGCGACACGCCTTTGATGACGCGAAACCAGAAATCCAAGGTGTGGTAACCCTAATTGCAGAGACTGGATTAGAGTATCTTGTATCAGAACCAATCAAGATCTGGAAGAAGGAGGTCCTTGAATTCTTGAGTACAGCTACTCTTGATGAATCTGGACTCAAGATTAAGTCCAAAGTTCATGGGGCAAAAGTCAAGATTACCTTGAAAAGTCTAAGAAAGATTCTACATCTCCCTAGAACTAAAGAAGAGGAAGATGTACCTGCATCAAAGACAAGGGAGGCACTGACATGGTGTGGACTTGATTCAAGCATGAAAATTGGATCAGTTTTCAATAGAAAAGGGATGAACATGCAGGGCAAGTTCTTATCTGAAATAGTGGGCAAGGTGATACTGAGCAAGCCTGGTGGGCATGATAGAATATCAGCTCACATGTTCAGTCTGATGACAAGGATAATTTTCCAGCTTAAAACTGATTGGTCAGTAGTCATGTTTGATAAGATAAAGGAAAGTCTGAAGAAGCCAAATCTGGGTAGGATTCTGAGTTTATACTTAGCTGGAAGTATCCCTGAAGTGATGAACCAAGCTGCTGGTTCTAAGATAAATCATATGAGGAGAATGGATGTAAGAATTATTTCAAGATGGGATAGAGTGTTGACAAAGGAACTGCCAACTCTAGAAAAGGAAACACCACAGAAGAAGAAGAAGAAAGCCATTGTTGCCCAGAATCCTCAAGTAGCTTAGAAGGGCAGGTGGTTTTTAGTTCTGATGATGGAGAAGATGACAATGCTGGAAAGTCACCAGCATTGCAAGAAGATGCCCAGAGGCAGGGGAGCTACCATCAGCTAGCCCTATTCACCTGGATCCACTCCAGGGGGAGCCTCTACATGTGGATGAGCCAACTCAATTAGAGAGTGAAAGGGCAACCTAAACCATTCTAGAGGTAATCACTGAAGTTAATCAATTAAATTTCAATATTGAGGATGAAGTTTTGACTGAATCATTACTTGTTGTTGATCAGCATACACAGTTACATAGTCAACCACAAGATGTTGTCATGGAGGACACATCAGTTGCTGATAAGGTGGTATTAGATGCTCCTGAGATCAAAGATTCACCAGTCCATCCTCAACAGGTGTATACACTAGAAGAGCTGTTACCTGATCTATTATAGACTGATTTTGAGGGAGAGAAAGCAGGTTTTGAGGGGGAGAAGGTCAATCTTGAGGGGAGCATGTAGAGGAGACTACTAGACAAGAGACTGAGGAGCAAAGGAATGCTGAGGAGCTACCAAGGACTGAGAAGGATTTATATCCTAGTCCTAAGGATAGAGTAGATATTGCTAGTACTTCTGCTTCTTAAGATGAAGAGGTTGTTAGAGCCAAGAAAAGAAAGTTCCAGGTCTTCAAGAGAAGAAGTCAGACCTACAAGAATGCACTGCAAACCATAGTTCCTCAACAAGCCCCAACTGCTGACCATAGTTCTTTGTTGGTGGCTTTGCAGATCAAGCTAGATGAGCAAAGAAAGGCTATCGAAACTTATATGGATGAGCACCATAAGGAGCTATAATTTTCCTTAGATCAAGACATAAAGTCCATAAGATTTGAAGTGAATCAACATAAAAAGGAAATGACTGACTGCTTTCATAAAGGAGGGAATGCAATGGTATATCTGGCTACTCATCAAAAGACACAGGTTGATGACATGGCAGTAAAACAAGGATATGTTCTGGAAAACCTGATAAGAATGAATGAAAATTTAACTGAATCACATAATGTGATAGTAACTGAAATGAAGAATCTTGCAGCTGCTCAGACTGCAGCAAGTTCTACTACCAAGGAAGAGTTTGACATGCACTTACGTGAGAGCCTCACTGCTATTAAAACTGTCATTGTAGATTCTCAAAAGGCTATCACTGAAAATCTCCAAAGATTAAAACCTTTTTATAAAGATGGAGTTAACTATTTGAATGCTAAGATCAGATTCTAGAAGGATGATCTTCGGGATCATATCGAAAGAGAAGTCATAAAGGGGGAGAGGGTATTAGTCAAAGCAGGCTCTGATCATGCAAAATGGATTTCAAACTCCATCAGAGCTACCCTTGGATATCCACCCTTGTGTGATGATGATAATGTGGCAGAATCTGGGATTAATCCTGCTTATTTTGGAGTAGAGCAAGCTGAAGTAGCTCAGGTGATCTACCCTCCTGCTGATTTTGACATGATACATCAGGAGGTACAGTCTATGTATAGTCCTCCTGAGGGTAATCAGAATGTTATTCTTGAGAAAGTAGTACAGCCTGTGTCAGAGGCAATATTAAAAGAGCAAGAGGTATTACTAAAAGAGCAAGAAGCCCAATTATCTAAGAAGAGGTTCAGAGAACAAGCTGAATTAAGGCCAGATTTTGAGCAATGAAGCCCAACCTCTAGGAATATCATATTGACTGCTTGGAAGGCTACTAAGGATAATTTCCTAGAGAGGGGCAAATGGTATTCTGACCAAGAATGGAAAAAACATGAGGCTAGGCAAGAGTCCATAGTACAATACAGAAGGAAGGCTAAATTAGCGATGCTACCTCCTAATGCACAGGAGCCTAGAAAATATTTCCCTAAGCCTTATCACTATTTTGAAAGACAGAAGATAAGAGCTGAAGAACAGAAAAAGAAAGATCTTAAAGGGAAGGAGCCTGCTGATGACAATGATGCTCCAGTTCAAGCAAAGATTCAATCTAGAAAGGGCATTGTTATCAAGGAGCCAGAGCAGCCATAGATTAGGATTTTTTAAGTTTACAACTCTGTAATTTCTTACATTAAAATCAATGTAAACTTTTGGTTAATGAGACTATTTAAAGTTATAACAAAATAATGTTTGATCTGTTACATTTGTATTCTGTAATGATTGTTTATACATGTTTTGTTAAGTATTTACCCTGTCATATAATACTGTTATACATCATATTGAGTATTTGTTATGAATGGTGTATGTTATGGACTAAGGGTTATGACTTCTCCAAATAGGGGGAGATTGTTGGGTACATTGGAATATATGTACCTGATTTGAAGAAGCCTCACCCTACTCAATGATATACATCAAGGTGTATTTGATGTTCTTTGAGTTTATATGTGCAGGTTAAGTAATTGCAGAGAAATGCAGAAAAGTTTCTAAGTCCATGTGTCGACACCTAGAGGAGAAGTGTTGACACTTATGAAGGCTTGTGTCGACACCTAGAGAAGCTGTGTCGACACTTGGAGTAATTGTGTCGACACCAGGAAAGGCAGAGTCGACACCAGAAGCAAAGTGTCGACACATACAGACAGTGTCGACACACTGTGGAAGAATTGTCAAGCATTATCTGTGGTCGACACTTAGAGGCAGTGTCGACACCCATAGAAACTTTGTCGACATCAAAAGTGTCGACACCAGGAGGCTGTGTCGACACTCAGCAAACTTCAACAAAGTTAAAGTACATGTGTCGACACAAAGGAGATGTGTCGACACTCAGCAAGTTTCAACACATGAAGGCATGTGTCGACACAAAGGAGATGTGTCGACACTCAGCAAGTTTCAACACAAGAAGCATGTGTCGACACAAAGGGAAGTTGTGTCGACACACAGCAGAATTCAACTAAGTATTAAAGAAGAAGTTTTTGTGTCGACACACTCAACCAGTGTCGACACATTCAACAGAAGGCTTGTGTCGACACACAGAATCAGTGTCGACACATTCTGAAGAAGCAGTGTGAGAAGCTATTACAAAACACAAGGAGTTGTGTCGACACCATCAAGGCTAGTGTCGACACTTAGTCTACTTATTTCGACACTTAGTCTATTTGTGTCGACACTTAATGACTATCTGTCTCGACACTTTCAGACAGTGACAGTGATTTCAAGAAGTGACTGGATGACTTGACAGCTGCCATTTCAACCAGTCAACTGCAACTGTCAGAGCCATCAAGAAGGTTGTTAGAAACCGGATCAGTCGGTCACCATGGAGAAAGCTATATATAAAGGCCTTTCTCCTTCAACAATCAGTAGAGGAGTCGTGAGAAGATTGATAACAATTAATCAAGAGATCTAACAACACAAAGAAGACCTTCAACAGAAGATCTAAGAAGTTGGGGAGAGAGAGCTCCTTCTAAGTTAGAACAGCTCGCTGAACCAGGCTGACAAAGTAAGATTCAGATTGAGATCTGAATCTCAAGACAACAGTTGATTGAAGATCATCTGCACAGGAGATTCAACCCTACTTTGTTCTAATTCAAGAAGCTTTGAAGAAAGCCAAGGGTGGTTGATCTCTGCCTAGTTTCTTCCAAGAACTCATCAAGAAGACAGTCAATTCATCTCTCTCAGTTAGAGTTGTGGTTAATTACCTTGTATTATTAAATTCTTGTAGGATCCTAAGGGATCTGAGTTGTAAGCCTAAACTATAAAGCTGAGGTAGGGCTTTTGTGCCTGAGTGTAGGAGATTCTATTCTCTGAGTGTAGTCCTTGATTGAAGGCTGAGGTAGGGCTGTTTAGCCTGAGTGTAGGTCTTGGTGAAGACTGAGTGGTAGGGCTTTGTGCCTGAGTTGTAGGAGTGGGGACACTCTGAGTTGTAGGAACCTGTTTGGGGTTCTGAGTTGTAAGATCTGAGGATCTGAGAAGAAGTGGAGAAGTTAGGCCGAATCTAGTACACTACTAGATAGGCGAAGGGGAAAGTGGATGTACCCAGACCTTGGGGAACCACTATAAAAATCTGTGTGCACTCTGTGAATGTTAGTTTCTGTGGTTTTGTGTTGTGATAGCTGTAGAATTGCATTTGTTGTTTAAAGTTATTTACAATTGATCTCCCTTTAAAGAAGAAAGAAAAAGAACACCTATTCACCCCCCTCTAGGTGATTAGGCACTATTTCTTTAATAAGCACACCACTGGCTCTATTTTAAGAAATGAAAAGAACATAAAAGGAAAGTTTCTAGCAGTCGTTATCCTAAAAGCTCTAAACTGCAAAACAGGGTCCAAAACAAAATCCATGGCCTTTTGGATAGAAATTATCCTTGTCTCATGACAAAGACTTTCACATCGTGACTTCTAATGATGAACTCATTTTAACTTTACCAAATCAGTAACTATTAACCCAACTCCTGTGTCCATTCCACATGCTATCACAATTTCCGCAGTTTTACTATATGCAGACCATATAAGCTATATGATGTACATGATAGGAGGTAGTCCAAATTTCATCCAAAGGCCATAGATAATTATTGTGGGTCTATTATGACACATTTACCCTAAATCCAGAAACTTGTAATGTTCCTAATTAATTTGGCATTTATTAAATTTTTCCAAAAGTTAGGCCATGGCTAATTTTGAACATGAAGTACTAGATTCCTGAAGTTATGACCACCCAAAAATTATGACACTATAGTATACCAAAATATCAGTGAATAACCAATTGTACATATTTTCATAAAGGTATTAACCTCTAAATAATTATTCAATGTAATTCAAATAATTAGAGGAAATGAAGGGAGTACCACAATGCATAGTTCAAAAACTATACAAAATTACCAAAGCCTTATTATGATCTTAAAAACATTACAGACTAAGTTTCATGCAATTTCAAGATAATTGAGCTATATAGAAAATTACCTCAAATAAATCGATGATAGTGCACTTTGTGAAGAAACATTCTTGTAAACTCGCCCAAATAACATGTAGAAATTCTAAGCTTTATTACGCCCTAAAAGTTCTCTGGCCAAGTAACACAATTATTCAGCAAGATATAGTATTTATTATCTATTCATCAAAACAAGTTGCACTTGTTCACTTTACACATGAAGTACTAAGAGAAAATGCCCAATTATTCCAAAACTTTATGAGTGCATAAAATGGTATTTTATTAACTTTGCTAGAATTTCATATCATTATAAGACAATTAAACCACAGTTACTTCAAAATCATCAAAAAGGGCAAGGTGAAGGATATATGCACAAGTATGAGCTATTGTTGTCTAAACATCCTATCATAAATGTTAGAGGTTAATATTACTATAAAATTACCCCTACCAAAATCTCATGAAGATCCAAGTCATAGGACCCCTTAATTATTCCATAAGGTGTATAGACCTAAATAATTTCCAAATGATTAAAGTGGGGTGCATGTGTCCAAATACCACCAAATTCATTCCTAGGGCATTTCACCACCCTAAGATCACATGGACTAAACGCCAATTCCATATAAGGGCATATCACCCCATGTCCTTCACAAACCCCCAAAGTTCAACCTTAGGGTTTGAACTAGGGACCTAGGGCAAATCCATGCTAATCCACCCCAACTCCATGTGAAGGTGTTTATTGTTATAACAAATCAGTGGCCCAAGTTTCAACCTCTGTTGAGGTGTTTGGTCACTCAATACCCACAAGGGACACTTTGACTAAATAACCCTTTTAGGCCTAGGCTATGGTCTACTAAATTCCAAACCAAATAAACTCAAATGGGATGAAATTTTATACAGAGTATTAAATTGATTGTTTGAGGTCATTAGGCCATTTAATTAAACCTTACATGAAAAATGAAATGATTTCCAAAACTTTAGAAAAAAAATTTTCCAAAAATTCCCATTTTTGGATAAATTATAGATCTAGATATGAATGTCTCATGCTCAATTTCAAGTCATTTGGAGGTTAGGGTTGATGGGGTCTCCCCAAACAATCGCTAATCAACCTGAAGTATAGAAATAACAAAATGAGTGTTGTGTTCTGCACTAAACTCCAAATTGTTTAAAATTAATTTTAAAATAAACTAGACTCATAGATCTACAAGTTTCATGTTGGTCACTTTTTCTAAAAAGGCATCTAAGTATTTTTAATTTAAATTCCAAAACATGTGAAATTATGTGATAGAAATATAAATATATATCAAATTTAATATATTTAGATCTGCACGAATCTTAAAGCAGGATTGACGGCTTCTGGCTTTCTTCTTCGTCCAGCCAGTAGCCCAGATCCGCCCGACCTGGAGCCAACTCTATCCCCAATTCCCGGCCCTCCGGCCACCTCCTCGGCCAAACCACCACCACCACCTATGTTGAGGTGAGCGCTATCGACCGGAGGTGGTTTGGCAGCCGGAGACGGCGGACTCTAGAGACTGATGTAGCCCCCCCCCCCAATCTTTTGCCCGGGTCGGGCCGGAGGGGACTACTGGCCCAAGATGTCAACCTGGTGCTCCTTAGGAAAAACGATCCACCCTGTCTATGCACTAGATGGCTGCCTTGCTCGTCTCGAATCACAACATTCATAACCCATCAGAGTATAGCGGAAGTATTAATAGGAACCACTATAGATACATATATCACATCAAAATAATACAGAGGTTCTAGGGATGAAGCCTAAGCATTTATATAAGCCCGTGGATATACATGTACTATATATAATCCTCACACACACACTCTCTATGATGCTCGAGGGTACCCACGTCTCCAAACTCTAGGGATGGCGGGGTGTATTTTCTCAAGTATTCCTAAATGCTGGCGTAAACCTCCTGCGGCAGTGGTCATTACGATGCTCCATTTCCTATGAATGGTTATTTAAATAACTGTTAATCACAGAACTAAGTGGAAATAAATCTCCTCCCCGGATTCATATGCTGGGGACGAGCACTCACCCACCAACAGAAGTAAATAGCCAAAGCAAGAGAGTGTTAGCACAACTGAAAGATGGGGTTAGACATGATTTACTCTAGAGGGGTGAATAGAGTAATTAAATATTCTTTTGCTGTTTTACAATTATCAGAGTATATAAAAAGGTGATACCAAAATTATCAGTGAAAAGATAATCTAAGCTAAACTAATCTAACAAACAAATAGATATATCACAGCACAACTGTCCTATCATAGCCACAACAAGAACAATAAGAAAAAGGGCAACCAGACAGCATAAGAAGTTTTATAGTGGTTCCCCAACCTTTGTACATCCACTCTTCTACTACCCTGGTAGGAATCCACTAGCAGGTTTTGATCAGTTAACTGCCACCAATGAACTTTTGATCAGGTGCTCAAAAACCCAAATAAACTTTTGAAGGAGTTAATAAACCCTTTATATAGATGGGGGAGAGAGATTGATGGTGTCTTCTCTTTCACTATTCAATAGAAAGACAAGTGGATTTTCTGTTGTCAAGAACTCCTTTCAATATCGCTTGGAGTCTTGCACAGGGTGTAGGTCTTCAGTCTTCATCCTTGAAAGTGTTGATCCAGGAACTTCTGAGTGATATGAATATGTTGTCCTTGAAGAATGTTGGAGTGAAGGTTGAAGAAGACTCTTGATTTCTAGTTGATGTTCTTCTTCTTCTTCAGCAAGGTCAAAGAAAAACAAACTATTTTATGTACAGATAAGGTTCAAAAAGTTTTTCTGTAGATCTTTTTTGTCTGTCCAGACTGTAAAGAAAAACTCTTCAGTCGATTTCTCCTTTGAATTTTGAATTCCATTACATAGAATACTGACTGCCTGGAGAATGAAATACGGCTGGAGAATAATTCATTAATGAGTTTCCCAATTGTCTCATAAAAAGAGCGAGTAATTAACTTGATGAAGACCAAATAAATGCTGCCACTAACGACTATATTAAGAGAATATATGCATTAATTACTCAGGAAAATATTGCTAGATAATACGGAATAAGGACATAAATTGAGGGAAATTTCTAAGTCTGGAACTACACAGAAATCGTCGACCAGAGAACAAATTTTGTTGACCTAAGATCAAAGTTTGTAGACCAGAGATATCATGTTCGTCGATCTGAGAATTCTTGTTCGTCGACCTGAGAACCAAGTTCGTCGACTTGAGTTCAGTTAACTGCTTTCTGTGAAAAATTCCCAATTCTGTGCACCAAGTTCATCGAGCTGATAATATAACTTCGTCGACCTGAGTTCACGAAAGAAAGTATTCTGGACTTAATGTGTGAAGTTAAACTTCTATAATTCGTCGACCTTAGATCGAATATCGTCGAGCTGAACTCAGAAAATTTACTCTGAGTTCGTCGAGCAGAGCATGACTTTCGTCGAGCTAAGTTCAATGAACGTCGAACTCACTTCATGAACTTGATATTCTTCTAAGTATGAGTCTTCTGCAGTCTTCTATTGGCTGATCCATATGAGGTTGATTCTGGGGACTTAGCCCAACCTCTAGGACACAATGACATGACCCTGACTATAATGGTGGGTCAAACATCGTAGTTAGGGAACCTAGCCCAAATAAAACTAAGGATACAACAATCTCCCCTATTTGGGTGAGGTCACTAATACAAATGAAATAAAGACTTTCTCAAGGCAGAAAAATATATCTGTCAGAAAAATTGGAATATGCAGTAGATATTTATACAGTAGCTTTGTGACAGTAAATAGATATAAAGTTCAGACAAACAGAAACAAAAAAAAATATCTCATTTCTTCTTCTTTTGCTTTTCCTTTTACTTATCCTCTTTCTCTGTCCGAAGGTTGTTGTTAAACTTGATTTCCCTATTTGGATTAGCTGGTTGCCTCTGGACATTGTCATATCAGTAGCTCCAATCATATAAGGGAGGTAGCTCTAGGCACAACAGCTCTGGATGTAGTGTTCATGTAAGCATCTACATTAATGAATTTATTAACTTTCTCTACCTTTTTAATTCTTCCTTTTTGTATTTAAATATAGTAGAATATTGTGATAGATCTCTTCCTTCAGCTTTAGCTTTATTTATCATTGATAATCCACAAGTTCCTGGAACCTGGCCATTCTAGAAGTTGTCTCTGTCACTAGATCCACAAAGGGAATGGGTGGAGACTCTGGCCTTTTAGGACTGTCAGCTTTTTGTGGTTCAGAAGCATGTAGTTGTTGTTGTTGATGATGTTATTGTTGTTGCTGTTGTTGATGTTGTTGTCTGCTTGAAGAGTACCTCTGCTGGCTGCTTCCTTGAGCTGTTGAGGATCTACCATGATGTCTATGATAGGTTTGAGCATATGAGGTAGACCTCTGAGAAGTGCTACCTGAAGCACCAACAGTAGGTGGAGGAGGAGGAGGACCCTTCCAGTGCCTTTGAGGAGGAGAAGGAGAATATCTCCTACTTTTCTTCTGTGCTTTCTTCTCGTTTTTAGAAAGCCAGATCCAAGCTGGCATCCCAGGGTATGGAGTGATTTTCTGTAGAATATAATAAGGTGTGTCATGTGTGGGATTTGGTTTTGAATCAGCAACTAGAGGAGCCATTCTTTTCTTTAACACTTTCTTCTTGGCAGTAGGGCTATCATCAGAGTCATCATTATCATCATCATCATTATCAGAAGAGGATCACTGAGTATTATCATATAAGTCATCTAGAGCTTTCAGAAGATCTCTAAAAATCTGTTTTTCAGCCTGAGGCTGTACTGGAGGTTCTGGAGCTTCTAGAACAACTATTTCAGCAAATGATAAATTTTCAACTTTTATATCTGCCATTATTATCTCATCCAAATTAGGAAGAGGACTGTCATCCATCTTGTATGTTAGAGCATAAACAGTCTCTGGAGAAGAAATATCCTTGGGAGGTGATACTATTTGAATCTTTGTAACTGCAAAAGTGTCTGTAAGTTGCTTTTCAACTGTGGGACTTATTGGTGCAGTGTATGGTACAATGGCCAAAGAGGGCTTATAAGAAGAGCTAGGCAGATTGTTTCTATAGACAATATTGAATAAATCTAATAATGAATACAAACTAACTGTGGGATTTATAATATAATCACCAACAGTTTTTATTTCAACTATAACTAGCTCATCCATATCTGTATCCGAATCAATTAAATCTATTATATTAGAAGGAGTGGTTGTTTCTGCTGAAGAATCATCAGACATTATTTCATCTATGGCTGCTTCTACTGCTTCAACTACTGCTTTTGCTGCTACTGCTACTTCTACTGCTGCTTCTTCTGTCACCACTGGAGCTTCTTCATCATGGAGCATCTCGCCCTGACTGGTTTCAGGGGGGCCCTGAAGCCAGTCCCCCAGAAAAATGAACAGGAGATAGAGCAGCAATTTTGGCAGAGAGAGAATTGATGGAAGCAGTGAGAGGAGTTAGAGCATCAGCTAGAAGTTTATTAAGTGTGGGAGATATGAATGCTAGCAGATCTTTAGTAATATCAGAGAATTTTAGGAAGAGGGCTTTTGGAGAAGAGGTGGAATATGGATTGTGATGACCACAATTAGAGCATATAGATAAAGCATTTGGGAAATATGTATGTGTATACTCCATATGGGACAATAAGTTTGGATGGCAAGAGGTATAGGAATAGATGGAGTAGTAGTAGTAGAAATGGGAATTGATGTTGTGGGGGGAGTAGATAGGTTCCTGGATTGGTGATTGATGTGGAGATTGATGTGGAGATTGTGTGGAGATTGATGTGGAGATGACAGGGGTGGAAGTTGGGATCGTGAATTAAGGAGGATGGTATTACAGAGAGATTTATTGGAGGAGAAGGTGGAGGTGTAGAGTGTTCAGGATATGGAACAGGTGTTGGAAGATGAATTTGTTGGTGAGTTGGTGAGGTAGGGACTGGAGAGTGAACTGGTGATGGAGTTGGTGTGGGTAGAGGAATTTGATGTTATTATTGTTGTTATTGATGTAGCGGAGGAGAAATAATGGTGGAGGAGGAGGGAGCTTCTTCTAGGGGAGGAGGAGCGGCTATGATGGTCGTGGTGCTCTCAGAAGGTCTGGAGGAGGAGGAAGCCTTTGATGGCTTTGTGATTCTTCTCTCCCATCTACCAAACAGGGTAGAGGTTAGCCTTTTGGAGGCATTTATGAACACTGTTATGGAAAACAGATATTCAGATGCTTTTTCTTGCAGAAATATCCCCAAGACCCTTCCAAAACAGACCCCTTTCTTATTTTTCTTCTTTTTAATCAAGTTAAACAATAACTTGCCCCAGTTTACTCCTTTCTTTTCAACCAAAGCACCAATCATAAAGAACTGGTGTCTGGTGATGTAGTCATGTGCTGTGTGTTTGCCTAGCAGCACTTCCCCAACTACATCTGCTAAGAATTTGTACTCAGCAGACAAGTTCTTATTCAGCAACTTGTTTGGGTTTTCTCCAGAATGACCCATTTTAATCAACATATTGTTATATTCCTCATTGTCCATTTATATCTCTTCATTATCATTCAGTAGACTGAAAATTTCGATTAGTACAGTAGGGGAAAGGGAAATGTTGTTACCAGAAATTATTCTGTCATGGTGTCTTCTGATGTTGTAGATGTAAAGACCCATTCTTTGATCTAAGTCATTGCAATCTTGATGCGGCGGGTCACGAAGTTCTGTAGTTACTATTCTACAAACAGTTCTAGAATTTCAACAAAGATTAGGTCAGAATACTGAAATGAGTCGAAGTCAATATCGAAGCCCATATCAAACTTCATTGCGGAGAGATTGCTCGCGGAACGCCATGAGTTCACTTGCAAGAGAAAACAAAGGATCAAGTGCAAGAGAACTGAAAGCGCGGGACGGAGGTTGAAGAAAACCTAGATATAAGGTTTTTAGAATATGAATCGGCAGACTGCGTTCGACGAATAATAAAAATTCTTCAATCTGAGGTCGACGGAATAACTTATAGTCAAAAGAATTCATCGATCTCTGTCAGAAGATGTGAAAACATTTCGTCGAGCTCCGTTCGGTGAAAGTTTTCTGAAGCAAATTCGTCGATCTCCAGACAATGAGAATGACTTCACTCAGAGAGAGTTTGTCGATCTCCGTTCGACGAATTTCTCTAGAACGTTTCACAGTTCGTTGATCTCCGTTCGACGAACTCTGAAAAATTCATCAACCATAGACGGAAATCAAATTAAGGCTTCTCTATTTATCATACCAAGCTAATTTATGAAGAACAGATGGTTTCTCTCATCCAAAGGTTTGGTGAAAATATCTGCTCTTTGCAAATCAGTGCAGATATAGAAAAGATTAATTTTATTTTTGTCTACACACACTCTAATGAAATGATGTCTAATGTCTATATGCTTAGTCCTACTATGATGGACTAGATTTTGTGCCATGGAAATTGCACTTCTGTTGTTACATAGTAGAGTTGAATTATTTAAGTTGAACCCATAGTCTAGAAGTTGGTTCTGAATCCACAAGATCTGGGAATAGCAACTGCCAGCTGCTATATATTCTGCTTCGGTAGTTGAAGTGGATAGAGATGACTGCTTCTTGCTAAACCAAGAGACTAATTTCATACCAAAGAACAGACATGTTCCTGAGGTACTTTTTTTGTCTACTCTGCATCCAGCAAAGTCAGCATCTGAGTATCCAGTTAACTCAAACTCTGACTCAGTGGAATACTAGAGTCCTAGACTAGGACAACTATTTATATATCCCAAAATTCTTTTTAAGAAAATTAGGTGAGATTCTTTAGGGTTCACTTGGAACCTAGCACAAAGACATATAGCAAACATTATTTCTGGTCTGCTTGCTGTAAGGTGTAACAGGACCCAACAATGCCCCTATATAATTTCTGATCAATAGGCTTACCATGATCATCAGAGTCAAGTACATCATTAGTGGCCATGAGTGTTTCTTTGTTGAGGCATCAGCCATCCCAAACTTTTTGATAAGCTCCTTAGCATACTTAGCCTAGGATATGAAGATGTCATCAGGTAGCTACTTCACTTGGAGACCAAGTGAGTAGGAGAGCTCACCATGCTACTCATTTCAAACTTTGAATGCATGAGGTCAGAAAACCTCTTGCATAGTTTGGAATCTATAGACCGAAATATAATATATCTACATAAATTTATACTAACAAAATTCGATCCTTATGGTGTCTAGTTAATAATGTTCTATATACAATGCCCCTAGAGAATTTATACTCTAACAAGAAGCTAGCTAAGTTCTCATACCAAGCTCTTGGAGCTTGCTTTAAACTATAGAGAGCTTTATGTAATTTAAAAATATATGAGGGATGAGTTGGAGAGATGAAACTTGGAGGTTGTTCAACATAAACTCTTCTTTGAGTTCTCCATTCAGAAAAGCACTTTTGACATCCATTTGATAAACCTTGAATTTCTCGTAGGCAGCATAGGCAAGGAAGATCCTGATTTCTTCCAACCTTGCAACATGAGCAAAACTCTGTCATAGTCAATCCTTCCTCTTGCTTTAACCTTGAGCAACAAGCCTTGCTTTTTTCCATATGATGACACCTTGGGCATCCAGCTTATTTTATATACCCATATAGTTCCAATGGCTGGGTAGTCTTTTGGTCTTAGAACTAAATCTCAAACTCTGCATATCTCAAATGATTGAGTCCTCTTACATTGCAACAATCCAGTGAGGATCTTGCTCTCCATCTTTTATTGATTGGGGCTCAATTTGAGATATGAAATATGCATGCATCAAGTCTTGGTTGAGTTGATGCCTTGTCTGCACACCAACTGACATGTCTCCAATCACTTGAGATATTAGGTGATCTCTAAGTGTAACAAATTCAGGGGTGGAGTTGGTTGTTTAACAGCTTGGGGAGTAAATTCCCCTTGTGGAATTTCATTAGCTGTTGGATAGGTTTCAGCCACCTCTAATCTTTCTCTTCACTTTCTTCTTCAACTTGTGGAGAGGGATGTCAAACAAAAGGCAATCATAATATACACCGGGTTTACGTCGGCCTGCCCTACTTGGCTTTAGACTTTGGGCGTCGACACTTAGCTCTACTTTCAACAATGAGCGTGGGAGAGCATTATTGGGGCTAGACCTGGAGGACTACTTCAACTCCGGTAATCCCCAACTAAGGCTCAACTTTAACAACGACTGCTCGTCAGAGCAGGACCCGGGATTATAATAGTAAATTGTAATGAGGACAAGTGCAGTGATTATGTTGTTTATTTAAAGAGTTGGAATGAAATGTAACCGGTACGAGACTGGAGTAGTACTTAAATGAAAGTAGTAAAATAAACTTGACAAGTACGAGACTGGAGATAACTGAATTGAAAGTACTAAAATAAGCTTGACCAGTACAAGACTGGAGTGGTACTGAAATAAGCTTGACTAGTATGAGACTGGAGTTGTACTGAATTGAAAGTACTAAAATAAGCTTGACCAATACGAGACTGGGGATGTACTGAAATAAGCTTGACCAGTACAAGAACGGAGTTATATTGAATTGAAATACTAAAATAAGGTTGACCAATATGAGACTGGAGATGTATTGAAATAAGCTTGATCAGTACGAGACTGGTGTTGTACTGAATTGAAGGTACTAAAATAAGGTTGACCAGTACGAGACTAGAGATGTACTGAAATAAGCTTGACCATTACGAGACTGGAGTTGTACTGAATTGAAAGTTCTAAAATAAGGTTGACCAGTATGAGACTGGAGTAGTATTGAATTACTTATTTGATTATAAAAGTGGTGGTCGCGCACTCCAATTTCTACCTTGGAGGGAAAATGAGTGGAATACGTTTCGAGCGTGACCCTACGCTTCCAAATTTTAGAAAAAAAATATCAAAACCAATCCCCATGACTCCAAATTTGATACAACACTAGGAGGGCCTAAAATGAGTCTAGTAATTTTTTATAATTTTCCAAAGTATTTGGGCTTTTAATTTAGCCAAAACAATTTTCATTTTGGATTTAAAAAATACTAAATTAACTCCAAAAAATCTCAAAATTTTTGTGGAGGAAGCCTTCATCATGGGAAACATTTTTTATGTTGGCCATTTTTCTCTTAGAGGCTTAGATGTCCCAAAACAATTCCACAAATTCTGCCCCTTGATTTTGGTCTGCCAATAGCAGATCCACATGATCCTGCGACTGAGATTGAGTTGCAGGACGCGTTTCATCCCTCTGTCCCCGCAGCTGATCGGCCAGGGATCCTCTTTGAGGGGCGATGATGCTGAGGCGAAGGCGGGGATTGAGAAAATCCCAGTCGTTCATCTCTTTCATGAGATGAACGGCGGAGATCACTCATCACCGGAGAAGGAGGCGGTGGCTCACTGACCCATCTGTTAACCCAGAAATCGGTGATCCTTCCAAGGGAGCCAGCTCGCTCATCGCGGCCTGCCCCGTGTTCCTCCTGGAGGCCGCGATCCCCTAGTTGGGCGGACAGATTCTCTGCCCCTCAGGCCGCACGGCCTGCGCGGTCTCCGCAGTCTGACCACCAGGCCACGCGCCTTTCCTTGGTCAGCTGGGTCCGCGGACTGCTTCCGCAGTCTGCCTCTATAGGCCGCCCTCTTTTTCAGCTTTACCGCGAAGTTGTTTCCGCAGGACTCTCTCTACCGGACTCAACTACCTATCCGCCCACGCCGGCAACAGGTCGCATATCCCTTCACCCAGCCACATAGGCAACCGACTCCTCCAGTCCGCCTGCAGGGCAAGGACTCCAGCTCGGCTACCTCCAGCTCCTACCAAGATCAGTAGCATCCAAGTTCCTCGCGAGCTGGCGGACTCGAACTGCGATCAAGACTTCCAGTTAGCCATCATCGCTGAACCCGAACAGCCTCAACAGCTAGGCTCTCCTTCTCCATTGTAAGCGGACTCACCCTTATAGCAGCCGCGGACTCGGCGGACTCTCTATGCAGTCCACCCTTCCCTTCGCAGCACCAGCCTCTCGGCAGTGGCGGGGTCAAATCCTCTTCAGTCCGCAGGCCTGTCTTAGGCTCAGCCAGTAGTGCCAGTTTCTCCCTCAGTCCGCAGCCTCTTGCGGACTAAGTCAGTAGTGGTAGCCTCCTTCCAGCCCGCCAGGCATCAAGTCCTCCAGAAGGTAGTCCCAATCTGCGTACCCTGATGCGGACTCACCAGACTCCGCGGGCACTCTCCAGCTCGCATTCCTTCGTAGCTCAATCAGTTCAGCAGTGGCGGACTCCGCGGATTCTCCTCGCAGTCCGCCACATAGCTTCCAGCATGTGCCACCCCAGCAGTAGGCGGTCCCAGCTCAGCAGTGATGGACTCCGCGAACCCGCATCGCAGTCCACCACTGAGTCCCATTCTGCAATCAGACAGCACGGCTTCAATGCCAAGTCCCAGTCCGCGCGGTCTAGTGCGAACTCAGCGGACTCCGTCTCCATCTCGCTCAAGTTACCGTCTCACGGGGGTAACATCACCGCAAGCCGTTACCTCTTTGGGCCTATAAATAGCCCCCCATGCCTTCATTCAGGGGGGGGGGGGGGTTGGCCGCTCGAGGTTCGTCATCGCCAAGGTGCTCACGCTCGAAGTCAGCCAGCCAACCCAGCTCCTGCGGACTTCGTTTCTTAGTCTGCACCCATCTCAGCGCCCTTAGTCGCACGGCCTACCGACCTTGATTTCCAGTCCATGTTGTCTGCTTCCTTTGCTTAACCGCGCGGGCCTGCCAGCTTCACCCTTCAGTCTGCGCGGCCTCCTCTAGCATTCAACTCCCTTAGCCACCAGCTCCCTTTTGTACCCCTTTATTGCTTTGTTGTAAAGGTGCATAGGCAAGCTTGTAACTCCGCTATTAATAAAAGGAAAGCCCGTCGTAAGAGTGGCATTCAATCCACGATAGGCGAAGTTGCTATTGTGGCTGCTAGTGACCCCTTCTCTCTTCTCTCTAGCTCAGCCTCAGCTCCTCTCGGCATCAACCTGCAAGCACAACCATCATATTAACCGTCTGCTCGACAGCTCCTGATCAATATCCTCCTCTCTTGATAAACCTTCTCTGTTGATCAAGCTTCTCCTCTGCTCTCAACACCCTCTCCTCTATCCCCGTAATCCCTTTAACAAGTTGCCTGCTCCACTCTCGAGCACTCAGAAGCTTCCCTCTTCTCCTCTATCCCCGCAGCATTCATCTCTTCCTCTACTAGCTTGTGAGACCGAACACACTCCCCTCCGTATTAGCTGCCCGGTGCGTTTTCACGCATCAACAGTTAACACGCGGCCTTCAAATCGATCAGACGGTGAACAACGACAGTTAACCATGTCAGATCACCAGTCCGCCGAGAAATTTACTCCAAGTCCTAGATATGATCCTCTCTGGGAAACCTTCGAGCAATCGCGTCGTGAGAATGCTCAGCCAGTACAAGCCCAAAAAAGCAATCAACAAAATGCTCGCTGCAATCCACAACGACTAGACTCTCAACCAGCAAAGCTCTAGTTGTTCCGCTGCTCCAAATCAATCCAGCATATCCGTTGGGTCATCAGCAAGCTTATCCTCCAGCTTGCGCTCGGTCTATCTCCTCCTTATACATCAACCTGCCAGCATGGTCCTGCAGCTCCTCTGCGACCTCAAGATGAAGAATTTGCTGCTCGCCAGAACTTCTTAGGGAAGTAGCCTGGGAAGTACTAGATTTCTCTAATTTTCAAGGAAGTCACCCTTACCCTGCAGCTCCTACCTTTGTTCCTCCTGCAGAACTTTTCCTTTATCGTCCTGCTTCTTTTGCAGCTGCAGCTTATGCTCCATTTTTTCCTTATGCTATGGAGATCAAGAAGAACCTCACCATTCACTGAGAATGTTCTCCATGAGCAACTCAGCTAACTTTAGAGAGCCCCGGTTACCAATCTAAACCGAGAGAGACTGATCACAGTAGTTTAGCATCTTCAAACTTTTGAGTAGGCGTTGCTCTCAAAACTATGTCAAATGCAACTAAAGCGCAAAGCTTTGTCGCAACCTTGATGGCAAGTGAGCGGCGGTTCTATGGCACTCCGTCTCACTCCATAGTTCATTAATTGATCTCACGAAGGGATTTCTTG